>CM052721.1:40782372-40974405 GCA_028551405.1 Uromys caudimaculatus
GACATGTGGGGGATGTGCACGTCACTGACATGTGGGGGGTGCACGTCACTGACATGTGGGGGGTGCACATCACTGACGTGTGGGAGATGTAGCCCGAAGCCTTCCAAGCCTCACATTGCAAACACTATTACCACGTGATTTTCCTTCATAAAGTAACATTTTTGCTTAGGATGTCTTACTCACCAAAAATATTTGTACTGTTTTGGGAGCACTGAGGATGGAACCGGGGCCTGTGCATGCTAGACAGGCTCCCCGGTCTCATTTGCAAGCATCTCAGAAATAGAACTTTGAAACTGCATGAGGCTGGGACCCAGAGGAAACTTGAGTATGAAGAGAGCAGTGAAACCCCTGCCCATCCTGCTGGAGGACAGTGTGCAGACGCTGGCCTGAGGCAGGACACATGCGCAGTCTGTGGTTCAGAGGGAGTGTTGGAAGGACACTGTCTGCTTCAGTCCCTCCATGCTTTGCTTTTATAGAGAACAACCATGAAGCAGACGGAAGAGCTTTATTTTAGCCATGCTCCGGGCTGCACTTCCCAAAGGCTCAGCACGAGCCTTCACCAGAACAGAGTGCTGGGGACAAGGTTCACACCTCACTTTTATTTTCTTGGAGCTAAATTTTCCACAGTTTGGTGAAGTTTCTCACTTGACATTTACTTCCAACCCCTTTGACAGAGGAAGTTTGGGTTCTCCTGAAGTATTGGCATTGTGTTATTGAAGAGGACCATTATTTCCATCTTTCTACTATTTGGGTTTTCCTGAGGGAGATGAGGTGTGTGCGCCTGGTGTCTGCAAGCTGAAGTGGCTGGTACTGTCCTGTGCCTCTGGCAGCCAGGATGCTCCTGTACTCTGCAGCTTAGCTTTCGGAATCACCTTGCCATGTTGGTCACGGAGCAGTCCCACTTGAGGACAGAGGTTATGTTTCTCAGGTAGACAGTGCCTCACCCAGTCTTCAAGACTTAGGTCCGGTGGGCGGCTCTGTTAGATTTAGGCGCTCTTGAGCTCTGTTAAGGTCCTGCTTGGAGTGAAGAGTTCCTGCATCTGCCACAGTCAGGGCTTAGCCTTTCTGGTAATTTATTTTCCTGAAATTGAAATGAAACTTTCTGAACACAGCCTCACTGAATATGGATTTCAGAGCCATAATAATGCTTCTGCCGCTGCAGATTCTGAATTGATCTGCGTTTGGCAGTGAATTATGAATGTGTTATTTCAGGAATTTTGCACATGCCCTGCTTTAAACCACTGATTATTTCTGTAGAATGCTGTTGTGTGCGTTGTTGGCTCACACAGTTGATGTTGAACCCATCAAATGGCTGCATTGTCCGCTAGGACTGCGACAGAATTGATGAGATGGGGCAGGCAGCAGCGTCTGTTCGGTTTCTCAAACTTCGGGCGTTTAGAATTTATGTCTTATAAATAGGGTAAGATACATTATTTTGATGCCGTAAATTTTTTATGCAGTTTGATAATAGTGCATAGCCTTTTCCTTTACATAATTACCTTTGTAATTCATTTTCTTATCGCACGGCTTATTTCCCAGGAAAAGCACGTTAGAAGTAGTATAGAACAAGGCTCTGACATTTTATGCCATTCATCCACTTAAAGATGCCAGAAAGCACTGGCTGCTGCCCAGAAGACAGACCCATGCCCGGGTGCCGCGTCCCCTGCTGTGTGTGCCGATGGCGGCACCCGGGCCCTGTATGCTGTCCTTTCCCCCACACAGGGCACACATTTACAGATCAGTGGCCCCGGGAAATCTCTTCTGCTGTCCTCCATACGTGATGCGTTTTATCTTTCCTCTGTTACCACGTCTATTTTAATTATTTTTCCAGTCAAGGAGATATATCCATTTTAGGGGTCTTTGGCTTATTGCCAGTTTTTTATTTGACACATCTGATCACTAACATTTGTATAATCATTTTGTTGTATTGCAGTCTGGAGGCATGGCAGCGGGGGTGGCGTAGGGGTCGCGTGCTCAGTGCACTCAGGCTCTCTTGAGTCGTCTCTCCAACCCCCTCTTCATTGGGCTTCTAGGTCTTGGAAGCTCGTGCGGCTTAAGACTAGTGTTGGTGTTTTCTAAATAGCAGTGAGATGGCTCTTCAGTGCAGGTGTCTGCAGAGCTGGTCTGATGCAGAATCAGAGCCTGTTTGCTTCCCTGTACCCTAATGGTACCAGCTGTCAAGCTGGATACATTCTATCTTCCTAACCTTTTCCTTTAAAATAAAGAGTAATTCTCTGGCTCACCTATTTCAGCCATTCTGTGGTGCTTAAAGCAACTCAGACTTCATGGTGGTGGTGGTGCTGGCGGTGGTGGTGGTGGTGGTGGTTGCTTTCTTTGAAGTGTGATTGACAGACTCACTTGTGTGTGTTGACTGCTTGCTACTGTGATGCCTTCTCTCACTGAGCTGCAGACATGCTCTTCCTTTGACCTGGTTATGGGGCTGCTCCAGGGAACTGCAAGAGGTAAACAAGTGCCACTCCGGGGGTTCCGGGGGTTCCGTGAGGCTCACCGTTCCCACCTGACAGGGAACTGTGCTTTTCACCTTTTCTTTCTTGATGTTTCCAATTATTTGAACACAAATGTGATACTATAATGAATATTTTGATGTATCATTTATACAATGTGAGAAAGTGGTTACAGGATACTAATTATTAAAACATTTAATTGCATCTACTTATTTATCTGTATGTATGTTTGTGTCCACAGAATCCAAAGGACAATCTGCAGAGTCAGTTTTGCCCTGCTACCTTGTGTGTCCTAGGGACTGAAGGCAGATGTCAGGCCTGCTTGACAGCAAGCATCTTTACTGGCTGAGGCATTTTGTGTCCCTCCCACCCCGGCCACACTCTTTAAGACAGAGTATTATGTGGTGCAGGTTGGTCTGGAACTTACTCTGAAGCTGAGACTGGCCTTGATCCCCCTGCCCCCGTCTCCCACGTGTTGTGTCGGAATTACTGGAAAGCATCTGCTACTGTATTTAACCCCTAAATTGTTTTTAATTAAAAAAGTACAAAAGTGCTTTAGAAATACTGAGAGTCAGCCAGCATGCCGTTTTCCTGGTCTAAGACGGAAATGAAAGAAAACAAGGAAGAGGGCAAGTGCCACTATGTGACCTTTCCTCTCGTGTGTCTGTGCACCATGTCCATGCCTGACGCCCATGGAGGTTAGAAGGCGGTGCTGGCTTCCCCGGAGCTGTAATTATGGATGGCAGTGACCTATGATGTGAGTGCTGGGGACGGCACGCAGGTCCCCAGCAAGAGCGTCAAGTACAACATCCAGCTCTAACCACGGGCTGTCCAGAAGCTGTGCCTTCTTCCCCGTTACCTGAAGCCAGACAGGGTATCTGCTGCTTCTTGCAGATGAGGTGTGGACGGAAGGAAAGGCCTGATGCTCTCATTCCCATAGCATCCTATCTGCCCGTTCTCTTAAACAGAAATGGCCGAGGGTAGCTTTGCTCTATTAAAATTACAAGTTGCTTTTACTGCCCAGAGCAGCGAGA
Organism: Uromys caudimaculatus; assembly: GCA_028551405.1. Lineage (NCBI taxonomy): Eukaryota > Metazoa > Chordata > Mammalia > Rodentia > Muridae > Uromys > Uromys caudimaculatus. The sequence continues at coordinate 40,785,872 of CM052721.1, forward strand.
CTCTCAGGCTAGTGCTGTCTAACAAGGGCCAGTCCACTGCTGTAAACACTACTGCGGGAGGCAGGAGGAGGGCAGGGATGGAGACACTTGACTCACCTGGTGGCCAGCGGATCCTTTAGCAGAGAGAAGGAACACAGATCAGAACGTGAGGCCAAGCAGTAGACTCACCCCCAGACCTTAGCCCTCGTCAGAGTTTAGACGACTTTTTGTTTCTAGGAGTGGCACCGTGGGGTGGCTGTGGATGTAGACCTTAAAGACTGAGCTTTCGCTTCTTGTGGTTTCACTCTTACTTACTGTGGCTTACCGTTCTCAGGCTCCGTCCTGCCTCCACCCTGGCTGTCCAGAGCCTCCCCGTGACTCAGTGCTCACTTCCTGAGCCAGCCTTCCACTTCATTACTCACCAGGCTGTCCATGCTTGTTGTGTGCAGGACAGGAGGTGGGAGCCATGGCTGCAGAGACACCTCTTGAGTCCTGTCCTTTAAAGTATTGTTGGGGGTTTAGAGAGATGGCTCAGAGGTTAAGAACACTGACTGCTCTTCCAGAGGTCCTGAGTTCAATTCCCAGCAACCACATGGTGGCTCACAACCATCTGTAATGGGATCCGATGCCCTCTTCTAGTGTGTCTGAAGACAGCTACAGTGTACTCATATAAATAAAATAAAAATAAATAAATCTTAAAAAAAATAAAATAAAGTACTGTTGGTGTGGAAGAGCTGTTGGGCAAGATGGTGGAAACCGAGAGAGAACTGTTAAGCCCTAAGTTATGGCAACAGTATCTGACATTCTCTAAACGTCCTAATTCACATTTCCCTCTACCCTGTGAGTAGTCTCAGTGTGCAGTGATAGGCCCAGAGGAGAGGAAGTTTACCCTGGGTGACAGAAGGTCTGTGAGAGGAGCTCAGCACCTTCAGAGAGAGGCTGGGCCCAGGGAGGCAGGCATCAGTGTGCTGCAGATCCTGTGAGGTTGAGGTCAGGCTGTGATGCTACAGTGCAGGCTGGAGGGGACACACACACACACACACATACACACACACACACACACACACACACACACACACACACACACACACACACACACACAGACAGACATACGCACACTCTCGCTCACCCTCTAAAGTGAGTAAAACTTTGTTAGGTTCCTGGGAACAAGAGTGACTGCCAAACTGGTCCTGTTTCGGCCCCCTGCCAGGCTCTTTGTTATAGTTTGTGACTTGTGCTTTCTGAGGTGTTTGTGAGTATTTTCATGTGAGCATGTTAATGTGTTTAGGCTTTCTGTAAAAGAAGGTGAATTTCTGGGTGGTAAATGCCAGTTTAAAGTGTTAAAACTCCTTACATTTAAACCCCTAAGGCTTGCTCTCTAAGTCATGGTTCCAGCCAGCAGCTGCTAAGAGCTGCTTTTGAGGCAGTTAAAGCTGCCTGTTTTGTCCCGGAAGAGCATCCCACTGGTGGGAATGGGATAGGGCCTGTGCTACGGGCTGAGGAACGGACAAAGAGAGAGTCTTTACGGCAAGGAGCCCAAGGCTGCTGGCAGTTACAGATAGCTGAGGGGTCACGTGGTGCTCCTGAGACTGCCAGAGAGAGGCTGCAGAGTTGACTCCACCTGCCTGCGCAAGGCCCAAGTGCTGCTTTGCCTCTGCCCACTGCAGCCCAGTGAGGTGGAGGGAGCCTGGGCGCGACACTGCTCAAGGACGCAAACCGTACTTCTGTGCAGTTGGTTCTGACAGGGCACCGAGCTGACATTCTGCCCTAAGAGTTAGACACTGCAGCGGCTTTCTGGCTTGCTGTGCAGGTGGTTATGTATTGAGTACCTCTGCAGACAGCTTAAACCAGTGGATTTTATATCTACTAAATGCGATATTTTCAAGTACTTTTGAGACTTTTCAATTTCTTGTTCGTCACCTGTCTTTCTTTGAGCTTGATGGGGAGGAAGGCCCCGTAATACTCCTACTTACTCTATTCCGGGTACTTGAGGTTTTAAAATATTTAGAAGCTACAAAGGTTGTTGATGTTTTGCGTTCCTCACTTCCTGCCTCTCTGCTGTGCGCGGTAGGCAGCTCCTGGCTCTCCTTCTTCCCCCTCAGGAGCCTCAGCTGTGATATCCTGGGTCTTTCCCAGGGTTTCCCTGACTTTCACCCCCAGGGAAGAGGCTTGGTGTTAGGAGACTGTAAGGAACTGGGTTTTGGGAACTGCATTTTTCTGAACAATTTCTTCCTGGGTTTTTTGTTGTTGTTGTTTGTTTGTTTTTTGTTTTTTTAAAAATTATTTATTTTTATGTGCATTGATGTTTTGTGTGTGTGTGTGTGTGTCTGTGCGTGTGCGTGCACACGTGTGTATGTGTGTAGTGTCAGGTCCTCTGGAACTGGAGTTATAGACAGTTAGGAGCTGCTGTGCGGGTGCTGGGAATTGAACCTGGGTGCTCTGGAAGAGCAGCCAGCCAGTGCTTGTGACTGCTGAGCCATCTCTCCAGCCCTCCTACCTTGCTTTTTTTACACCTTCATCATGACTAGATTTGACAAGGCATTTAGGTAGCGTTCTTGAGAACCTTTTGGTAGAAATACTGAAAATAATTAGGTGTTGTATTTTAAGTGACTTTTAAAACAACAAAATACTGTGAAGACCTGTGATGTTTATGCTTAAGGCCAATACTGTAGGCAGTACAGTCTCATGCTAAGAAGTAGCATTACTTTAAATAAGTAAGTACAGGTGCCCTCTTAGCACTGAGGTATATGAACAAGTTGCTTATTTGTCTGAAGACTGAGGTCTCTTAAGTTGTTGTCATGGGCTCTGGAGATGCAGAGTCTAGACCTTTGTACCTCTCTAAATCGGGTGTGACCTTTGAAGAACTCCTGTCCCTTTACATCCAGGTGACTGGGAAGAGTAGCCCCACATTCCTAGATGAGGCCCCCAGGGTCAGAGACAGGAGCTGCGCATGGAGAAAGTGGCTTGTTCTGTTTCCCTTTTGACATATGCTTAATGAGACTGACTCTGGAGTTCCATTTCTGCTTTTGCTATGTCTGTACATACATTTGGTTTTGACCTTTCTTTTGATTATTTTAAGAATTGATTCTTTTGATTCTTTTAAAAATTGACTAGGTAGATGTTAAGCTTGCTACATTTATCTTTAAAACGTGGCTGACACAACTACCAGAAGAGTTGAAGTTTCTCAGCTATGGCAACACTTCACAGGCTTTGGCACAATAGGTTAAGAACTATTTCATTTTTCTCTGCCTGCCTTTTGGGAGTCAAGTGCCTGCCTGCCTGCCTGCCTAAGGCCAGGGGTAGTGCTACTTCTGAGGTGGAGTTATTTCCATACACAGGAGTTGCAGCCGCTTCCTCATAGTCCTGTGAGTTGAGTGTGGTCTGCTTGCCTTTCTTCCTAAGATTTTAATGTTTTTTATTTATGTGTCTGCATGTCTGCCTGTGTGAACTGGTGTTCACTTTGTATGTGCAGTGCCTGTGGAGGCCAGACAAGGAAGGACATTGGAGCCATTGGAGCTGGAGTGACAGGTGGAATGACTAGTATCACATGCTTGCTGGGATTTGAACCAAGGTCCTCTGCAAGAGCAGCTAGTGCTCCTACCCACTGAGCCATCTCTCTAGTCCCAATGTTGCTTGCTTACATTAGTAGAAGTGTGTTAGTGAGTATAGACCTTTGAAAAAGTAACCATTTAATTGGCTCCTAACATTTTGAATATAACTATTTTGGCATACCTATTTAAGCTTTTCTAATTGTTGTCCTTACTAAGAAAATGAATATGATTTAAGACAAGATAAAAGTTATTAATAGGGTGCATTTTATCTCCTTTGTTTTCTCTGTGGTGGTCCCTAGGTGGTTTGGAATAATTTGTCTTTTTGGTTTTTGATGCTGTAATATTTTTTAATTAAGCTTACATTTTTGTGCCCTCAGTTTGAAGCTGATAAGTTTCAGCTGAATGCCTCATTAGTATTATGCCACTGACTTTAAAGAAAGAGGGGTGTGTGTGTGTGTGTGTGTGTACACGCACGTGCGCTCACGTGCGTGTGCATGTGTACTTGGGCCTGGGTGTGACATTTACCTGTGCCTAGGAGGTCAGAGGCTGACTGGCTTTCCCCTTTTTATCACTTAGCACCTTAGTTCTGAGACAGAGTTCTCTCACTGAATACTGGCTGGCCAAGAGTCTCCAGGGTCTGCCTGTCCCTGCCATTTCCTAGCTCTGGGGTACAGGTCAACAGTGGCACACTGAGCTTTACGTGGGTTAGGGGTCCAGACTCAGGTCTTCATGCTTGTGCAGCAAGCTATTTACCCAGAGTCATTTCTCGGGCCCCATTACTGATTTTTGAGAGCACCAATACATTATAAATTGTAAAGGGTAGGATTTTGCGCACGGCACTGGCAGGACAGGACTTTGTTGCGTGGAACAAGGTGTGTTTTTCAGGGTGGCAGCAACAGAAACCTCCCACAAGGGGACAGTTCTACATATTTTTGATGACAAGGTCAATTTGTCTTGTTATCAAATGCTCAAAACAGTTTGATACCTCCTAATTTATGCTGTAATTAGAACAAAGAGATGTTTAAAATCCTGGAATGCTAAAGAGAAGTTGATTTAGCAAAAATTACCAGATTGTCTGACAAGTTGCCTGAATTGTTTCCTGAAGAACTAGAGCTGGGGTTCCTGATGCCAGCCTGTGCTCAGTCTGAAGCGTGGCCTATGGAGCTGCTGGAGAGAAGAGCGTCTCTGGATCCACGCTTCACGAGGGTTGTAAGTGGGCAGGTGGATGGCTGTAGGAGCTTGAGCTGGCCCACCATCACTGCTTTTACCATTCATGTCCATATGGTGCAGGAGGCCTTGAGCTCAGTGAGGCGGGAAGCAGACCTGGGGTCAGAGGTCAGAGGTCTGAAAGCTAAGTCAGCTTCCAGGTAATATGATAATTTAGATGGAAACATCTAGAGTTTGTTTTTAAAAACACACTCACAAACCTTCTTAGAATAACTGAGTTTAGCAGCACTAACAGGTACAAAATATTTATACACAAGTTTATTCAGCGTAGGCATGTTGGTACACACCTCTAACCCCAGTGCTTGGAAGAGGCAGGAAGGCAGCTTATGACCATTCTCACCTATATAGGAGTTCCAGGCCAGCCTGCCTAAAGAGAAGACTAACAGAAAGAAGAATTTCTCTATACTAGCCGTGTGCACATGGATCCCAGAATTGAAAATACTGTACCATTTGAAACTGTGCGAAAGGATTAGGTGTAAGTTTAATAAAGCATGCATTCTGGAAGTCTAGGACACTCCTGCTAGCGTGAGTAACTGACTGTGAGAAGTCTTACCTGAGTTTACCCCTTACACAGTTAATTCAGAGCAAACCACAGAGCTGGGCACTGCAGTCCTGCAGTCCTGGCATGTGGCAGGTGGAGGAAGGAGGGTCAGGAATTTATATGCTTGACTATATAAGAGTTCAGTGCTGTAGCTGAGTTGAGCTAAATGAGACCCTATCTCTAAAAACCCAAAAGCAATCAGAGAAAAACAAACAAAACTCAAACAGAAAACAAACCTCAAAATTTGAGTGTGAAATGTAAAACTATTTCTTTTTAGTTTTTCTTTAAGGTATATTTGTATGCCCATGAGTGTCTATAAGTGTACAAGGTATGCAGTAGGCAGAGAGGACACTGGATCTCCTGGAGCAGGAGTCACAGGCAGTGGTGAGCTACCTTGTGGGTGCTGGGAACAGAGCCACGGTCCTGTGCGTGAGAGCCAAGCAGCCCCTAAACCTACAAGTTTGCAAAATAAAGCCAGGGCTGGTTAAGTGACTCAGCTGGTAAAGACACTTGCTAGAAAAGTCTGGCAACCCGGCCTTGGCCCCTGTCACCTAGATGAAGGTGGGAGGAGAGAACAGACCCACATTGCCTCCAGTGGCACCCCAACTCCCCAAATAACACAGCAGCAACAAAAAGGGGATTGTCAGGGCTCAGTCTGAACTCCCCTGAGGTTCTTCAGCCTATGTCCAGGACCTGATGTGTTAGAATGTAAGGTGCGCCTGTCAAATGAAGATGGCTGTTCTCTCAGACAGCCTCTGAGAGGCTGGGCATGGTGGTGCACACCCAGTGCTCCTGAGCTCAAGGTCATCCTCAAGGACATTAGGAGTTCAGGGCTGGCTTGGGGGACAGGAGGCCTGTGTTCACAACAGACTCCAAAACCTCTTAAGACCTTGAAAAAAAACCCATATTAAAAAGTAAAAACAGGGTACAGAGTGGGAAAAAAATATGCAATGAAGTATCTCGCCAAGAGTCAGTGCAGAGAAAATAGAAAATTTCCCAAAGGTCAGAAGGAAGAGAGCCAGCAGCCCAGTTAGGAGAATAGAAACTGAGAAAGCTTCAGACTGGGTTCTAACCATGTGAAGAGATTTATTTTCTTTCTGAGCCACAAGGAGCCCAGCTTAAACCCACAGGGAACACTGCAGCCTCACCTAGGAGCAGCAGCAGCAGCAGCAGCAGCAGCGGCAGCGGCAGCGGCAGCAGGTGCTGAGGAAGGTGTAGGAGCTGGGTCACTGGGGTGTAGGTGCAGAGCCTACAAAACTCTGCAGTCACTCTCTACAAGCTCTTCGGTCCCTTAAGAGTAAACATTTATCTGCGGAGCAGTCCAGCAGCGGTGATGTGGTCATTTATCCCAGAACAGTGAGAGTGTTCATCCCCTCTAAAGCCCGTGCTCAGTGTGCAACAGCAGAACAACATCGGTCGCCAGTGAATCTTGATGGTCTTCAGCAGGCCAAAGCAAAGCCAAGTGTGCGTCCTTACAGCGGGGTGCGGTTTTGAAACGGGGTACACTCTCCACATGCACAGTCTATTAAAGAGGTGGTCTCCAGGAGCTTGGGAGGAATGGAAGTGAGGCCCAGAGGCTTGGTCAGCGGGATCCATTTATGGGGCATTCTTGAAATGACAGAATGCAGACACAGGGAAGGGACACTGCTACCCGTGTTTAGGGGGAAGTGGACGCAGGAAGGAAGTTAGTGTGCTGTGTTACCGCACACATGCGCGCCGCATCGGAGCCACTGCCCCGGTTCCTCCAGCAGCCAGAGGAACTGGATCTGCCACTTTGTCCACATGCATGTGAATCAGTGATCTTCTAGATAATTAAAATCAATAAAAGTGAGTGACTGCCTTTTACTAGGTTGAGGATCATTTTCTGTTTCACTTCTTGACATCAAGAGTTTTTTTTTTCCCTGTATAAACTTGGAACCCAGATCAGTATCTGTTCCTTGAAATGTGAGGATCTTTGTTGAAATGTGAGGATCTTTGAACCGCGTAGCTTTTAATTCCAGTTTAGCAACTTCCCCTCCCCTGCCCTCTCTCCCTCCTCACCTTTCACAAGATTTTGCTGAGTAGAGTAGGATGGCCCTGCATTTATTGCTTCCTAGCCCAGCCTCCTGAGTGCTGGGGTTCCAGGGGCCTGTCGCAGGCCTGCCTCTTGCTGCTGTTTTTATCTGCCTCCTGAGCTGCTCTCCTCACACACACAGACAAGCAGGGGGCAGCAGCATCCCCTGGGCTCTAGAGAGTCCTAGTGTAATGCATCGCCTCATGTTTAGAGTTTCTTTCTGTGTCTAATAATAGCCTCTGTGACATGACAATGGTTTTGTAATTTGTTAAATGTTGTATAAAGTGTAGCACTGGGGAGGCCAGGGCCTGGGAAGACACATACATACATGCAGGGAAGGAGAAGAAAACCGACACCATTGTCGGCACTCTGCGATTCTACAGGGACTTGCATTGTAGCTAAAGCCAGCCCTGCATTCTTGCTGTGTTGAAGAGGCTTTGCAGTGATTTCTGTTGAGAGGAAAGGCCTTTTTTTAACTTAAAAAAGAAAAAGAAAAAAGGGCAGCGCTCACCAGGCCCTGTGGATTATTAAGATCTTTGAGCAGCAAGTTGCCCTTTCTCTGAGAAATTGGCTGTTACAGTCGGAGGGGAACTCCTAAGAGTGCACATGGTGTTTGATTGAATGGCACGGTTGGAGTAGCACAGAACCCAGATTTAATGGGCACGTGGCCACCTCTCTAGATGGATCATGATTAGCATAAGTATTTTTTTCTGTATAATAGAAATATAATTTTAGGACGCATGTATGCATTATAAAATGAAAGCAGCACACTAGAGAAAGCCTGATAAACTGAATAGTTTTTTAGAAGGACTTAAAAGCATCCCAAATTAAATATAATTTAGAAATAATCTGTGCTTAACATTGTGAGTGCTTTATTCTGAGATCAGATTAACTGTGCCCCTGAAAGAAGTGACTATGACAGCTGCTAACTTTGGGGTGATTTTTGTGCATACATAAGCCAGCGTGCTTTTTATCATCACTGGCGGGGGGAGGGCGCTGTTGAAGCATGACCATGTAAGGCACCTTCCAGAGCAAAGGACACCCAAGAATGACAGACAGTTCCAGGCTCCAGTGGCTAAGACCGTAGCGATGCCTGTATAGGCTCCTACAGACAAGTCAGATCACCCTCAGCTGTCCTAGCCAGAGTGCGTGAGCCGCGTTAGTGAGCTGGGTGCAGGCGGTAGCTGCCGAGCACAGCACTGCTGTTGCTAAGTAGGCCCCAACAGACACAGAGCTGGGAGAGACTCACTCGGTGAGGGCTGACTTACTTGCCATTGCAGTCTCCACAGAATGGAGTGGATGTTGCGGTGAGTTGAGTAGGGAGAGATGGACTTTCTGGGGGGGAAAGGCCGGGAAAGCAAAACCAAGACAAAAGTTGACTGGTTACAGGGTAAAATAGAGGGGCTCTCGAAGTGGACGCTTTTGGTTTCTCCGGAAAGTCAGTCCTGTCAGTGGAGGTTTTGCTGGGGCACACAGGTGAAAGGATGTTTTGCTAAAGCAGACCCGTGAAAGGATGCATGATGTTTAGAAGGGTATGACCCCACAGACAGTGGGGGCCGGAGACTTGATTTGCCTTCTTCCAGCCCGCTAGTCTACACTGCATTGCTGAGCCCCCCTGTGGTGATTTCACAGAAACTCACCAAGGAACTTCTCAGGAGGTTCCTGCGGCTTCTTGCCGCTCCCACACACTTGAGCCAGTGGTGAGCCTCACAATCTCTTCTGGATTGAACTGCCCTTGCTGATCGGGTATGGTGTGGGCCGGTGGACTGGACTGGGAACAACGCGGTTGGAATTGCCCCAGAGAACCATTCTAAACGGCTGCACTTCCCCCATGTCCTTTCTTTTCCACTCCCTCTGCTGGGTGCTGGGCTGGAGGGGAGGTTGAACCCTTATTAAAGTAGGCTGGGAAAAATATATGCCGACAGGGTCTGTTAACGTGCCTGTACAGGACCTGGGCCCCTGTTGCTAGTTGCTGTGAATATCTTGATTTTAAAAGCTTGTCCTCCTTCAGGGCTCTGTTTGATTAGGTGGTGCCTGTGGCACGAGTGGCTGTGGTCCATTCAGTTCTGGTGTGCTGAAGTCTGGCACAGCCCTCGTACATTGTATTCAACACATGCTGCTTGCTGCCCAGCGCTGTGGAGAGAGCTTGCCTGGGACAATAGACAAGCTAGGTGAGAAAACCTGGGATGAAAAGTGCAGGTCTGGGGATGAATGCATTGCCTGTGCTGCTTTTCAGAGGGCGGTGAAGATCTAGCATCTTCCATCCCCACAATCCCCGACCTAGAAGACACTATAAATGTTTTCATTTGTACCTTGACTCTTAGTCTGCCCTACCTGAGATTTTTATTATAGGTTTTGATGTTTTGACACTGACTGCACAGAGAGGGCAATGTAGAGAAATGAGCAAAACCCAGATTGGTCAGTCCTTGCCTGAGGTACAGCTCTCTGCTTCTTCCTGTGATGACTGACGTGAGTCCTTGGGTAGAATAACTTGCCTAAAGAATTCACTCTGGATTTGTATGTCAATTAACTATACTTTAAGGCTTTTACTATATTGGATTCATATACATAGTATCTGAGAAATTTGAGGTGAACAGGTTTACTGTGTGATAAACCCCGAAACAGAAATGCATTTCTTCCCCTCTCACCGCTCTGGGCTTCTTTCTGTAAGTTTCATTTCTAATCCATTCTGGCTTCAGGTTCTGTGGCTCATTGATTGTTTTGATTCAGCAGGCACCAGCCATCACTGGGATCAGTCAAGCGGGGGTGAGAGAAAGCTGTAAGATACGTAACTAAAGAAAATGTTACATAGAAAATTATAATTTATAAAACATTTATAGCCAGGCTGTGGAAAACCAGAAATATCTCACGTTGCTTTGGAAACTGGGCAAGCTTTGTGGAGAGGGCAGAGTTTGAAAATGAGGAGCTTAAAAGAGCAGTGCTAGGTGCTGGAGAGAGTGACTGTAAGGAGAAGAAGAAGAACTGATGTGGTCCTTGTAATAATGGGCCTGGAAAGAAGTAAGAGGCAGTAGATGAGTAAGACAGGATGAGGCTAGATCCCTCAGGGCTGCGGTTGGTGTGCTGAGAATTTCAGATTTTGTGAGTGTACTGGGTTTTGTCCACTTGACACGAACGCGAGTCACCCAGAAAGAGGACCTTCACTTGAGGAACTACATCCATCAGATGGGCCTCTGGGAGTGTCTGTTGGGCATTTTCTTAATTGCTGACTGGTGCAGGAGGGTCCAGTCCACCGTGGGCAGTGTCATCCCTACTCAGATGGTCCTGGGCTTTATTAGAAAGCTGGAGCAGGTACATCTCTTGTGACTTCGAGGCCAGTCTGGTCTACATAGTGAGTTCTAGGCCAAGGCTATGAAAAAAAGAGACCCTGTCTCAAAGAAAAAAGAAAGGAGGGGAAAAAAAAAGACTGCTAACTCCACAGGAGCCCTAGGGCTAGCCAGGAAGCAGTGCTTCTTTATGAATTCTTGCCTTTGCTGCTGCTTGAGTTCCTGCTTTGACTTCCCTCAGTGATGGACTATAATCGGACATGTAAGTCAAAATCCTTTCCTCCCAAGGTGTTTTTGGCTATGGCGTTTATTACCATAGCAACAGAAAAGTTACTAAATGTCATGATGAACAATCATGTCACCTTTCATAAAGAATTACCTAAGAGCAATTACAGTGTACAGTGGACTCTGCTAACCGTAAGATTACACATCACTGCAAATTTAACACATTCTCGCTGGGCACCTTTAATCCAGCACTTGGGAGGCAGAGGCAGGCGGATTTCTGAGTTCGAGGCCAGCCTGGTCTACAGAGTGAGTTCCAGGACAGCCAGGGCTACACAGAGAAACCCTGTCTCGAAAAACCAAAAAAAAACAAAAACAAAAACAAAACCAACACAATCTCATTTCAGCCTAAGGGGTAAAGTGCATCGCAGTGGCCATGTTTTCAGAGAACAAAGGTGCTGTTGACTTTGTCCCTTTGCTTCTCTGTGTCGTTGCTGATTGGGAAGTAAGGATTGTATAGCTTTCCATATTTAGATTATAATAAGTCCTAATCATCTTCAGTTGGGAATTTTTATTAATGGTTTTCTTCAAGAGTAAAGGTGTTTGTTAAAATTTCTTGATGTGTTTGTTTTCTTCTTAGATAGGCACATGTACGCACCCCTGTTAGTATGCCATTTTGATAGGTTTGTGAATTGTGCAGTGTTTGAGACAGTGCTGGAGATGCGTTGCCCTTTGTGATTTACTGATGCAGGAGCCACAAAAGACACCTCTGAGTGCTTCCTCTTTACCTCAAATGCTTCGTCCTTGTGAGTAATCCCAGCACAGCACACAACGTCTGACAGACATGGGTCCTAAATATGTGGTACTGATTGTCACATAAACCTTGCACAGCCTCCAGACTTTTAACAGGAGTGACTTGACTGTGAGTGGTGCTGGGAAGGCCAGTTCAGGTGATAACTGGCTAATGGGTTTAGATATACCATTTAAATCAAAATAATGGCTTCCATTGATTTTTGTGTGTGTGCATTTGTAAATATTTGACATCAGAAAGTAGTCCAAACTTGCAGTTTATATAGAGTTCTGCTACAGTTGACGCCTTGACGATGTTCGGATTCTAGGATGGATAACTGACGTATTGGCACTTTGATGATTTTTTTGAGTATTTGCCACAGAATTTTTTTCTTAAGTTACGTTTCTTTGAAGACTAAAATTTTATTATTGTTTCCTAGGAAGCTGCATTTCAGTGACAGATTTGATTCAAAGTGAGACATTGGCGAGTTGCTACATGGGGAAAAAAATCCCCCTCTCCGTTGTTAGGAAACCTGTACATTTCTTACAAGTGCAGTTTCCATCTGTGCACTTCTGCAGACTGTTTTTCTGGCTTCATGCTCTGCGGCCATTAATTCTTCATTAGGTTTCTCACCCCTGTTAGGTAATATTCCAGGGGAGTGCATCTGCCGAATGACAATTATCCTGAAAGTTTAAGGCTTAACCACAAGTCCTAGCAGTCTTCCCAGCAGTGGGCCCAGAACACTCCTTGGCTGATGAAGAGTGTATTTCTTAGCCTTATGCTTGGCTAATCAGTTCACCAGGCTCAGCCCTGAGGCAGTGGCCAGTGAAGGTAGAGGGTCGGTCGGCAGTAATCCTCCTGGACTGAGGCTTAAGGGAAGCTGGCATGTGCAGAAGGAAGCTGTGGGCGGCGCTTCCGTGCCTGCGCTCGGCTCGCCGCTGTAGACGTGAGCACCCGAGGTATGGCACAGATGGCTCTTCGCCAAAGAAGCCATCATACAGCTTTTCTCTTGCTTTGCCGTTGTTGCCAGCTCAACACACCGGTGCATGCTCTTCTAGCCACATGAGAACTTGTAGTCCTTTCACTGAATCTAGTAAATGCTAGCAAGCTTCAGAAATTATAAACACATGGAGACATTGTTTTTCCTGTGGAAAGGCAACGTCTCTCTTACGGGCACTGTGCTTGTGTAGCAGAGGGTTAGATCTTCATTCCCAGAGCACACGTTTGTCTGTACATGCTGGGAGCCCATGCATCAAGGCTCGTAAGGGGACCGTTGACTTAAAGTTGGAGAGTTTCCCTGGGAGCTGTGTTTGCCTCATTTCCACTCCTCCTGAGATGATAAAGTGTTCTTTTGGTAGTGTCAGCTTCACTGACTGGTGTGAGTAAAACCTGCTGTGAGATACAGGCGTAAGTGTCACTGGGTGTCAGGGAGTGGAACCCGTGTCACATAAGCACTTCTGTATCCACAAACCATGCTAGACTGCACAGAACCGGGCAAGCTAGCGTGAGCTGCACAGTGGCTTTCGTCAGTATGAGCATCCTTCTCAGGGGCTCTTGTCAAGCATCAGGAGTTTTGGACTAAAGTCTTCAAATCTTTGTGATTTTCCTGAAAAAATAAGCCTTCTAACCAGCCTTTCTCAGCAAGAGTATAGTCATCAACTCCAGGAAATAAGGGTCAAAGTCTGTTGTATTCTTTTGTTGACCATTCGCTATACAGGACTTTACTGCTGTGAGACAGGATGAGTTGCTGACACCGTCTTCAGCCTCAAGAAGGAGAGCAGCATGCAGTGGATGACTTCAGGTTGCTGAAAGTGTCTACTGGGGCTGTGAGGGGGAGGGGGGAAAGGGTGGGAGAGTAAGTGTGTGTGTGTGTGTGTGTGTGTGTGTGTGTGTGTGTGTGTGTGTTGAAGTCCCTTGGTTTCCAGTTACAGCTGTGGTCCTCTCGTTTAATCCGTTTGTGTTCAGATTGAGACCCGTATGTATTACAGAGTGATAAGTAGGCATTGCTAGAGATTGAGGAGAACGTAAGCATTGCTCTTAAGCCCTTGGGAGTGGGTGGGAGAGAGGGAGCAGCCCTAAGACAGGACGAGGTGTGGACAGGGGCAGGAAGCAGGGCCGTTAGTAGTGAGCAAAGAGGGGAAGAGGACCTGAGGTTTATGTGGGGTCCAGTGGGTGAAGGGAGTTGCCCGATGTGATGTAATTCTGGTCTCTGCACAAGGAGCCATTTGAGTAGTGACAGTGCTGAGGTAAAGGTCTGCTTACTTAGGTTCGTGTTTCATTTGTAGTTATATTCCTACCTGGGGTTAGCCATAGGTAGGTGGGTGGGTGGATGGATGGATGGATGAGTGGATGGATGGATGAGTGGATGGATGGATAAGACATACAGACAGGCAGGCAGGCAGACAAACTGATAGAGATAAATTAGTAACTTCTTTTTTTTAAACCAGGATTTTATATGTGAATAGACAGGCTGGAAGGGGCTGGTTGTTATTTCAGAAAGCACTTTTTCAGGTTTTTAAGAAAATCCTTCCGTAGCTAAACAGTGTAAGAACTGCTGCTGTTTTGATCAGTATTTTAGATAGCCTACAATACATATTATATAAAGCAAAAAGTCTGAGACTATCCAGTGAATATGCTTTTATTACCCTGAAGTCTAGCGGGGTGAGGCGTGCAGTCTGTATTTTTACAGTTGAGAGGGCGAGACATAGCTTACCTGATCAGGGCTTAGACACTTACTCTGTACCATTGACATTTGAGCTCTTTGTGGTGCTTTGTGGAGCTGTCCTTTGTACTGTTGGGCACTCAGCAGCATCCGTGGCCTCAACCAATAGATACTTCCTCCTGAGGCTAGCCAGTGAAAAGGGTTGCTAGGTGACCCCTGGAGGTCATATTTGTCCCAGGTTGAATGCAGCCATTTGGTAAGTTTATGTTGGTTAGTCCCTGAGCAGCATAATAGTACTGTAGCGGACCTACGGCCTGTTGTCCTTAGTACTGTAGCGGGCCTACGGCCTGTTGTCCTTAGTACTGTAGCGGACCTACGGCCTGTTGTCCTTAGTACTGTAGCGGACCTACGGCCTGTTGTCCTTAGTACTGTAGCGGACCTACGGCCTGTTGTCCTTAGTACTGTAGCGGACCTACGGCCTGTTGTCATCTTTCAGAAAGATTCTTCCCACATCTTCTCTTAGGCCCAGTGAACTTACAAAACAAAATGAAACAAAGCACACATTCTCCTGGTTTTAGGTTTTGGTTATACCTCTGTGGGCTGTGTACCATCAGCCAGCTGTGTGACCCGAGAACCCTTTACAAGTTACCTGTCTTTGATCCCATGTCACGCCCTCACTGTAGGTAGAGCGAGTTGTAGATCAAATTCTGCGTTGTGGTGTAGTTAGAAGACAAAAGGTGCTACTGGATTCCTCACACCAGCATGTTTTGTTCCACAAGCTCTGTTGCAAATGAAAGTTGTAGATTATTAAGTCTTCTGTTGGAAGAAGATTTAAAAGATTTTTAGTTCTACTTTCATTTATATGGATGTGTGTTTGTGTGCATCTGTGTCTGTGTGCGAATGTGTATATAGGTTTGGAGGAGGCCAGAAGCTTGGCCCCTCAGATCTGGAGATCTGGAGTTACAGGTGGTTGTGAACCTCAAGTTGTAGTGCTTGAAATTTAACTCAGGTATGCAGGAGCACGTGCACGCACGTACAGTTGACTCTGGGAGAGCGCCTCGAACAGCTTTGCTTAGATGTAAGAAGCGTGGCCAGAGCTGGGTGTCGTGGTGCCCACTTGTACCCCAGCATTCCAGAGGCCCGTGTAGGAAGATTGCCAGAAGTTCCAGGCTGTTCAGAGGACACAAAACAACAGCAGTAACAACAGCAAGCAAACAAGCAAGACAGTAGCAAAGCCAAACAGACTGAAGGACGAACGTAGCTGCCCAGCCATCCAGGAAGTGAAATGCCTGCTGTCAAGCACGCCCCTTTCAGTTTTGTTCTTGTTGTAATTGCGTCTGTTAATACAGTTGAAATGTGTGGCTTCTGTGAAGAGATTGATGATACATTATTGAATGGGAACACACAGCATAAGTTCATAGCACAGGCATTGGTTCCGATGGGACTGACTTGCTAATGGGTCATTGATTAGCAAGTCAGAGCCACCGTACCAGAAAAGGTGAGTCTGTTTCTCCAGGGCCGTAACAGGCACAGTGCTCTCAGAGAGTCCGTTCGGGCCAGCGAGACCTGCACTTCGTAATGTGTGCTGCATATTGCTACGTTGATTGCAGTCGACCTTTGCCACAGGGCAGTGGGAGATTAAGGCAGCATTCTGACTGTGACTGAAGACAGGGTTGTGTGCTCACGTTGCTCCCTCTGAGGACATACCCGTGCTCTCCTTGCCGGCCTCTGCACCGTCTGAACCTCCCAGATGATTGCTTGCCTGTCTTTTTTGTAGTTACATAGCTGAGCTTAGAGGAAGTTGATTGTACACTTCAGAATGATCTAGAACATGCTTTTGTGGTTCAGTCTCAGAGAACAATTTGCTTTGCAAGTCTTTTGTCTTTAGTTCATTCTATCCATGCAAAAATTGGAGTAATTTATCAAACTATGTAAACAGAAGTTTCGGCTAGATGTTCAGTATAAAATGCATTGTTCCTAGTCTTCAGCTGAATTTAGACCTGGAAGCCATAACTTATAGTACGACGTTTCTTGAGAATCACATTGCAGAAACTGAGTTCGGGACTTTGATGACTGTAAGAAGGGCTTTCCTTTATACTGACTTACAAAAGGAGCCGTTATGATGTATTTTTTCCTCAGGAAAAATTTATCTTTTGTTTTTATTAATAAAATTAATTATGCTAGGAGATACTTGACAGTGAAGGAGACTGTTTAACATTAATATACAGATCCTGTGGTTGGGTCCAAGTGAGTCAGACCCAAATGAACTACAATGTGAAAACAAGAGTAAGTATAATTACAACTTTGAAAACACCTATGTGACATGGCCCAGAGCTGAGGTAGTGGTGTAGGTCCATAGGCAGAGCAAGAATCTCACCGGAAGAAGCCAATGGCTCAGGAACAAGGCAGAGGTTTGTCTTAACCTGAGAGTTCTGCATGAGACTCACTAAGTGGTTATGGTGTCCATGAGAGTCAGCAATTGCTTTCTTTCCAGATGATCTGAGGCCTATCTTGCATGCTTAGACACAAGCAAGGCTTATTGTGGGCAGCAGAAGGCTGATTCACTGAGGTTGGAAGCCCCTGAGGGTTTGGTGCTGTGGCCTGAGCTGTGGCTGTAGGTGATTGTGGAGGGCTGCTTGGTACAGGGGACGGCCTGCACCCTTCACTTACTTTCCACTTTGCATGTGTGTTTTCTGACAATTTGGATAAAATTTACCTAATTGATAAAAATGTAGTAACAGATAGTTTTGAAAGCATTTCTGTTAATTCTTTGAAATTTTCATCCAGTGTGTTGTGATTGTGTTTACTTAACCTCATGTCTCTACTGATTAATTGTGCTTTCCATGGTGTGCATGGCAAGGCTGTGTGAGATGGCTCGTTATTGGCTCTGTGCAGAGGGTGCAGAGGCATGGAGACCCTCAGTCTCTGTCTTCACAGAACCGCTGAGAAGATGGATGCCCGCTCTGCCCGTGTGCCCGTGCCTTTGAAGCAGATGGGCCCCTAATGTTCCGGCGTCCCACATTTTCCTCGCCTGTGCTGTGGCCTACCAGTCTCCTTCTTAGTCCATCTCCTCGTCTACACTTGGATCTTTGGTTTTTCTCCTCTTTCTCTTAATCCAAACATTTTCAGCTTTAACCAATTTTTTTTCCTGTGACTCTTCATTGAACTTTAAGGTTATCTAATGCTTTCATTTCATTTCAGAACCCTCCAAAGACGGCTTATCTTGGTTTCCCTTCGTGCTGATTCATTGCACGCATCCATTCATCCACCCCCCCCCCCCCCAACCTCCTGACTATACTCTGCTCCTACTGTGCAGACACAGAGGCCCCGTGCCGTGGGCTATCACTCAGCTTGTGCTCCCCCTTTCCTTGATGCTGACCCCAAGTCCCTCCAAATTCCTTTTCCTTACCGTATTTATTTTTGTTGGGGTCTCAAACTCGCTAGCTGAGGATGACCTTGAACTCCTGATCCTCTTTCTCCTAAGGCCAGGGATGTGTACTACACACCTGCAGTAGAATGGCCTTGGTATACTCCTATACATTAGGCACTTATTTAGTCTTATTGTTTAATAACACTATCTTAATTTGTTTTTCTAGTCAAAATTAATTTCTTTGAGATCTTACTAGTTTATGAGTATATTTTTTCCTGTGGAATGATTATTCATTTAAAAAATTATAAAGAGTTTGTGAAAATAATTAAAAATGAAATTTTAAATACAAGCCAAGCCTTGTTGATACACACTTTATGTGCATGTGGGTATCTGTGCTGATAAATTATTAACTTTGAAATAGTAACTGTGTTTTTGAGATGCAGTTTTACTATGTGGCCCAGGTTGGCCTGGTACTCATCATGCATCGTGAGCTAGCCTCACACTCTCTTATTCTCCTGCCTTAGCTGTGTGAGAGCTGGGCTTGCAGCAGCCTGCTAGCATGCCTAGTGTTAGTGTTTGGTTTTGTTTCTGCCAGAAGCAACAGCTAACAGTCTTCTCTCTGACGGAGATGTGTGTTTTCAGATGTATGCATATTCACTTGGTTCTGAGGTAGGTGAGGCTCAGTTTGTGTTCTGTGCATCATGAGGAGTTGGCACACCTGCCCAGGCCCGGCTAGAGCAGCTCAGCTGCATTTACCTGTTAGAAAAACTGAATATTCAAATGCCTTTGACTTTCCATCACTTTGAGTCACACTTTTTGTTTAAAGACATAGTCTCACCATGTAGTCCTGGCTGGACTGGGACTCGTTGGGTAGACCAGGCTGGCTGTGGAATCTTGCAATTTAAGGTTAGCTCACCCTCACTGTGCTGTGAAGTGGTAAAGGTAGGACTCTAGGTACTTTTGGATTCAGTAATTTTCAGTGTGCTGTGTGGTACCTGAAGGTAGATGCTTTCAATATTCCAGATTAGAGGCCTAAAATCTATGAGATAAACATTTTCATTTCTGTTTCCTATTTAATGAAAATAGGATATTTGTCAATTGCAGAGAATGATCTCGGGAAAGGCTGTGGGCTTAGATAGCCAAAGTAACTGCCTTGTGTCATTGGGAGGCACTGGAATAACACCCCACAGCTCACTGGGCTGGGGCTGTAGACTGCTGTGCACATGTGCTGTTGCCAGCATGGCCTTTCTTAGTGTTAGTGGCTGTGAGGAAAAGCAGGAGCCAGTGCTGTCACCCAGTTGAAGATTTCTTAGATACGGAATTGCACCCTTGTAATGTTGCAGAGGAGCTGCTGAGAGCATCTCCAGACCTGCTGAGCAGAGAGAAACAGCGAGGAAACAACTGCAGTCAAGTCCAAGCTGTGGCAAGGGGTTCGAGCCAAGTAGTTTTGCTTCAGTTTGTTTTTTGACAGGGTCTTATGTATTCCAGCCTGACTTTGGCTTTGAACTCCCAAACCTCCAGCCTCAGTGCCCTCACAGCCATGCCTAGGTTGGTGTGCTGGAGATTGAAGTAGTAGGCCAGCAGCACTCTGCCACTGTGTGGGTCCCCAGCCCTCTCACTGGGCTTGTGGTGTGTCAGAGTCACAAAGGAAGGCCAATAGTTGATGACCGAGAAACAACTGTTGACTAATGAGAAAGAAAATGTGCTTTAAAATGCTTTAAAAATTTCAATAGAGTTGATTAAAGGAATCAACCTTCAGCGATTATCTTCAGATTGTGGATCTAATTAACTGGGTGCAAGTGATAAGCAATAAATCTGAAGTCTTGAATTGTGATTTAGAAATTGATTAGCCGATAGCACACAGGGAAGGGGACCGAGCTGTGAGAGTGCAGAGGGCAGCGGTTTGGTTGCTGCTAACACTGTTAGCTGCCGTTTATGTGTGTGGAAGCACCAGGGTAAGTCAGAAATGTGCTCACTGCTCTCTGCATTCACAGTGCTCAAGAGCCTTGCAGACAGAGTGGCTAGAGTGGGCTAACCTGGGGTCATATCATATGGGGAACTGGGTATAGCAACTGGTTCAGCTGAGATAGATAGATTAGATTAGATTTTTGATTTTTGAGACTTATTAAGTGATTTCCCTGAAGGCAAAGGTTCATTCTATGCTGTCCCATAAGAAGTAAATGTGAACTCAGTGTGGAGTGGTTTATAGAAGTCTCATTAGATTTTTTTAAAAATAAGTGTTATTTTTCCTCTTTCCTCAAGTAGGAAGCCTCCTCCCAACTAAGAACAATCTCCTGATGGAACTGACTGACCACGGCAGGACTGTGTGGCCTACTCCAGCAACCCTAGGCCAGCAATATTAGTAGTGTGGTCTGTAGCCCCTATGGTTGGGCTTAGGTGACGGATCCTGTAGACCCTGTCAGAGAATCTTAGGGTCAAAGCTATTTTGTGATACGGAGATGTTATTTATCTTTCCCTTCTGTGTTGACATTTGTATGGTGCACAGGCAGTGGTGTGTGACAGGTATATAAGTGCTATCTCCAAGTTAGTGGCTTCACACTGCACCTACAATGGGATTCTCTCAGAAACCAAAATCTACATGCTACTTAAGGGTATGTTTGATGAAATTTGCCTTTTCCCCTTTATTTTAATTTTCTGTATACAGCTGTTTTCCCTGCATGTCTGTCTATGCACAGTATGTGTGCAGTACCTGTGGAAGCCAGTAGAGAGTCTTGGATCCTTGAGACTAGAGTAACAGTCACCTGTGAGTCTCTCTGTGGCTGCTGGGTACTGAACCCAGGTCCCAGGAAAGAGCAGCCAGAGCTCCTAACCGTTGAGCTGTCTCTCTAGCTCAGAGCTTTAACTTTTCAGGTTCATAAAAGCTTGTTCTGGGCTGGAGATCAGAGCTTTAACTTTTCAGGTTCATAAAAGCTTGTTCTGGGCTGGAGAGATGGCTCAGTGGTTAAGAGCACTGACTGCTCTTCCAGAGGTCCTGAGTTCAATTCCCAGCAACCACATGGTGGCTCATAAGCGTTACCTGTAACGGGGTCCGATGCCCTCTTCTGGTGTGTCTGAAGACAGCTACAGTGGACTCATACACATAAAAGAAATAAATCTTAAAAAAAAAAAAGCAGCTTGTCCTTCCAGCAGATGTGCTCTTAACATCTGGAGAGAAAATGCCCACCGAGGGAGGCCGGCGTGCTGCAGGGCGTGGTTATCCAGAGAGAGTGCTGCACAGCCTCCCTCCACGGGACACGGTTGACATCTTCTTTCTGTTTTTGGAAAATATTTGAATCTGAGCATGGTGGTGGGCAGCAGCAGCAGCAGACTTGAGTGTTTGATGAGCACTCTCCACCAGGAGCAGAAGGAATGGCCTTGTCAAGGAAGACTAACACTGCATGTGCCTGAGATGGAGCCTGCCGCTTATGGACACTTGAGAGCTTGGGGAAGCTTGGAAACTTGAATTTGTGGATGAGTTGACAGTATCATTTAACACAGTTGTGAGTGTCGTTGAGGCCACTGTTGGATTACACAGCTGCAAGAGAGAACAACAACAAAAGACTTTTCCCCTTGTTGAGATCAGTGATGCTATGATTAATGTGGTTTTAAAAATTAGAATAAGAACCACGCTGCCATGTAACTTGTAAGACACACAGCTCTCAGATCTGTCTCTTGTGTCTACTATGTTGGGCTCTCTGAGTGGCTGGGAAAAACTGTCTTTTAACTTCTTTAGAAAGTGTGCATTGACAGTGCCTCACAGTTGCCCAGTTCCTGTATTCTAGCACATTTTCCTGGTTTTACTGTGTGTACTGGAAGTCTTAGTTCTGCTATACTTTGAAGACGGCTTTAGTCTTTCTTCTAGTCTGTGACTTCTTCATGACTCATTTCTCGGAGGTATTTGTTTGTGTTCTCTGAGGACCATGTCTGTATGCAGTATCTGAGGAGCTTCCACTTTGGGTCGTTCTTTCAACAGATATTTAAATGCTGTACTGTGTACTTACCTAGTGGTTAAGGGGCCGTGCCGTGTCTGTGCTGTTCCTACTTAGTCTCCTCATTACAGAAGTCTTTGACATGCATAGCCTATAATAAACATTTCTTTGTTTTGAGCCTTGTGCAGCATTCTCATCCTGTTTTATCTTATACTTCTGATACAGAGCATCGAAGTAGACAAAACGGTGCTCAGAGGCGTGGTAGATACATATAGCTTAGACCGTTGCGTTGCATATAAAATTGGATGCAGGACACCACTGAAAAGTATTACAGTTATCTTTATAGCCGGGCAGCCAATCCCAGCACCCAGGGGACTGAGGCAGGTGGATCTCTTGTGAGTTTGAGGCCAACCTGTTCTCCAGAGTGAGTTCCAGGATAGCCAGGGCTACACAGAAAAAACCCTCTCAAAAACAACAACAACAACAACAACAACAACAACAACAACAACAACCCAAACCAAAACTAAACCCCAAACCCTTTATAAGCTGTGTTTTAACCTAACACCAAGTGCGGCGAAGCGCCATTTCTTTGGAGCATTGCTATTTAATAAACCTGCCAGCGCGTGGACTGTCCCCATGGCGGTCTGTCAGCTGCCAGCATGAGAGGGACGTTGCAGCTGTTAGTGAGCTTGCTCAGTGCGGGACAGAGGGAAGAGCCCCGAGGACCAGAGGAGGGGAACACGGTGAGCAGCGTGCTCTTCGCAGTTCTGGACTCGTGTTCAACCCCAGCCTTACCCTGGGAACACAGGGCACGCAGACTCAATGCCTGCACAAAAGAAGTCTTCGTAAGCGATGGTGCATGATAAAGAACAAGATGCTCACAGTACAGATCATATAGGGAAAGCCCGAGCCTCGGATCCACACGTCACCATAGCAGAAAGAATCCTGCCTTGTCGATGATTGTTTATTTTAAAGAAAGTACTATAGGTCCTTAACAGGCTTGCATTTAAATAATTGCTCTCTGCTGTATCTGCGAATCCTTCCCACATATAAAACACCGCCTCAGTTTCCCTGCTACAGCCCTGCCCCGGCAGCATTCAGTTCTCGTAGTAAGTCCAGGTGCTGTCTATCCAGTCACCACCCATTCCTTTAGGAAGTTTCTCTATTGTCTGAGCTTTCTTTCTGAGCCATTTCTTTACTTTTATAAACTGATCTTTAATCTGTTGTATGTTTAGAGAATAGTTTTAAAGATTGCATTCTAGAGTATGGTATTACTTCTCTGCCATAAATCCACTGGGTTCAGGCGTGAAGAGTTCTGTCTAAAACCTGATCCTGTCAGAGTTCCTCTCAGAGGTTTCCAGTTCATTGGCAAGGAGGATTGCCCTGAACTGTACTGGGGATCTTTGCACTGGGTGAGACATGTTAGTTTAGCAAGCCCCAGTGTGTACAGACACCACACAGCACACCACACGGGATGTAGTAATGACTGACAAGCTGCTTCGTTCACGGAATCGTAGGTTATGGGTGAAAGGCAGGTGTGAACATTAGTAAACTCACAGATACAAGCTGCAGCGGACCAGAGCTGAGAGACTGTGTGGGCTTGTCTGAGGAAGTGCTGTTCTGAACTGAGAGTTAATGTTTTAGTTTTGTTGTCCGGAGATTGAACACAAGGGCCTCACACATGCTAAGCACACTCCAGCCATGGACGAGGATTTGAGAAATAGGAAAGAGTTGAAGTAGATGAAGCGACAGGATTGGTGACAGAGGACAGCGGGCTTTATTGGTGGGTGATGCAGAATGTTTCTTTCAGGACTGAGGGCCAGTGTGGCTCTAGAGGAAGGGATCTGTGGGGCTGTGGAGTCAGGAGAGCCCAGTCCGAGGGCAGAGAGTGTGGGTCAGCATGGGCAAGCTGAGAAACTGGACTGGCCCTCACCTTCAGAACAACGAGTGTCTCCAGGAAAGCAGAGATTGGAGATGAGCTGACTGGGAATCTGTGAGGTGGTGACAGTACTCTGCAGAGGGGAGCCATTGTGGATGGCTGAGTGCACACAGGCTTTCTGCTCAGGTAGCTCTTAAAGTCCTTCCTCAGTCTTGTAACGGCCTCACAGCGGCTCCCAGTCTTGCTTTGAGGACAGGCTCATGTTGACAGGGTGAAGGCAGGTCCCCCAGGAATCACTGCCGCCTTCCTGTGGTTGACATTTGTTCACAGACACAAACTAACACTGGAAGCCTAATGTTCCCAACCGTGCATTGGGGTGTGCTTCTCTATGGCTGCTTTACTCAGGGACGTGGATGGCTCTTAGCTGTTGCTACACTCTGTCTCAGCGCAAACACAACTGGAAACATTTACTAGTGCAGAGATGTTCCAGTCTTTTTCCTTGCTGTGAGTGGCCTACAGTTCAGGCATTCTGCCCCAGCCTCTGAACCCTGCTTGTAATCTGCTGTAACTAGCACTGTTTCCCAGAGGTGCTTCATGGCTGACAGACGGGTAACTACTTAGTGCCTCCTCGCCGGTGGCCGTGTCCTGTGTGTAGCTAGTTGGCTGTCAGTGTGCCTCTGTTGAAGTTACAACAGCCGAGTGCTAGCTTTTGTGGCAAATGTGACCAGGTGTGAGAGAGAATGCCGGAGTCTCACTGAGTAGCTGTCCATCTGAAGCTCCTGATTTCAACGTAGGGAGGGCTCTTGTCACACCAGCCAGAAGAGGCCCCTGGCGGTGGCGGTGCCTCTGTTTGCATCGGCAGCTAAGCAAAGCATGTCTTTTTCACTTTCCTTGCTGCACATTCCTGTCTCCCTTCGTTACTCGCCCTGTTCCTTCCTACATGCAGGATTCTGGTCCAGGAAAAGCAACTGTTTACTGGCAAGTGGGGCTCAGCTCAGGAGTTAGCGGTGACACGTTCAGGCCTGTCTGCACAGTAGTAAAAGTGAGGCTGTGTAGGGACACCTTGTTTTGGGAGGTACACTCTCAGGTCTTGGTGTGTATGTGTCAGTGTGAGCAGAATGAAGTCGGTGTGACGAGCGTTTGCTGGAGGAGCAGCCACCAGGGATCGTGGTCAGTGGCGGATTGCAGAGGTCTGTCTCCACCTGCTCCTTTGTCACCTGCCTCCCTGCTGACATGCTTCCCGTGCCTTTTGTGATATGACACCTGCAATGAAGAATTAAATCATTACTTCTTTAGATAGTACACTATTGACAGTTTTATTGTTATCTCAAATAGTGATGTGGGCCTGTAATCTTCATACTTGGAAGGCAGAGGCAGGGAGATTCCTGCAAGACTCACTAACTTGTTCTGTGGAGTTCATGCCAGCCAGGGCTTGATTGTGAGACCTTGTTTCAAAACAAAATTGAAAGAAACATCAGTCAACGGGGAAGGAAGGAAGGAAGGAAGGAAGGAAGGAAGGAAGGAAGGAAGGAAGGAAGGAAGGAAGGAAGGAAGGAAGGAAGGAAGGAAGGAAGGAAGGAAGGAGAGAACGTGGCTGTGCGTTTGGTTACTGGGAGGGCAGTGCCTACGTGGGCCTGAGCTTCTCCCAGGGCACACTCTAGCTGTGATCTAATCGGAGAATCTTGCTGTGAGCTGCTCCTGTGGCACCATTCCCAGAACACCGTCTCAGAGGGAGCGGCGTTCCTGAGCCTTTACTGTGTGAAGACACACAGGAACAAGTGTCTCTGACTTCCTTCTTCATTAATAAGGATATTATAAGCGGCCTTCTTGCATTTCATGTCTGATTTCTTACCTCTCTGTACACTGCACACTGCTCTCGTACGTATGTGAGGTACGTTGCTTCCTCCTACCCCAGGTGAGGATAACTGTGGGATGGGCCAGGTCTGCTGTGGTCCCAAGTCACTAAGAAATACTGACATGTTGTACTTGTGCTAAAATGGTCCCTATTTCTTCGTTTTAAAAATGATTTATTTACTTTTTTATTTCACGTTTTATCTGCCTGTGTGCCTGTGTAAAACTGTCGGAACTCTTGGAACTGGAGTTACAGACAGTGGTGAGCTGCCATGTGGGTGCCGGGAGCTGACCCTGAGTCCTCTGGAAGAGCAGCAGTGCTTCTCCCCACTGAGTCATCTTTCCAGCCTCCAGTCTCTGCTTCTTAATAGTCAGGTGAACTCGGCTTTCTGTCATCACAGAGTTAATAGATATAATTGAGGAAAAAACAAAAAAATGACTCAGAAGTATAGCAAGAAGGAGTTGTATGCACAGAGGTGATCAGGTAAGGGCTGGGGTGTAGCCGAGTGGCAGACAGCACCTACCCTGCACAAGGCCCTGGGGCCAGTCCTCAGCCTCAGGGGCAAAATCAGCAGCTGCTCTTGTTTCTGTGATAGAATTATCTGGACTGACATAGGAGACTTCCAAAACCACGGATGGTAACTAGTACACTGACTTATTTCAAACTAGAGATGACTCATTCCTCATCAAGGTGAGGACACCTGTAGGATTCAGTCATTTAATGTAGCTTTGGGGCGTCAGAGGTCACAGCATCAGAAGCCCTTCTCTCCATACCTTGCACACTTAGCTCTCCTGTAGCCATGTCACCTGGACTCAGTCTTGCTTGAAAAATGGAGTTAAAACAAATGGAGTCACACAGCTAAAGGCTTTGCTCATGATTCCTCAATTGGGGCAGCAGCTTCCGTTCTATGCTCCTGTGGGCAGTGGAATGCTAGCTTGGAAGGTGGGAGTGTGTTGGCCCCACACCGGGAAAGGGCTGGCTGGTTAATACAGGCCTGAGGTTGCTCTCTGTGGTAAAGATCAACGAAGAACAGTTCTTTCTGCACGGACTCAGGGAAAGCCAGAGACCTGTCTTCTTTCTTAAAAATCACTCCTTTAAAATCACTTCGTTTTGTTCTGTGCTCCAGAGGTTACTTTTCCTTATTGCCATTCACTTGAACAGTTATTTATAGCAGTAGTATAGTATGGGGCAGTAGCGCTTTGTGGGTGTGTGGGCTCCATTTTGTGTGACTAAGGATGAGGAGACATATAAGAAGTATGGAATAATTGGGGGCGTGGTTAGAAAAGAGGGATTGGCCTAGGTTCAGACACTGCTGTGTGTTTGTGCTGCTGTAGCTTTGGGCGAAGGCTTGGCTGCCTCCTGTTTCTCTTTTCCATTTTGTTTTTAGTTGCCTGCATGTGAGTACAGTCTTTTCCGAGACTAGAGGCAGTTGTGAGCCTTTGGAGGCGGGTCTAGGAATAAGCGTATGTCCTGGGGTAGAGCAATGGGTGAGAGCTGTCTCAACAGCACTTCTGTCTCAGCAGCTCTTGGACTCGGCCGACCCGTGCTAACTTTTGCTTGTTTGCATCATAGTGGGTTGAATTTATCTCCCCTATAGCGTGGAGACTCTTTTTGAGGGATGAAGCTTGTCTTGTTTATCAGTAATGCTCATGTTCCAATATCTTATAAATATCCCTTGAAACATTTGTTGGCTTTAATTGCTTTATGAGTTTACGAGATGGCTGAGTCTGTAAAGTGCTTGCTGGTGTCCTCAAATGATGCCCTAAGTTACAGCTCCAGGGTCTGCATGCCGCATGCTGGGAGGAGAGAACTGACTCTAATACATACACATTGCGAAACAATTTTTTTTTTTTTTTAACCTAGATTTGAGGTGATATTTTTGGGAGCAGCAATTTGGGATTCTTTATATAGCACAAAGAATTTGGGGGCTTCATACTGTGAGTTTTCCAAGAGCTAGAGTGTGTGTCCCCAAATCACACGTTGCCCAGCACTGCTCTAGAAGCTGCTTGTGAAGGGAAAAGGTGCGGCCAACCTTCAGGTGTTTTAGGTGGAGGCTGTATTGCAGATGGACTTCTCCTGCCTAAGCAGTGTGCACGCCACGAGTCCTGTCTGCTGCGGTCAGGGTCTCCAGGTGCTGAGGGCCTTGGCCTGCCTCACATCGCCAGCCTGTGTTGGAGAGGGAGCTGGGGTTTCCTTCTGCTTTGCTGTGCCTCTGACAGGCTAGGCTCAGGGTAACCATTGTCCTCTCCAGCCTCTTGAAGTGTCACACAGTTGGCTGAGTCACTGTAGGGATTCCTCCGGGCTTCCTGTTGACTACGCTTGCCACATTTAGTTGTGTGGAAGTGGGTGTTGAAAAAAATCCCAAGTTGCACAACTTACTGCTTGCACGTCAGGTACTATTGTAAGTTGATAAATGCCGATTTGGAACCTCTAAAGGCTTTCCAAAAAGTTTAGAATTTGTTATTAGATTTGTTGAAATAGATTGATAATTTGAATGAAAGATTATTAGAGAACTAAGCTATAAATATGTAAATTCTTTCTTGTTTTGCTTTTTTTGGAGGGGGAGAAAGGGCCTCCAATATAGCCACATCCAATTATAGAACTTTGTCCAGGCTGAACTTGAGCTCACAGAGACCCACCTGTGCCTGGGCTTAAAGGAGTACCTGACCATGCCTGTTGTGAACAGTGTCTTTGTTTACGTGCCTCTGTGTGTGTGTGTGTGTGTGTGTGTGTGTGTGTGTGTGTGCGCGCGCGCGCGCGTGCGCAAGTAAGGAAGTGCTGTTCTTGGAGGAGAGCAGTGAGTAACTGATCCCGTACGGCCTGAGTGTGCAGCGAGCCCTGAAGTGGATCAGCAGTGGCGTATCAGTGAAGTGTCCTGTGAGAGTCAGGACCACACAGCTCCGTAACCGCGCTGCTGCTCTGAAGGACAGAGCAGGATGGCACCCTTCAGAGTCCATCTTCTAGA
Source organism: Uromys caudimaculatus (assembly GCA_028551405.1). Classification (NCBI taxonomy): domain Eukaryota; kingdom Metazoa; phylum Chordata; class Mammalia; order Rodentia; family Muridae; genus Uromys; species Uromys caudimaculatus. The sequence continues at coordinate 40,814,176 of CM052721.1, forward strand.
GAGCGGTTAGTGTAACCTGGAAGGTTTAATTTGGGGAGCCGGCGAAGCTGATGTGGTGCACGTGACATAAATGGACGCTGCTTGCAAGATGCATGGCATCGGGCAGTGTGCTTTCCAGGGGCGGCGCTCGCGTGGACGCTGTCAGACATTCAGAGTGCAGCCTGTAGCAGTGAGTCCTTTCCCAGATGTCACCTTGCACACCAGGACTGTAGTTTAGTGCGTTTTCTTGGAAGTGCCCAAAAGTCAGTTCAAATAGAAGTTCCAAGCACAGGATGGTGAACTCGAAGGTAAAGCAATACATGAATTATGCAGTTTTGTTTTTTTAAGAGCAGCTGTTCACCTGTTAATCTAATTTTGTGTAAAAGTAACAAGAGAAAATTGTGTTGTGTTCTTTAAGCTGTAGTAGATTGGAAACTGAGTTCAAATTCATTATACTTCCTTTCTCTTCCTTTGGTTAAAATAGAGTTTGGCATTCTCTGGGCATCCAGCCAGTTCTAAAATAACTGCCTTTACTGAGACAGTTTTTGTGATGTCTACATAAGCTGTGAGATTAGAATCTTCATTTGTTGGACATAATAATCTTAGGACTTTTAAGTGCTTTGACTATAGAGTTTAATGACACAGGAGACGTGCCGGCCTCCCTCCCTCCTTCCCTCCCCCCTTCCTCTTTTTGTAAGCTCCCAAATAAACTAGGTTGTCCTTTTAAAACTTAGAAAAAAGCTCTTTGCAGAAAACTTAGAAAACTTTCCATAGAAAAACCATAGAAATTGGTAATGATGATTTGAGAAAAAAATTCTGCATACATACTATTCTTGATGAAGGAAGGCAGACTCCATTACTCCGTTCTGGGATTGAGATGCTAAGATACTGGTCGGCAGTTAATGGAACTTTGGATTTTGTTTCCTAAGTTTGTTACAGAGAAGAAATCTGGTTAGATAGAAGGGCTGTGCCAGCCTCTGCCTCTTTGGCTTACTTCATCTCAGCACTTTGATCTGAAATGGGGTGTTTTTAGTGCTGTCTTGAAGGGCCACAGTAATTACCAACAATTGCCAAATAAGATGACTTTAAACCGCCTGGTGTGGTAAAATCCAGGACTTGTTAATCATTATCAGCACTATCAAAATGCACGTCGGAAGGAGCATTGCTCTGACCTTACCTCCCCTCCATGTCACCCTGCTGGCCGTGTTAGGCGGGCCTGTTCATTGGTGGGAGCCATTCCTGCTCGCTCCCAGAGCACGTCCTGCACTGCACTTCTCTCTTCTTTCAGGTCCACAGTTGATGTCAGCTTTGCCTATTGCTTCTGCAGACATAACCGTATACGTTATACACCATACACTGCACTACACTACACACACACGGCGTGTCACCACCAACCTGCAGGGCTGTGTGGAAATGGGCTGTTTAAATGCTGAAGTTCATTCACAGTTAAGAGCACTGACTGCTCTTCCTGAGGTCCTGAGTTCAGTTCCCAGCAACCCCATGGTGGCTCACAACCATCTGTGATGGGATCCGATGCCCTCTTCTGGTGTGTCTGAAGACAGCGACAGTGTACACATATAAATGAAATAAATAAAATCTTTAAAAACATGCTGAAGTTCTCAAATAGAATGGTTTCTCTGTATACGTTCTGTACAGATGCCATCTTCTTCAGGTAGAATTCTTATAATCAGTTCATTCCGTGCTGTGTTGAACTACATGTCAGTGGTTTACTCTTTTGTCCGTCCACCGCCCTACACCCTTTGTTTAATGTCAGTCAGCTCAGAATTTGAGATGAGCTTTGGTTCAGTATAGCGTATAGTGTATTATGTGTATAATGTATAATATATAGTGGCTAGTGTATGTATATGTGTATGAGTACAGTATATAGTATATGTGTATAGTCTATGGGCTATAGATGGCCGTGGTCCGTCTCCCAGACTTCATCCTTGCTTCTGTAGCTCTGGCCCATGCAGTGTCCTGTGGGTTCAGTGTCTGCCCCTTGCACCCAGAGGCTCCTCATCCTTCACCCTGTAACAGGCATCTGACACTTCCTCTGCTGTCCTGCGTGTCCTACCTCTCCACCCGGCGGTCTGCTTCCTGCTGACTTTATGCTTGGGCACTGAGGGTTAGGGGCTGATGCTAAACAGCGAGTGTTTACCCTGTTCTGTGAGAACACAGGTTGATGTCTGAAGATGTGGGGTCTGAGGAGGAGCATTGCCTCTGCCTGCACTGAAGGCCAGGCATCGATTCTTGCTGAGAGCATGTGCCTGGATGCTCACTGTCACATATATAGGAGGGTGCTTGCACGCTTGTGCTTCAGGAGTTTATTTACGCTGCAGAAGAAAGACCCCTATCCCCTCATGTGCTTGCTTTGAGGATGGAACCCAGGTCTTTTAGGAGTCGAGAAGGAAGCAGGATAGCAGGGGCAAGAGTGCTGGTGGGGCTGGGCGATGGTGGTGCACGCCTTTAATCCCAGCACTTGGGAGGCAGAGGCAGGTGGATTTCTGAGTTCGAGGCCAGCCTGGTCTACAGAGTGAGTTCCAGGACAGCCAGGGCTACACAGAGAAACCCTGTCTCGAAAAAAAAAAAAAACAAAAAAAACCCAAAAAAACAAAAACAGAAAAGGAGTGCTGGTGGGACCGTCTCACTGGGCTCTCTTCTCTCATGTGTGTGGTAGATCCTGGCAGGGGCAGGACGGTCTGTGATGGATGGATGCACCTCTCAGGGTTAGTCCAGGCATGGAGTATGTAGGGTGGACAGCACGGGCTGCTAATGAAGAGAGCACTTAGGTAGGCAGATGGAGGTAAGGAAGAAAGGCGTATTCATTTGCCTGATGCTGGGGAGGATGTTAGGCTGGGCAGCCTGGGTCTTAGGCTGCGTCTCATGTGCTGCTATAGAAACCCCAAGCTGATGGAGCTCTTTTTCTGACCCAGGCTGAAAAGACTTCTTGGTGTCCCCAGTCATGGAGCCACTTGACATGTCCTCATTTCAGCCACTGGGGAAGGGACGAGGGCTACTTCCTTTTACACTGCTGCTTGGTAGATGCGTCTGATAGCTAAGTGACACTTGCTGGCCATTTATATTGCAGCCTGGAGGGGACATTTGAAATAAGATATGCTAATTGCATTTAAAAAAGACTCACACAAAATAAGCACAGGACCCTTCCTGGTCATGCTGCAGCTCACTATAGAGCGCTGCCTACCATGTGTGATGGCACCACTAGCCAACCAGCTACCAACGCACACAGCTGCCCACAGACACTTGCTGGACATGAGGGGTGCCTGTGTTTAACTTCTGTATCTTGAAGGAGAATAGACAGACAGGGATGGATGGCAGTTGGCGAGTGAATGCTGGAAGAACACACCATGTATTAAGTTTCAAGTCTGGGTTTTTTCAAAACCTTTTTATTTATTATTTTTAAGAGACTAGGGTCTTGCTATGTTGAAGCCCAGACTGACTTTAAGCTTGTGACAATTCTCCTGCCTCATCCTTCCAAGTACTGAGAGTGCGCGAGTGCTTTCCCATGCTCAACATAAGCATTAATCCTTTCTTAGTTGTCCACTTAATGTTGCTTAAAAATCTGGAAGGTCCTTAAACTTGACCCTGACCCTTGACTTAGGGATAAACCCCACTTTTGACAGACACCGCTTCCTCTTAGATGTGCTGGGTTTCATTTGGGATCTGAGGCTCAGTGTTTACCCTGTACTGCCCCTGTAGCCTTCTTCCATTGGAGTGGAAATGGCGCCTTGATGGGTGTGCTCATGTCTTGCACGCTTCAGTGAAAAGTGCACGTCAGAGTCTATTCTTGCTGGAGACAGTCATCAGATGGGTGGGGAAATATTTAGTCTAGTTGCATACGCTTATAAAAAGTTGGTAACTGAAGTGTACCATGTTGCTAAGAGCAACACAGAATTAAAGAATGTCACAGTTTTGGAGAATGAAATGATGACATTTATAATAGAATGAATTTTATGAAAAATAAAGGTTTAAGAAAAACTGTGGTAGAATGAATGGTCTCTAGAAATAGTGAAATAAGTTCAGGTGCTTCTCATCTGTTGAGCTATGTGAAAACTGACTGGCGCGAGGGATTCCATGGATGGCATGTGGACAGTGCTTCATTCTAGCCCCACACACGTGTGCTAGTCATTAAAGCAGGTGGGGCCCTGTAGTTACGCATCGTCATTTACTCTATGAGAGAATGGCCGCAAGGAAGCGCGAGGCTCTTGGTCCTCTATTTTCTTTTTGGGTTTTGCTTTCCTGGATTCAAGTGTGGGAAACATTTAAAAAATAGCACCTATACTGAGCATGTGCAGTCCTCCTCCTTCACTGTGCTCCATCTAAGGATGACTTAGACGTGTTTCCCTTGTAGTCGGTGTATAAATAATGTAACGAGACTTTAAAGTACAGATAGAGCACACAGTCTTATTCAGTTTAAAAGCACTGTGTGGTTCTATATAAAGGACTTTGGTATCCATGCTAAAGGATACGTGTATTTATGTTTTTATGTCTTGAAGAACAGATAAACTTCCACGAATAATATATGTAAAGAATGCCCTTCATCAGAACTGTCTAGAGAGAACATAGAGCCCTGTGGGGAGAAGGGGCAAGAAGAGCAAGGCCTGGGGCACGGCTGTGCTCAAAGTCTGTGCTAGCACGTGTATGAAATGCTCTCCGCCTGTACAGCACTGAGTGCGATGGGCATGGACCAGTGGCAGGAGACAGATGAGAATCCACTCTGTGTCCTCCTCACGCCTTTGCTCTTCTTCTTCCCTCAGAGTTAAATGTGAGCCAGGCACTCGTGGGTGCTGGTGCATGGCAGATGTTTTGTGCGTATGGTCCTTTCTCCTACCAACCAAGCAACCAATCAACGAATGAGATCATTTCTAGTCAGCCCAGGGATCAGCCCCTAAATGGTTATCTAATACCAGTTGATAGCCTTGCTATTATATGCAATTATGTATGAAATTAGATAGATGTTAACACTAAATGGACTGAGCACGTTGTATTTATATACTTTTACGTCAAAGAAAAAGAGGCCATGAATTTGAGAGGGTGCAAAAGAGAGCAAGGGAATCCATGCTAAGGGGGGGTTGGAGGCAGGAAAGGAAAAGGACAGAAAATGATGTAGTTAGATTTAATGTAAAAAAAGGTAAAATTTTCTTAAAAAAAAAAAGAAACCCACCAACTAGCAATAACTTTAATGTTGCATGTTTAGTAGAATCCGGTTGTCTGAAGTGATCTCGGCAATAACAGCATTGTAACCCCAAGCATACTGCAGGTGTGAGAGTCCACTGGGAAGAGGGTCATTCAGTAATTAACACTAGGGGCTTTGGAGCCACACCAGGGTTACAGTAGCCACGACTCTGTTCATTTTCCAGGTGGGGAATTAGACTCGCAACACTGCACTGAGTGTGCGGGTTACTGGAGTTCACACGTGGAACACGCTTTGCTTGGCACAGCACCTAGCTTCTAGACGGCTCAGTGTGTATGAGCTGTTGTTGATGTAGCCGTTTTGCCCCTGCTACAGAGCAGCCATGACCTTTGTTGTTAAAGCTCCTGTGCAGGAAGACCCCGTGCCCCACTGCTATGGCTAAAAGCAGCAGGGCCTTTACTTCCTGTTCTTTGTGAGTTCCCTGTCATGTGCCCCAGTCCCGCTCTCCTTGTGTCCGCCCTCTGCCTTGCAACTCCCTCCAAAAGAAAACAAAAACATTCCAACCAAAAAATATATAAACAAAGCAAAGCAAACACCTTGTCGTACGTGCGTGCTGTAGTGTGTCACGGTGTCCTACTGAGTTAATGAATTATCTGTGCCTTTTATCCGAATGTTGTCAACTTGTGATGGGAAGAAACTCTAAAGCTCCGGTGTAAATAAACTATTATTATGCTTAGGGGGAACATCCTAAGTTCAGAGACAAACCAGACCAGGCATGCTTTCTGCATGTTCAGGTTAGGAGAGGTCTTTTCTTTGGTTCCCAAATCTCCTGCTGTAAGGTAGTGAGTAAGCTCAGAGCAGATGTGTGCACTGTCACCTGTGTCCTGTGGGAGGTGCTCTTAAGTATTAGCTGTCACTTCTGTGAGGACGAGTGTGGCTCGCTCTTGGTCTTTACTCTAAGGCAGCAGCTCCTGTTTGGTAGCATGCTATGTGAGTGGTGAGTGGCTTGCTCTGGTGATGGCGGTAGCTAATGGCCGGGCTCTGTGTGTGAGTGTGTGCTGCACAGGCCTTGATGGAGCGGCTCTGGGCACATGCGTGTGTGCTGCTGTGGAAAGGCCAGTGCTCTGCTCTCCCAGCCAGACGCTCGCTCGCTTTTACTGTGAACGGGGCAGGCGGGCCCTTTGACCCAGTTGCATCTCTAACAACCCACCTTCTCTACCTTCTGTAACTAATAGTTACACATCTTATTATTAATGTCATGTTCTCAGCACGTTACAGACTGATGTCATTAGGGCATGGAGCCTATACTGTTGTCAGCGCTTAAACAGAATAAGATACGTTTATGACATAATTTATTAAAAATAATTAAAAAACAACTACCCAAACAAACAGAACCGAAGAAGAGCAAGGCTTACCTATGTCCTCAACAGTGCAGGTTGCACAGAATCAAACTCTTTGCTGTTCTCTTAAATTTCCTTGATGGGAAATGTTAAGTTGCCGGTTGGTGAGTTTCACCTGTAACAGTCAGAATTGTACTGGGCCTCCTTCTTCTAGTTTCCTTCTAGTTTTCTCTTGAAAGTTTTAAAGCAAAGCCTGTAAACTGCTGGCTCAGTATCAAAGACTAGGCAGGGCTCCAGGAAGGAGGTCTCCACAGCTATTTGCAGCTCCACCCCCAGGAATCTTGATGAATGCTCGAGCGAGTACACACACATGCACACCCACACACCATACCTTTAGAAAAAAAAAGGCTTCAAAAATATATACTCGAGCTGGAGAGATGGCTCAGCCTTAAGAGCACTGACTGCTCTTCCAGAGGTCCTGAGTTCAATTCCCAGCAACCACATGGTGGCTCACAACCATCCGTAATGGGACCCGATGCTCTCTTCTGGTGTGTGTGAAGACAGCTAGCTACATTGTACTTCCATATAATAATAATAAATCTTTGGGCCAGAGCGAGTAGGGCCAGCGCGAGAAGGGAAAAAAAAAAAGGAAAAAACTGCTTTGCTTCACACCCTGCCATTGGCTGACACCAGGGCGCTTCCTGGTAGGATCCCCACACTTTCATTCGGCAACTTTTTTTGAGTTTGTTGAGCTGACTTTCCTTCCTCTCCCCGTTTTTCATTTCAGTTGGGCTTTTAACTGAAAAAAAGGTGTGTATGTGCGCAGGCACACACACCCGCCAGAGGTCATTCCTTTGGTTGTCCACACTGTGCAGCTGAGGGTGTCCTTGAACTCTTGATCCTCTCTTGCCCATTTGACCTAAGTACTGTGATTATGGGCATGCCCACTTATACTTGTGTGTGTGTGTGTGTGTGTGTGTGTGTGTGTGTGTGTGTGTGTGTGTGTGTAGCAGGTCATCTGATTCAGTCTTTCCCATTAAGCCACTCTGCCCTGGGGAACCAGTGTAAGGAGGAGGCCAACACAGGTGAGTGGTAAGGCACCCCCGTGTTCTGCAGCTGCGCCCTTTAGGAGACCACCTGCAGCCAGGATTTGACAGTCTAACTGTCTCCAAGCAAAGCAAAATCCAGGGATAGCATCTTTTATTTTATCTTGTTAGCAGGCTATGAGATGCTGCTGCTATTAAGGTTTGTTTAGAAATGGAAACAGCAACATAATTGTACTATACCATAATTATGATAAAACAATTTCAAACTGTGCCAAAATTATATATCCTTTTATTCGATAGGGGTTTAGTGAGTATTCACTCTTCACAAAAGCGTTTGAGTCTTTATACCGCAGTTCTGTCTGCAGAGAATTTAAATTCAGTAAGTAGGAAGAGCAAGGGAGATGGAGGGAAGGGACTAGGGTGAGGAGAGGAAAGAGACCGCTCCTGTATGAAGCAGATACATACTTACATAAGGTAGAAGCAAGCAGCCCAGAGGCCACAGGCCGTGCAGACGTGTAGGGCCTGGGAAGGAGAGGCTCCGTGCTGACTGGAGTCATAGGGCAGCCAGGGGGGCAGCAGGTGAGTGCAGAGAAGTAAGATGGGCTGTCTTAGACAAACTAAAGCTACAATGGAAGGCTGAGACAGGAAGGGGGGAGTGCCTGGGAGCGACTGCCACAGCGCTGGGAAGGGGGGAGTGCCTGGGAGCGACTGCCACAGCGCTGGTCGCCTGCACTCCCTCTCTTATGGCCACGGTCACCTTGGGCTGTTCCCGACAAGGCTCACACCACTTCCTATGACCCCTATAATCAGTGCGCCGGTCATTTTACCCAAAAATAATGAATGCTTCAACTCTGCTGTAGGCTGATTTCTGCAGTTCGGCTGGCTGTAACGCGGCTTCCTGTTGGTCTGTGTAGGAAGGAATCTTAATACCTATTTTTTCTGAAGTCTGTGCATAAAAGTTGACAAAAAAGTATAATTCCAGTCAGCAAGACAAAGGAGTTCTCTTACAAATGGTCATCAGTAGATCTGTTACTATACATTTTGACCTTTGCTGATAGAATTTCTTCATGTCTCCCCTCCCCTCCCCTCCCCTCCCCTCCCCTCCCCTCAGAAAGAGTTCTCTCTGCAGTCCTTGCTATGTAGCTTAGACAGTCCTGGAACTCAGAGATTAGAGTGTGCCACCTTGCCTTGTAACACCTTTTCATTGAAGAAGCAATGGAAAGATAGTATGTTAAGAAATATTTGTGTCTACAGCATTTAATAGATGTGATGATACTTCTGTGTTTAAGACATCATTGATCTGAACCAGTTATCTTTGAAAATAGATTTCTTCATGAGGACCTTAAGCACACTCCTCTTCAGTAGCTAATCTCTCTTCACTGACTTTGGTTGTGGCAAACCTAGTTAGGATGAAGTTTAAGCAGAGACTTACTTGAGATTCTCCATAGTTCCAGTTTTCTTATAGCAGTTAGGTGATAACCCTCGGGGAGTGAGAGAGGGACACAGTGCTGAGTTCCCATGAGAGGAGACTTCTGTGCACTTACTCTGACCCTCAGAATTGAGATCTGATAGGTCACTTTGGAAAGGAGGTACAGCATATTACAGAATTGGGGGTGGGGCAGCCTGAGGACCTGCCACTGGGAAGCAGGGGGCTTCTATTTGCAGTCTAGACTCAGTTCAGGTTGGATTATCTCTCTCCATTCTCAGAGCTTCAGTAAGAGTGGAATCCACAGAGATTTCAAGTAGTGTACAAGGAGAAGACCTCACAGGTCAGGACAAGAATGCCCAGGCTTAGAGATGTGTACCTGAGTTGTGGAGGTCATGGCCAAGTGCCACAGATCCTGGCGGAGCAGCAGGTAGCATCTAGCTGTTAGCAGGGGAGACCTGAGGAAGTTCAGGCCTGCATATGGGAGATTGGGAATGCTAATTTGGATGATTTAAGGCTTCCTTACCCATTGCGTTCTAGAAATGTGGCTTTCCAAAATGACGACAAGATGTAGATGTTAACTGGAAGCAAGGGTAGAAATGGCATGCTTTCTGCCATCTTGGATTTGCTTTCCAAGACTCCGTTGTAATTAAATGTGAGTATGTTGTTACACTGGCTTACTGCAAGGGAAGGTATGTTCTGGCCTTAGGCAGACAGAAGAGGACTAGACACTGGGTGGCTTGTTGCATGACATGTGAAGTTAATGTCCAGCGACATGGCCTGCATGGTCAGCCAGAAAAGAGATTTGGCTTGGGGCCATCTTGGTATCGCAGCGATCTCCACGTCTACTCGAATTCCAATTAGGTCTCTGCAGAGTTTCTTGCAGTTAGAGCAGCCCTTTTGACATATGTGCCTTTCTTAAACACATGCACTTGGGGCTTATCTTACATACAACCTGACACTTCTATTGTCGATAATTTTCTTTGTAACTTTTAAATTATTACCTTTGTCTGTGTTTGCACACACGCCACACCATGATGTGGAGATCAGAGGACAATGTGTGTGGGACTGGCCCTCTCTTTCCTCTTCAGACTCTGTGCACCCTGCTTCCCAGCCCTCTGAGTTTTGTGGTTTGATCACTCATTTATGAGGTGCACGTGCTTGCCCCCCAGCTCTGGAGACTTAGGGGCCATGGGGAAGGAAGTGTAGCATGTGCTCTCTTGTGAAGCCAGCCTCAGTGTCTGTCGTGGCTTTCTTGCTGTCTTTGTTACTGCTGTTGGTCTCTTTGAGTCACCTGTGTCCTTCAGCATTTCTCACTTCCCCTTTCCTGTCCCTAACACCTAGGGACTCCTCCTGGCCTGATTTCAGGCTGGAGGACTGGGTAGTGAGCTGTTAACGTCTCACAGACATCAACTGACACTTTTAAATTACTTGCTTGTTGAGTCACAAACTGACCTTTGGGGCACTGTGTTTGTGGGGCCCAGTGCTCATTGTAAATGAGGACTAGAAAATAAAAATGAACAAGCCTCTCCTCCCCCCAGTGTGTGAGGTAAAGTTAGTAACACACTTATTGACGACTTAAAGCAGGCAGAAATTCTAGAGCCCTGTAGACAAATGTGAGTCAGGAAATGAGAGTTAGCTCACCTGTAACCAAAGACTATGAGGAGAGTTCTGGAAAACATGTAGGTGGGGGCAAGGCAGCTCTTCCACACTCGCTGCACAGATCACCAGCAAAGTTTGTTGGGTGGGAGCAAAGAGAAAAGACAGCGTTCACACTGCACACACACTGGGGCAAAGAGTGCACGCGTGGAAACCCTCTCACTCTTCTTCTTTCAGAAGACACTAAAATCAAAAGATGCTACTTCTCCAGACATGAACAGGTTAGCAAATCAGTCTGTGCAGCGGACTTCTGACACATCTCTCTCTCTCCTGTGTTCACGGGCGATTACTATAGAGAGTGTGTCTTTCCCAACTGTTCCCCTTTCTGAGCCAACTGTTCTCTTCATTTTATAGCAGTAGTAAAATTTATGAAGAAGACCACTGGCATCAGCTATCTATAGCTGGTTTTAATATGTGGTTTGGTGTACTTCCTTAGCCTAAAGTAGAGCTGGGATGGTAATGTCTGAGTTGTCTGCACACGACGAGGGCCTCCAGGGTTACTGTATTTCATTAAAGCTTTGTTTTGACCTTTTGTGTGAATGAATGAATGTGTGCATACATTGTGGTGTTTATGAATGAGTGGAAAGGAGGGGCTAACAGTCAGATCATCGTTAGCTGCTTAGAGGAAAGCCCATCTTCTAACAATTATTAATCATGAATGATTAATAATTCAGTTATCTGAGACTACTAATAATTAGATAGTTTCTACTATCAAGGAATCAACTTTTTATTTTCTTATGACTACAAAATTCAGCACATACGCTTGGACATTGTAAGAACTCACCTAAGAACTGTAAGTTCTCCATCGTTCCTGTAAAGGGACAGCCTTGTAGTTTGCTTGTTTACAGTTATGCCCTAATAGAGAAAGGACAATGACATCCCTTGCTGCCGTCTGGCACCCCCAGGCTTGCTGTGGCAGGGTGTTCACCTCAGCTGCTGTGTGGAATGCTGAGAGCTAAAGAGAACGTAGGCCTGCAGTCATCTTTATGGGCATGACAGTGACACACACTTTAAAAATGGTTGACTTTTGGCAAGGTTAATAGAAATACCAAATCAGTAGTTCTACTTTTTTTTTTTTTTTAAAGATTTAATTATTTATTTTAAGTACACAGTCCTCTGCAGCTGTCTTCAGACACACCAGAAGAGGGCATCAGATCCCATTACAGATGGTTGTGAGCCACCACGTGGTTGCTGGAAATTGAACTCAGGACTATTGGCAGAACATTCAGTGCTCTTAACCCCTGAGCTATCTCTCCAGACCAGTAGTTTTACATTTTATTGTTTGATAAGTTACACTCTGAAGACTGTGATAACATAGAACTATTTGGTTGTTTCTCTATGTTTTAGACTTAATATTATATTTATCTGGCACAGAACACAAGATTCTTAGTTTGGATATAATCCTGCCTACTAAGTTGCCAAGTATAACAAATAGTTTTTTTTTTTGTATTCAGTGTTTTACAATGTGGCTTTTCTGCTTGGAACAGAAAAGCAAAGCCTTTGCTGCCTCTTGAGTTGACAAAGGTCTGAACTTTCACCGTCACCGACTTGTACACTGGACTAGTGACTCTTAGATGCTATGTAGTCTGTACTTTCTGCCCGGCAGATAAATGAACAGTCAGCGTTCCTTGGTATTACAGGGTGTTCTGGGATGTCCACGCGGACACCAGAACCCAAGAACGCTCAAGACTCTGGGCTGAAGTGGCCAGCGTCTGTAGCCAGCCTGTGTTGTGTGTCCTTGATTCCCTCTGTGCGGCTGCAGACCCTAACCCCGTGAGATGCTGGCTGGCTGTACCTGCTCAGCACAGACCTGCCCCCACCCCGCACTTTGAGTTGGCAGTCGATTGATTGACTGCTGATGGGGCGGGCACACTCACGCCTCTGCTGCCTTGAGCTGCGTTTATTGTCCTCACATCTTTAGTCACTTCTGATTGTAGTGGTCCTAACATAAGCATCTGAAAGGGACTTAACGTTCTCGTACAGACAAATATTTGTTTCCCTTCTTGTCTACAGTTAGACTTTCCCATTTTTTTCTTTTTTCTTTTTCTTTATTTTTGAGTCAAGTCTATTTAGAGCATGTTATCAAGAGTTTAAAAAGATTTGTTGTCAGCCAGTTTTTAAAGCTTTCTTTTCAGAAATGGAAAAGAATTTGAGTTTTCCTCTATTACTTGATAGTGATGGCTGAGTGTGTAGGACACGCCGTAAAACATTTCACTTCATGTGCAGAAGTGTCAGCTTAGACTAACACAGCATCCAGGAACTGCTGCATGCCACAGCAGCTGTGCAACAGAAGGATAGAGCTTGCTTCTCCGTGCTGGGAGGGGGTTCTCATGCGGGGTAGGCCAAGCATCAACCTGTATTGGACTCAGTTTTAAAATAATCTGTTGTGGGGCTGGAAAGTTGGCTCAGGGGTTAAGAGCACTGACTACTCTTCTAGAGGTCTCGAGTTCAATTCTCAACAACCACTTGGTGGCTCACTCACCACCATCTGTAATGGGATCTGCTGCCCTCTTCTGGTGTGTCTGAAGACAGCTACCGTGTACTTACATACATAAAATAAGCAGATAGACAAACAAACAAATATCTTGAAAGAAATCTGTTGTAAGTTGTCTTCCAGTCTGTGATGAGGAAATCACTGTGTGCATAAATACACACACGTGTGTACAGGGATGCATAGAGATTAATATCAAACTGTATTCAAGGTCCCCGTGTGCCATGTGTCTGGTTGGCAGTGCCAGTGATCAACTATCAGGCACAGCTGGGCTTAACCCTCTGTCTTCTCTGGGTGGCTCTGTGTCTCTTAGAGGTCTGGCTCCCGGGTTAAGGACCTTGTAGTGCAGTCACCTTGGGAGTGGGTGAGGGAAGTGGAGGTCTGTGGGGCAGGGAGGCGCAGCAGTGCTGGAGTGCAGCTGGAAGCCGCAGGGTGGCGATGCCGATGGACCGCTGCAGTGAGTTATTAAACACTGGCTGTGTTAGCATGTGCAGAGACTGCTGCAGGCCCAGTGCGCAGACCATAGCTTAGGAAAAGCCAAGCCCACAGACTTCGGAATGTTTACTTCTGCTAGGGACACTGTCTTGAAGCCTTTGCTCACTGCCTTTGTTAGTCCTTGAAAATCCTTCAGGAAGCAGCTGGGGCTTCAGAGACTGCACTGTTGTCCTCTCTGTACTGCACATTCCTGTCTTTCCAGTCACCTTTGGCCAGCTTTAAACTCTGTGTTGTCCTGAGTACTGTCATAAGATCCCATGTTGCCAAGAGTGGTCATCTTCTGCCCAGTACTCACAGTGTGCGCTCCCTGCTTTCTGGTGGGCTTTCTGGTGGAGGTACTGAAATGTTTTGCTGTGGTTGTTCCGTTTCATTCGGGGGTGAGCAGCCCTAATGTGATAAATCCTAGAGCCTGTTCAGTATGTAAAAATCCATGCACATGTCTGTGCAGCCTGAACCAGACACCTCTGTTTCTAAGCATTGCTGATAAAGGATAGGCAACCTGCTTAGTTACTGTTTGTGATCTGTGCCTAGTTAAAATTTACATGCACGCGTGCGCGCGCGCGCGCACTCCCCCCCCCCCCCCCGAGAATACATTGGGTTTGTGAAGATACCTGCACTGCGAACCACCTCTTAGGTGGTTGATATCCTCTTCAAATAAGAGGACTACTGCACTATTTGCTCTTGGTGGTAAGTGACCTTGTTAAGTGTTAGCTAAACTGGTACTAGCACAGAGGATTTATACTGAAGATGCTTTGGACACAACTTCCATGTTTTGGGGTAGGTGTTTTCATTTTGGGATAAGAATAATCACCCAGAATTCCAGAAAAGGCTGCTGAAGTCGCTGCCAGGGTTTTTTGTGACAGTTACGGAAAAGCAGAGGGAAATGTGGGCCACTGGGCCACTGAGTCTACATGCTCAGCAGGTAAGACTGCTGTCCTTGGTGCTGTGACTCTGGTTTAGGCATCAGGAAGGCTAGTGCCAGCCCCAGGGTGTTAGTGTAGGCACATGGGTGGAGCATGGAGCCCTTGTGGCAGTGGGCCACTAAAACCATCAGTCAGGTGTCTTCGTGGGCGGCGGCCTGGAACCCAAGAGACTGGGCAAGGAAACCCTGTGTGTGTGGGCCCCGCTGCCTTATGCAGCCACCTGGCTTCTATTAACTTCTGCAGCATTGGCTGAGTAATTGGGATTTGAAAGGAGGTATATGTGTGTGGTCTCTCAGAGCCATGATTTTCTTCTTGTTTGAAAATAGTCTATGTGTAGGCACCCAGTTTAGTATTTGTAACTTTTACAAACCAGTTGTGACCAGCCCTCAAGAGCGACAACAAAGCAAAGAGTGCTGGTCTGTTATTGCCTTGTCTGTCCTGTGGCTTGTCTTCATCCTCTTCCCTCTGCCCCCAGCCCTTCCCCTGTGTGTATTGATGTTTATACATCTACTGCAAGCCACAAAGTCACTTAATGCACAATTTGGTTGAAGTATTTTAGAGGAAACGTGTCCCAGAGAGTCATGCCCATGAATCTGTCCCAAGGGGACGGGTAAATCCGTTAACATCAGCAGCTCCGAGGACACACTGACCACCTAAATGGGTTGACTCAAAGCATTGCTTCTGTGGCACAGCACAGGTTACAGTTTGCAGTAGGTGACTACAGTGGCCCCGGACTGTGACCCACGCACAACTGTCCACAGAGCTGCCCAGGAAGCAGCATGCCCGAGTCCTCTGCTCTGCTGGCAGTTTCCTTTCACTTTCCTTGTGACCAGCAAACGGTTGTAGAGTGTGTCTGTGTGCTATGTTCACGAAGAGAAACATGTTAGCTTTATTTTCAGCGTACATCGAATGTGGCAGAGTAACACTTGCCTCACTCACTCTGACACTGAGGGAGGGAAGAAAGCAGCATTCATTAAATCTGTCTTCAGTCTTTCAACAACCCCAAAATGAGCTTTCTCCAGGCTTGGAGTGTAGCTAAGTTTTGGTGGCGTGCTTGCCTGCCATGCCTAGCGTCCTGGGATCCATAGTTAAGCTTCACAGAGCCAAGTATGGTGGTACACGCCTGTAATCAACTCAGCACTCTGGGGGTACAGGTAGGATCAGGAGGTAGAGTGTCATCTTCAGTAGTGTACAGAGTTTGAGACCAGCCTGGGCTATGTGAGGACCCTCCCACCCCAAGCCCAAACAAGCAAGCAAGCAAGCAAGCAGACTCCAAGCCCTTCTCCAAACAGTTCTGCAAAATCCTCTTTGAAGCGTGCTCTATTGCACAGTATGAGAAAGCACTCAGGTGTATGGCTCTAGAGCTAGCCAGTCCCTTCATGTGCTCAGGAGAGGCTTTCTCAGTCATCCTCTAGGAAGCTCGTGCTGATCATAACCCAGTGGGACTGTGGGCCTTTAGAGAGGTATCGTATGCTGAGAATGTCACCATTGTCATCTCTTGTCAAGTGCTTACTCTACTAACCACAAACAGAACAGAGGACAGACTAAGTGTGGGCAGGCTGTTAGCTATTAGCAACTAACGTTAGTGCTGATCTTAGACTCCCCTGGCTAAGAACAGACCTGTTCATTCTAAAGTAGAATTCTGAAGTCGTCTGAACCCGAAAAGCCTGCCACCAGATGAGATAAAGTGTTAGCAGGCAGATAAAGGCCCATTTGTGTGAGTGAGAAGAAGAACCAGTTTAGACGTTTGTACTTCCAATAAAGACACAGCGAAGATAGTTCTTATTTGAAAAAGAGAATATTCCAGCATGTGGTGAACATGATGGTAGGCTTGATTTAAATAAACATTGCTTTGAAAGTGTCATTTTGTTTTTATGTATATGGGTATATGGACTGTGCATGCTTGACCTTAAAAATACAAGTGACAATAATAGTTGGAACTTTGGGTTGTTTTCCCTTTGAAGTAGGTCTTGCTCTGAAGCTCAGGCCACCCTTGAACTCCTGTAGGCCGCGCCTGGCCTGAACTCCTGTAGGCACGAGCCTGGCCTGTCTCAAGCAGCTAGCTACAGCCCTATCTATATGCACCTGTTATAAAATACGAGGAAACATTGCTCAGAAGTATTTGAGTGCCACTGTTTTTACCAGGCACTGGTAAAGCACTGGGTTATGATAAAGCCAAATGAAAGTCTGAACCTGACTTGTGGATTTTAAGCTCTAGGAGGGGAGCTAATAAGGAAGTCAGCCACAGGGCATACAGTGTGTCGTTTGCTGAAGGGTGGTGTGGAGAGCGAAGCGCAGTGCCCACTGCAGTTCTGAACTTCCAGTAGTTGGGAGAGTCCCCTGCAAGGTAGACACACTCAGTGTGCTTCAGGAAGAGAGGACAGCAGCCACAGAGGTGAGTCTGTACAACTTAGAGCACACAGAAGAGGGACAGGCTGGGTGTCAGAAGACAGTTCAGTGACCTGTGCTGAGCTGGAAGTGATGGCCGGGCTCCAAGTGGAGGAATTGGGAAATCTCAGTGACCAGACTGAGACCAACCGGGCTGGTAGTGAAGCAGGGAGAGCAGGCGAGATGAT
This sequence comes from Uromys caudimaculatus, assembly GCA_028551405.1. Taxonomy (NCBI): domain Eukaryota; kingdom Metazoa; phylum Chordata; class Mammalia; order Rodentia; family Muridae; genus Uromys; species Uromys caudimaculatus. The sequence continues at coordinate 40,831,263 of CM052721.1, forward strand.
GCTGGTGAGGGGCATGTGGCCTCCAAAAGGTGTGTGTCAAGGATGTCTCGTGAGAGGCAGACATGCTCTTCCATCTTGAAGGTGGGGCTGGTCACTTAGATGTAGAGTGAGACGGTGAGGCCGGTACAGAAATTTGCCACACTTACTTGTACTGGTCAGTTGGTTTGTTCTGTTCTGTTTTCCTTTTTATGGAAATAATGATGTAGAGAGCCTGGTTACTAAAGGATAACTTTATTTATTTTCCATATTATACCATTTGTACTTTTTACCTGTAAAGCTATTTGTGTACCCTGTTTGTATAGGTCAGATTTCTACAAGTGAAGAAGGAGGCGTCTAACACGGGGTGCTGCTGCCACCTAATGTTTGCTGTCCTCCCCCATTCCTGTGTGATCACAGCTGGCCTCCAGCCTCCATAGTGGTTTGAATACAGAATGTTAGCAAATTAATTGAGGTTTATTTAATTGCCCTCATATTAGGCTCCTGTATGGATACTTAGCATGTTAATTGAATTGTATAGAAATAAGGTGGTGAGTTGAAGATTAATTTTATTGACATCTTGATCTCTATTAAATTCAATTCAATGGATATGTATTTGTTTTGATCAGCCCTATTGTCTGTCTGTTCTCACGGTTATTATTATGTTCTGACGGGTAGAGGACACATTTAAAACAACACAGTAAACAAACAGGAAAACAATTAGCAGACAAGGGAAGCAAACAGGACAGCAGGCATTGCTGATCTGTAAATGGAGCTGTGATGGAACAGCAGAAGAGCGCGTGAGGTGATCGGGTTGCAGTGTGACAACTGAGCCATGGCAGCTTCTGCCCTTCTGGACAGGAGGGCTTCCCGTGGAATCATGGGGCAGGTCTGACAGCCCCAGTGTGGGAAGATGGTTGCCTGGAGGGTTTTGATCCAGATCGCTTCTTTTCTCATCTGTTTTCTGCATCCCTTTTACCAGTAGGTTAGAACTGAATAGGTTGGTTTGCTGCTCACCTCAAGACATGCCTTTTCCCAGGAAGCTCCGCTAATTAATATTCCCGAGAGCCGCATTTCAGAGGGACAAAGCAGTTTGGGTTCTACCTGCTGTAGTGTCATTTGCCAGTGATGGTGTCTCTAGCTGGAGTACTAAGAAGCAAGAATGCCAGCCCCAAGCCAACAGAAGGGCTTAGTAGATATTCTCAGATGCTCTGCATGCCTTGAGTAACATTCTGGGCGTCGGGCATGCAGCTTTGAAACAAAGCGGAGAACCTCTGGTTTTCAGTAAGCTGTCATCTAAGCTGGATGGTGAGCAGCGATGCGAGGGGCCAGCCTGTGGTCAGTGCTCTAGGACAAATCAAGGAAGGTGATGAGAGAACAGCATGCTTGCAAACAGGCAGCTTTGCTCACGCTTCAGGCACGTTTTGTTTCTAGTCGAAGTGTAAAGTATACTTTTGCCAGGCGTGGTGGTACGTACTCCCAGCACTCTGGAGGCAGAGGCAGATGCAGAGGATCTGTCTCAGGGAGATTGAGGCCAAACTAGTTTGGTTCACATTGTGAGCTCCAGGATAGCCAGGACTACATAGAGAGACCCAGTCTCAAAAGAAAAAAACAAGACCGACAAGAAAATGCTAACAGTATGTATGTAGATGAACCCTAGATATCCTGTCTGCCTCTGAAGGCTGTGGGTTAAGGTCTGATGATTAGCACACAGCAGCGCTTACCCATCATGCTTTCTACTCTTCTGCCTGCTACTGCATGAAAAACAACAAATGACAGACATGTTGCCTACTCTGAAGGAGTTTGATATCAGTTGGGAAACATTTTTCAAAATAACACTTCATGATAACTGTACATAAATTATTTAATCTGATTTTAATAGTCCCTTTCCCCCTTTAAATGCTAAAGAAACATCCTAGGTCAGAGATTTGATTCATGGCAAAGCCTCTCCGTCTCTGGTTCAGAATTGTTGTTTTAGTAAAACAGAGTAGAGGAGTACTGCTCGCCACTGTTCTCTGCTGTCTTGTCACTTTTTCTTGAAAGTTTCTGGTAGGTCACAGTCTGGCAGATGATTTCTGAGGATTTACAGCTTACCAAGTCATACTTACTGTTTTTTTTTTTTTTTTTTTCCGAGACAGGGTTTCTCTGTGTAGCCCTGACTGTCCTGGAACTCACTCTGTAGACCAGGCTGGCCTCGAACTCAGAAATCCACCTGCCTCTGCCTCCCAAGTGCTGGGATTAAAGGCGTGCGCCACCACTGCCCAGCGTCATACTTACTGTTAATTGATCTTCCCCAAAGCTAACCTGGTGTCCACAAACAGTGTCTGTAGGAAGTCGGCAGCTCTACGGACTCACCACCCACTCACTGAGTCATAAAACCCCAGAGCTGGACAGAAGCAATTTTCCAGCTCTGCCTGCTTCCCCTGGACCAGAGCTTGGAGTGGGAATCCCAGAGACCACCCAGAAGATTCTTGGGTCTTTCCTATTCCTAGCAGACTTCACCACCCACTGTCTCCTGTGCACTAACTGCATCAGCTCCTGAGAAGTAGTGTTTCCAAGTCTAGGCTGTAAGTAGCTAGAGAGTTGTACTGTCTCAGAACCATTTGTTTGGTGAGTCAGTCAGACCATTCTGTCTTTGAACACATACAGAATTTAAATAATAGTCTGTTTGCATTCCTGCCACCTTCAGAGTTTGGTAACCAGTATTCTTCAGGTTTTTACTATTTAAAGGTGAGTTTTATGTGCACAAGGAAGCTGATGTGAGTTGTCCATATTTGAAGTCCCCTAACCTCAGTGAAGGTAGAGTAGCCCCACTGGGTGCAGGCTTGTCACTTCATCTCCAATGCATTCGATATAATGATTAGGGGTTACTAATAGATCTCCAAGCCCTTCTTCTTGGGATTTTACTGCAATTTGGGGTTCCTGAGGAACCCTTTCCTGGCTTTCGTAGACCATGAGGTTCTGATCGGACCACTCAAAGGCTTATAATTCTATAAGTGGACCTCAAGTGGATCAGTTCGTAGTTCTAGAGCATCTGTTAACCTTACGGCCTCGATGGCCACACACTTTACTGCCTTAATTTCCTTATCATAAAGTGGAGATTCTTTGCGTCTCCCTCCTAAGAGAACGGGTTCTGTTGCTGGATATAAGTGGCCAGTACTCAGTGATGCTGCTGCCGCTGTGTCCCTGGCTTCACTGCATTTCACATAACACAGGCTGCGCCGCAGTGTGGGCAGGGTGTGGAAGAGTGTTGACAACATCTGGAGTCGAGACTCTCAGAGGAGTTTGGGCTTAATGGCTTGAGATGTCCTGGAGAGTCTAGAAGGAAAGCACTGCTCCCTAACACAGCCGTTTGAAGGTAACCCTCCGTCATGTTCACTGACGTTCACCTTGGTTGTCTTCTGACTTCACGTGCTTCTCACACCTCACCTACCCGATCTCAACTTTGCTCAGGAAGTGAAATGTTCATGAAAATGTGGGCTTACTGTGCTCTGTGCTGACGTAAGACCCCAAGTTACATTCACTATTATTTAAACCATCTTTCTATGCTCACACTTTAGAGACTTAACTGCCACTAATTCGGAGTTAATGCCTTATGTTTACTGCTCTTACATAATGATGAAACAGTATTTGACAGGGCAAACACAGTCAGGACGCCTTGAATATCGAGACAGCATGGTAAATGCGCTCTACCGAGTGCGCCACCCGATCTTTACTGCATGTGTATACTTAATGCTCCTAGGACGAATCTGGGGCAGCCTGCCTAAAGAGCAGGGGCGTTTCCCTTTGTGCTGGCTGTTGTACTGTGGCTAGTGTGATAACTCAGTGCTCTCCCCAGTCCCTTCTGTGAACTGTGGTAAATGTTCCTTAGCAGAGAGCTCTGTGGCCTCCTGTGGCCTTCAGTTGATATGATTATACCTCTGTCTCTGGCCCACAGTTCCTCCTTTGTCCTGCCCTTTTCCCATACATACATGTGTGCACATGCATGCATACACACCTGAGGGCATCATGCAAATGCTTGAGTGGGAATTGCATTGGTCGACAATCACAGTGCTCGTTGTGCACACTGAAGCTCATGGTGGTATTGCGTTGTGAAGAAGTCAGTCTGATGAGCTCACTCTGTAGCAGTACAGAATGCATGTGCTTTCGTGGACCAGTGCTGTGTGCCTACAGGAGCCATTGCACGCCTAGTGCCGCGGCCTCATTTACTGTCAAGGAACTACAGCAACTGGACAGCTTTGAAAACCTGACCTAAGCATATTAATAGCTTTCTGTGGGGTGAAATAATTTCTAAATAGCTCAGAAGGCTTCTGAATGTGTAGCCACCAGTATGCATGTCATTAATTCAACCCCAGAGTTCCTTTCTGCATCGGACCTCACTGTTGATGCTCTCATCTCTGGGCGGCCTTTCCTACACACTCTCTCTGACCTAGCTCATTGGTAGCGTTGGGTCTCAGAACCAGAGCTACCGCTCCATCGTGTTCCCCCTGAGTGTTTGCTCCAGTTATTCAGCACTTCAAATGCATAACTGTTGGATGGTACCCCCTTAGATAAGGGTCCCTTAGACCGCAGCTGTGGAAAGGGACTAGTAGCTATTCTTGTCTCTGCAGCAGGAGTCTGAGGCCCTGGCTGGGCAAGCAAGGGTTGTTGAACTGCCCGTTGGTAAAGCTAACCAGAGATACCTTTAGTCACTGGCTGACTTCTGAGAGCTGGAGTGACCTACCACTGTGGCCAGGCATTCTATAAGTGGCCTCTTCATGTGCTTGGACTTCATCTCTGAGTAGTGGCCCCAGAGTGACATGCTTACTGTCAGGACTCAAGGATGGCCTTGTGACCCAGCCTAGAATTGACATGACATCACTTTTACCCTGCTCCTTGGTTGAAGGATCCTGTTTCCAGTGGAAAGAGACAGAGACCCTTTGATCAGTAGGAGGGGTGTCAAGGAATTTGGGTCCTACTTTAAAGGAAGTAGTGTCTCAGCCCTGTTACCACCCAGAGTCCTAGCATCTAATAACGGGTGCGGTGTTTTATGTAGGTAAAAGTGTTATTGTTTGCTTTATGTAAAGATGCTTCTAGTTCCTTGCTGGTATTTTAGTCCTTGGAATAGAGATGTAATTCAGGTCCATACCCAGTTAGTATCAGAGCTGGTATCACAGTATCCTGTCCATTGCAGTGTTCCTCAGGAAAATGTCTTTTGTCATATTGTATAATTTAGCTTGTGTCTTTGTTTACAGTATGCTCAGTAATGGAACTATGTATCTTTAAACTATGCAGCTACCTGACTCATGGGCTACTTCCTTCTCAGTGATTGTCTCCAGAGATAGATTCTTGTGCTAGATGAAGGTCAGCTGGTGTGGACACTGAGTAGCATGCACCATTGCTCCACTATGCACACAAGCCCTTCAGATAGCATCGCAACATAGCAGACCATCTCAACTCCACCACAGACTCCATGGCTGGCTCTGGCCTCCTTGGAAGGCTCTGTGGTAGGAGGGACTCACCTGGATGTCAGCTGAACCAGCACGGAGAATTCAGCACGTACTGCTTCTCTGTGCGGCCTCCGTCGTCTTTCAAGTGGCTGTGCTCCAAGAGTGAACCTTCTGACAGTTTTTAGGCTCCAGACTTGCAGATTGCTCCTGCCAAATCTGTTCTTCTTTGTTGTTGAGACAGTCACAGGACCTACCTAGACCCGGGAGCAGGAACAAACACAGGTAGCACTTGATAGAGAGTGGCAGTGTCGTGTTATAAGACCCAGCACACAGGATGAGCTGGATTGTGACTGTGAGCCTTGGACAATACTCGTGTCAGAAAATACTTGTGCCTAGGTGTCCAGGGAGCCCAGGGCACCACAGGGGATGTGGACTAGCTTATCATGCTGCGCCTAGCTTTGGTGTGTGCACAGGTAATCCTGACCATTAAAATCTGGTCTCCACAGCCATCAAGCTTGAGTCTCTATTGTCCTAGAGATGCAAGAGGGCTGCTCAGCCATGGCTGACAAGGTAGCACTGTGTTTGTGGGTGTGCCACGGATGTGTGAAAATACCTGCCAGAGACTGGCTGCGGCCTTTGAGATTCTCCTTGCTCCTCCGTGGTCAAACACCGCGTCACCTTCTCATTGCTCTGTCCGAGACTTGCAGGGGTTGTGCTGGTTTTGTGTGGCTGATCAGTGGAAAGCCCACTTTGAAGTATCTCTAACTGAAAGTTTTTCTAACAGGACAGTTTCACTGTTGGCAGCAGTGATGCTGAGCCCAAACCTTCTGGCTGGGTTATTCTTCTCTTGGCAGGTAGTGCAGCCCAGACAAAGCTGGGTGCAAGAAACACATTTCTCTGTGCAAATAGCAGGTTTAGTTTGACTACAGAGCATCTCAAAATGCCGCTGTGCTATGATACCCTAAAAGAGCTCCCCCCTCCCGCCGCCCCCCGAGATGTGTGTTTGGGACTTTGATAGTGTTGCACCATATAGACTGCAGAATGACAGCCAAGCCTCCCCAGTGCCGTGAGTGAAATTGGCAGGTTCCAGAGACAAGTGAAATAGAGACACGGTAGCGTTTGTTTTGGTACTGATCTTTCTAAACTGTGACATTGAGACTGTGAATGAACACATGTGTTATATACTTATCTATACATGTAGGAAAGTGAAGGTCTTAAACCCAAACCCCATAGTCTCACAGTGTTTGTAAAGCTGATAATTACCTAGAGCAGTGCCCAGCTGATGCTGTCTGTCTGGGGACCTTGTAGATGTGTCATCAGTCTGGCTGTACACAGGGCTGTGCAGAGCCCTGCAGTTTTCTGTGTGGTAAGTGAAGCCAATTTCTTTCGGCTAATGGCAATTGCCCTCCTTGTTCCTTTTGCAATCTGCAAGTATGTCCGTGAGATTTTGAGATAACATTTCTTTTGGAAGTAATATGCTCTTAACTGTTCATACATACAGATTATGCTTATTTACGTTTAATTTCCATAAACGCTTCTCTTTCCCAGTAATTCCTCCCTTTCCTCCAAAATAAACAGTAGGAGCCAGTGAGTGCAACTTGAGCCTCTCTCCAGTGCGCCTTAGGCTGGGAGAGCTTGAGTTCAGGGATACTTGGCATTGTGTGGCGGCCACTGGAGACCGGATGCTTTGGTCATCTCTGCAGAGTCAGGAGCTGTGAGGAGCACACTGTGCACAAGGAAGCCACACTTTGAGCATTTTCTGAGTTATAAGACCTGACAACAACCCAGGATGACAACTTTTAACCAGTGTTTGTGTTAGCCTATGGCATTTAGCTAATGCATGCTTTTCAATGTTTAAGTGAAAAATTACCCTTCTGAGTATCAGGTACATTTGCTCTTTTCTGTTTATTTTTCTGGTTCTTTCTTTCTTGCCCTGTTTGTAAGGTTTTTGTTTTGTTTTGTTTTGTTTGTTTGTTTTTAAAGTGGCTTGGACACATAGAGAGTTTACCTTGTTCGGCGTTCCTCACATCCAGCACCTGCAGCCTGTCAGCCAACCGTGCACAGCCGCCCTGAGTGGCTGATGCATTCGTGGGTTGATGCAGTCATTGGTTGATGATCGATGCTCACCGGCGTGTCCTGCCCCGCACCCTTAGCTTCTGTCTGCTGCCACAGCCACTCCGTGCTCAGGCTCAGAGGGAAAAGGCTGCACCTGGAGCTCAGCGTGTGCGAGCCTGGCTTCCTGGATGTCCCCATTCTCTTCAGGAAGCTCCCTCTGGCCTTTACACGCTTGCCTTTTGAGATGGCCTTTCAGTTTTGTGGGCTTACCTGCTCATTTATTTGCTAGCGAATGAGGTTTCAGAGTATTGGAACATCCCACCACCAGGAATTTTTTGGTCAGGTTGTTACAGAAAGTGGGAAATTGAAACTGTGCAATCTAGAGAACTTTATTTTAAAAATGCTCTTAACCGGAAGCAAAGCAAAGCAAAGCAGCACAGAGGGCTTTTTCCTTGTGGCCGAGATGGTTTTTGTTTGTTTTTTCCTTAAATTCCTACAGGTCTGGTCACCTTCTGAGTTTTATAGTTAAAGTGTTTAGACTGTTTTTGTGACTTAAGATTGTTGTCCTGGAAAAGCAGCATTGCCCCTGATCCACCCGAGGGCTTGTAGAGAAAGCACGACTGTGGTGCTTAGTGGGGGTTGAGCTTTGGGTGAGGACCTTGAGGTAATTGTCCCTCCTCTCCTGTTTACTCAGGGGTGGGGTGGGGTGGGGCAGATGGAGGAGTATCACTTGAGGCCCATCAGTCAGCATCTTTCAGTTTCATTTTGTCACCTTTCTAAAGTGACTCTACTAAAAGGAGAGGGGCTTATAATCTATCTCAAATTATGGTTATACTCAAAGTATAAACCATCTCAGAATGTCCTCTGATCCAAAAAAACCCCTTTAAACATTGTCTGCTAAATTAAACTTATAATCAATTCATACACATCTAAATTATGCTTGATTAAAGATCACAAATTCAGTTTTAAAAATTGTTGAAGAATCACAGAAATTGAATGTAAACGAGTAACTTTGAGATATTTGAGGACAGTTGTTACACTGATGCCGACGGTTCAGGAGGAGAATCAGGCCAGCTGCTGAGATTCCCGGGCAGTGACTCTGCAGCATTTCCAGAAGGGTTTTCTGCTTCTTCCTTCCTTTTTTTTTTTTTTTTTTAAGTTTTTTTATTTTTTTTTATTTTTTAAATTGTGTCTTTTCACCCGTGCCTCTCCAAAAAAAGGGAAAGTTATGTGAGCTTTTAGGTGTGGCTGTAGCTGATCCTGTGTCGCAGCAATGTGGAATGTGGATGGAAAGTCTCACCAGCCAACTCCAGCGATGTGTTGTAATTTAGTTGTTCCAACCACGATTGATGGGGCATTACGAAGTGACAGTGACAAAGTGTCCTTCCTCACTGATAGTAAACGGTGCCCGTGGGGTTGGACCTAGAATCAGTGCCGCAGGGAAGGTGAGCAGTTAGGGACACTACTTAGAAACTCGTCTCCCTGGGGTAGGAGCTCATAACTTAAAGCTGTCTGTTTTTAGCACAGTAAACTTGAAGAGATTCGCTTCGCAGGTGTAGCTCTGTGGTGGGCGTGGGGTGAGCTCTATGTGCCCAGCGCGGACACGCCCACCTCTGCATACAGGCTGAGTAGCATGGAATTGAATGCTTTTCTGGGCTGCAATTTTATTTTTTTAGTGGAAGATTTTGTGTGTGTCAGGCTGACTTGTCTGTCCCCTCTCAGATGGAGAGAAGACAGGTGAGAGATCCATAGTTCTTACTGCTGTTTGTGGCTGACCAAAGGGAGGGAAGGTGAAAGGCTGTGCAGGGCTTCGTGTAGGCAAGGGTGGCTGGAGAAGCGGCAGCAGCGAGCGCCCAGGAGAAGGGCACGCGGAGGCCCCCAGTGTGTGCAGTTGGAGACAGAAAGCTAGTGTACTTCTAGTAGGAGTAGAAGTCACATGTCCCCACGTGACAGGCCCCAGGTCACGAGTACACTCAGGCCTGCCTCATTTAGTGCTTTCTGCCTTGCGTAGCTGACCGAGCAGCACATCTGTCCCCCAGCGTTAGTAGGCAACACTCCTTGTTCACTGCACTCCTTCAGCTCTTCTCCAAGTGCGTGAGTGCACGGGACAAGGCATGTTTTACTGTGAATGTGTAGTTAAGAGCTGTCTTTATTCTGTGGCTGATGCTCAGTGCAGTTAAGGCACAGCGTCATGGCAGGACTGTGGTTGCAAGTTGGATTCTTATATATGTGTTTCTTTTCTTTTTGAAACACAGTCGATCAAAGTTTAAAATTTTGGTATGTAATATGCAGAAAATTATATGCAAAATAAATGAATTATTCAGCAACCTGACCTGTTCCCTAATATTATAGAAAATTCAAAAAGCTTACTGATTGGTTCAGGTTTAATAGTCAGCACTAGTGAAGTGCTTCTTGATGGGTGTACTTTATAATAGCAGACCTAGTTTTTAAATCATGGGATGAAGAATTAGTATCGTACATCAGTTGACAGAAAACTTCATCATGTGATTAGCAAGGTAATATAAGCTAATTATTTGGCAAATACATTATTTTTTCTGCATGAAGAAACCATTTTAAATGATGCATAGATTCAAAGCTAGCCCACCAAAAATGCCAGTTGAGCTGCAGTATTGGTTTGTGTGGTGGGTTTTGTGAAATTGTTGAGGACTAGTCCTGAAACACTGTCCTAGAGGCTGACACCACAGTGCATCTTGGCAGTTCTGTGGGGCCACAGCTGGAGAGATCTCCAGTATGTATGACTCCAGCCAAGCAGCAGAGCCAGGGCCAGGGCCAGGGCCAGGGCCAGGGCCAGGGCCAGGGCCAGAGCCAGACCTAGCAGCATCTTCCTAACTTTCTGCTTTTCTGGTCCTGGTTATTCCTCTGCTTTCTCTAGTGCATTGTAAATTTATTCTCTTTGTATACTCTTCCTATCTTTTAAAGTAAATCCTCTGTAGGTGCCTTGTTAGGGCTGAGTAACTTTAATGTTTTTTCAAAACATATTTTTAATGATGGTTCTTAAACACTTTAAGCTCCCTTGTAGCCCACCACCCACCAGAGGTAGTGGGAAAGAAAGGATATGGGGGAAGTGGATCTGTTTAGAAAGGTTCTTTGGAGCAACTCCCACCTGCATTGTCTGGAAATTGGCAGTTCAGTTCACAGGTCAGCAGCAGCAGCAGCAGCAGCAGCAGCAGCAGCGTGATCCACTCACAAACACTTCACAGGTACACCAGCAGCCCAGTTCAGTAGAGTCGGGAGAGCAAACACAGATCAGCAGCAGTGGCCTGCCCTAGAGTCAGGATAGCAAACAGAAATCAGCATAGGTGGCACTACCTAGCAGAGATGGCCAGGCCTCAGCAGGAGGGTCAGGAGGTTTTGGCTGTGCCTCAGAGAAACGAAAATCATCAAAGATGTGAGACCCACAAGCACTGCACAGCTACCTCTTATAAGCAAGCCAAGCTTCTTGGTCACTGTCCATCGGGTCCCATTTATACCCTCCAAGCATCAGGTGTCCTCCATGGGTCCTGCCTCAGCACACGCGTCTGTCTCAGCTGACATCACTCTCAATCGGCTGGAGTCCAGAAGTGGCAAGAAACTGGAGCACACCATCAGTGTTTTCTGGTGCACACCATCAGAAGTTTTCTGGTGAATTTCTCTCTACGGAGTCCCTGACAAATGCAGCTTAACTGCGTAATGTAAGGCGGATCAGTAGATGTGTGTTGTTGGTGCAGAATCCCTTATCACGGGTCCTTTCACGGCTTGCATAGGCAGAGCTTCCTTTCTCCGGGGCCTCCTTAGCTAAACACTCCTTCACAGGTTGCCTTGTCTTTCACCTGTGTCCACTTTAATGAAACGTTCTTTCATGTGTTTGCCCCAGCAAAACCCCATCGAACCGACTTTCCAAAGACCTCTTAAGTTTTCACTTCAGGGCTATAGGCAGTGGTCAGTTTCATAAGCCCTCTTAGAGCGTCATCATTTAAAGTGGATGCAGCCGTGACAGAGGCGACACTTTGCTACATGTAGCCTGGAATCCCAGCTCTCTGGAGGCTGAGGCAGGATTTTGAGTCTGGGCCAGCCTAAGCAACAGAGAAAGGAAAAAGGAAAGGAGAAACCATGAGCTAGTTTTGAAGATATGTGCACATGAGGCTTGGCTCTGCTAAGGGTACTCCAGGCGGCCCTGTGTTGGATGTCGGTCCTCAGTGTGGTGTGTGTGCTGGGGCCCAGTGGGAGGGACTCTGTGAGCATCTATCTCCCATCAAAGCAGTTCTCATGGAAGGAGGCAAGACTCAAATCTGGATGCTGTGTTCTCTCCCCATTCTTGTCTCTACATGATGAAGTCAGGGAGACTTTCTGCCTACAACAGTATGAGCTAAGGACACCCACCTTCTTAAGTATTGAATCTAAGGTATTTTGTTCTGATAACAGAAAATAAACTAACTCAATGGGAGAATTACATATTCTTCCCCTTGAAGGTAAAGAGTAATAACTTGATTTCTGCTAAGAGACTTGATTGTAGCCAAACTGCAAGTTTGGAAGATTGGAAGCCCAATAGCAGTGTTCAGGCTGCTAGAATACATTTAAACCAAAAGTGGTGTGTGTGTGTGTGTGTGTGTGCGCGCACACACACACATACACACAGTGGCATATTTGATTACTGATAATTTTTATTTTTTTCTAAAAAGACAGGAAGCCTATGAAAATAATTTGATTAGTTTTTTGGGGGGTGGTGGATGTTCATGACTGTACACAGTACAAAGGGACAAAATAAAAAGAGAGCCTTGGGTATGCAGAGAGTAGACATTGTGTTGCCGTGGCTGGTTCTCGATAATACTAGCACGTAGACTCTCTGCAGTGACTCTAAGTCCATTTAGTGTCACATTGGAGGTAGGCTGCGCGTGCTTTAGTTTCTGACCTGGTAGAGTATCGTCCCAAACCATGTGATAGTGTAAAATTGTTCAAGTTTTGCTGGACTGGAATACACAGGTTTGTTCGGTTCCCCCACCTCACCACCCCCATGAAACTCTAGTGTTTGTGCTGGGGGAGGGGAGGGGCAAGCACTGGGTTGAGCTAGGGTCCCATGCCTGCTGGGTAGTAAGTACTCTGTCAGTTTTTAAAGATGCTTTTTAAAGTTATTGTTAATTATTGTGCTTTAGATTGGTTTATGTGTGTGGCTATGCAGCACATGAGTGTCAGGGAGTTATCGATGATTGTGAGCTGCCATATGGTTCTGGGAACCCCACATGGACCCTCTGCAAGAGCTGCAAGTGCTCTCTTAGCCACTGAGCTGACTGCAGACCCTAGAGTTGTTTATAGCTCAAAGTTTCTGTTTGTTTTCTCTCTCTTTATTTTCCAGAAGCTGTTTTGTGTCTACTGCACTCTTCACGTGTGTGAATTCTTTTTTTGCTTTATAGCACATTCGTAATGTGAAGTACAGTAATGTTATGGAAAGCCTAAAAAGTAGTAGGTTTTTTTAAGGCTAATTATATAGAATATTGACTTCAAAATGTACTTTCTACTATTTTGACTGTACTCCTGTCCACACCTAGCAAGTGTTTTTTTCCTGTTAAGTACCAGTGTCTGCACAAACTATGGCTGCCATGCAGCACACATGCCTGCTCCCACAGAGGGTGCAGCCCGGGGCTGTGGAAGGATAGCTCACTTTTGGAAGCAGCAGAATGGCTGTGCTTGCTGTCAGGGCTTCTGCTCCCCAGCGGGGGCCTATGCTCCTGATTGCATGCTGGGCCGGGTGATGAGCCGGTAGAACTGTTCTGCATTCTGGGTTTTCTTCAAAGGAGTATTTTCAAAATCAACATTTAAAAAGAAAGCTTGGAACAGTGTTTACGTAAATGAACACAGTCTGTTGGCCAGGGGAGAGAAAGTGCAGCAAGAGGTGTAGTGAAGGAAGACGAAGGAGATTGATACTGCCGGCTCTAACTGTCAGTCTCACAGAGTTTGGGTGAGAGGAGCAGAAAAGAAAGGCCAGTGGTTCTCAGCTAAAGCATGACCAAAGAGTTTCCACTGTTTTCAGAAGTGAGCGTGTGGGTGTGTTTACCTAGGAGGCCCTCATCCTGTGCTGTCCTGCCACTGTGCCACCCCTCAGGGAGTCAGGACACACAGAGCAGACGGTGGTCTCTGAACCTTCTGCTTGCTCTTTCTCTTTCCTTCTCCCATCTCCTCTCTCTCCTCCCTTCCCTCTTCCATGTTATTTTTGCTACATTTGCTGTTTTAACCTGTCAGTTACAAAATAATTACTATGCCACCAGGGCTGGCGGCTCATAAAGAAGAAATCTGCAGTCTCTTAATCAAAGGTGATTACAGTTTTTCCTGTCTGTAAATGTGCTTGGTGAGTAACGAGAGAGCATTAGTCTCAGGCTGGTGTACGGACTGAAAGGCAGCAAGCAGCAGCCGCGTTGTTCTCTCTCCAGGCGTGTCTAACGAATCGTGTTTCCGTGTTCTGGTGGTCACGCCAGGCAGTGCCCTCTGCCAGGGCTAAGCCTCCTGTAAAATGCTCCGTATGATTACTGCAGCAAGAACAGAAATGCTGGCTGAGCCGGGGTCGGGGTAGAGGGCCAAGAAGACAGTTACAGAGTGGGGCTACTCACAGCGATAGCTCTGACAGTCACTGTTGGAGCTTCAGGGTAAAAGTCCTGTCCTGTCAGAATTTTAGTAGCAAGCCCGAGCGTGTGCTTATGTTTCAAAGCAGGCCTCCTCTGAAGAGAAGGAAAGAAATGGTTTTAATTTTTACTGTTTGAGAGCAACATTGAAACCAGGGGTTGAGTCTTCTTGACTAACAGCCATCTCAGAGGAAGTACTGACAAACTGAACTGAAATCGCTCTAACTGAATCATATGTATATATCATATATGTGTGTATCCTGTACACCAACTGCATGCATGCTTTTCATGAATATTGACCACTCTTGATGCCTGGAATGGTAGTTCATACCTGTGATCCTGAAATCTGGAAGCTGAAGCAGGAGGATTGTCATGAGTTTGAGACTAGCCTGGGCTATACTGTGATAATCTGTGCAAAAACAAAAACCACTCCCTATTTAATTTATATCTCATGCTGATCCCTTGTAATTTCTGAACATGTAGTTGTTTAATAAACATCAGCCTAACTTAAGAAGTTTAAGTGGTTGACTGGAGTCAACCGTGAGGTGCAGACTGCCCTCCCAGGAGCCAGAGGTCTCTGTTAGGTGGGGGCTGCCCTTCCAGAAGACCCTTGTCCATTTTTGCATTAAGAGCATAAGATAAAATGGTATTGCTCATTCTAACATGCTTGAAAAGAGTGGTGAGTGGGGGCGTGCTGGGGTTTGGAAGTCAGTGCGACTGACACTTGACGATTTCTCTTTCACAGGGACGTGGGGCTGTTTTCTGCACAGCTGTCTTCTGAAGGTCTTGTTCAGTGTATCCAGAAATCTAATTCCCTGACCTCCTTTAGTTGAAAATTTACTGGCTTTACACAAGTCCTGTGACCCATTGAAATGCTAACGTGGGTCATGTCTCAGCTGCCACAGTGCTGAGCAGAAACCTTCATTAAAATTCTGGTTATCCTGCAGCTGGTG
The DNA here is from genome assembly GCA_028551405.1 of Uromys caudimaculatus. Classification (NCBI taxonomy): domain Eukaryota; kingdom Metazoa; phylum Chordata; class Mammalia; order Rodentia; family Muridae; genus Uromys; species Uromys caudimaculatus. Next base: position 40,846,287 of record CM052721.1, read on the forward strand.
GAGGACCCATGCTGTTAGAGGCTCCTGAGGAAGGCGCTGGCCTGGTGAGATCTCAGTCACAGCCTTGCTTCTGTCTGCTGAGCGTTGTCAGGAGAGGTCAGGGCAGCAGCGCTTCTGCCTCGGTCTTGTGTGCCCACCACCCTATCCTCTGAGCCTTAGTTGACTGATGAATTGACAGTGGGCGGCAAGTTAAATGCATTTCTGATAGAGATTTGTTAAGTGATACCAAGTGTTCTACATCCACGACAAGTTCAAGAGAGCGGCGTACTGAGTAGGTTTGATTTGATACAAATAAGTCCATTTAGTTATTAATGTCTTCAAATAGATTTTACAAGGCAATCAATGACAGCAAAATGGTGATCAGTCAATGACACTGTGTGTAATTGGATTTTTTACCGGTATGATGCTGTATTTCAGAATTAGTGTGACATTATGCTACTTTGCTACTCAGTTTTTTGTTAAGTCAATTTTTTAGAGAACAGATATATCAAAACTTGAGGTCTTTAAGTATTATTTGCACAGTGCATAGATGAGATTGATAGATGGTCTTGTTGCAATCCTGTGTAGTTTATAGTTCTCAGGAAGTAGATGTGAGAGTTGGAGAGTTTAGTTTGTAAGACCGTTTTTTGTGTTGGACAGCAGAGTTGAAAACAAAAGGCAAGGAACAGATAGCCCCTTAGCCGTGCGGCAGGCACAACAAGTCTAACAAGGGACTTCCTCTCCTGTGTCTTGCTTTGTAAGTCTGTTTGTGTTTTGTAGGGTTCAAACAAAATTTGCTTTTCAATAGTTTCAGTGGCTGAATGAGAAATTCTGTTTCCCACTAGTGGGGCGCCCCCCCCCCCCCCCGCCTGTGCAGAGGCCAGTGTGCTTGCTGAGCTCTGTGTTCTGGATAGTAGGTTCCACTGGTTCTGCTGCCTTCTGAAGGCTAGATGTTCCTCAGCCCTTGCTGCTGTGTGATACATTAAGGGGAATATGTATCACAGCTCAGAGGAAGCCTGTGTTCCCCTAAAGCAATTCCAGTTTGGACCGTACACACAGTGGGACGGACGCAGGAATGAGTGATGTGGCCCGTCCTCACCCTCCTGAGCATCTCCTCCTCACCCCTCCCCCGTCCGCACCCTCCTGAGCATCTCCTCCTCACCCCTCCCTTACGGAGCAGGGTGGAGTCTGCTGGGAAACTCCACACGCTACTTTGATAATTCGCCACATGGACACCTGAGCACTTGGAACCTTTTTCATGGACTTTCTTTTTTAAAAAGCATACTAATTCTGTAAGATGCATGTTTTAAAAGTTGGGAAAAGTTAGAAATTGTGAATATTTGACTATTTGGATGCTGAGCAGTAATTACTGCTATTTAATTTTGTTTTTAATTAAACGGTGTCTTCTGAAAAACGTTTAGTACTTTTACACTTTATCTGAATGAAGATGGTATTTCAAATTCTAAGTGACAGCACTTTAAACAGATCCTGAGCACAGCTTTACCACCACAGTGAGGTAACACTGCCAGGAGCCTGGGTCTGCGCACTTCTGTTTGCCATTCTTAACTCACCTGCCTATAACAGCTATAGTAGCTGGAGGGCAGTATTTGCATTTAGGGATTCTTTGTTTTGATTGACACTTTCCCCTCTCTCTCTCTCTCTCTCTCTCTCTCTCTCTCTCTCTCTCTCTCTCTCTCTCTCTCTCTCTGTGTATGTGTGTATGTGTGTGTGTGTGTCTGTGTACAGAGCTATTTGATTTCTTGTGTCTTTTTCTTCTGATACCAAAAACATTTAAATTGATAAACACAGCCTATAAAACAGTTTTCTTACTACTTTTTTATTCATACAGAATTAATGTTTAACTGGGAAGCTTGTTTAAAATGTTGTATTTATCACTGAGTGACTTGTGGGTTTCATGAAGAGACTGCCCTGTCCCTGTAGGTTCTCGCCCACAGACTTTGTGGCCGTTGCCTTTGTCCTCAGTGTCTAGGTTTCCTTTTCACTCAGCAGAACCTAATCCACTGAGCAGTGTAGCCTCATCACTGCCCCAGCCTCCCCAGAGCCCAGGTTAAGTCCATGAAGCACCTTCAGTCTCAGAGACTACCTGTCTCCGCCCCCCAGTGCCTGCCCTTTCCCCTGTCTTGAGTCAAGCTAATTTTACTTAAAAGGAAATCATCTGTTTTGGAAACCCCCCTCTCCCATATGGAAAGAAAAAGAACTTTAGGACTGCATGGTACTGGATTCCTATAGACTTACTCACTTGTTGGCCGGTGGCATAGCTTACTTCAAAGGAAACACAAATGCTCAGTGTTTATAAAATTGCAAGTCCAGAAAACAATTTAATATTGTAGCAAGAGTTATTTTTTAGCAATATCTAAATTCTTTAAAAAATCCCATCTAGAGAACTGGAGAGATGACTCAGCGGTGAAGAGCACTGACTGCTCTTCCAGAGGTCCTGAGTTCAATTCCCAGCAACCACAGGGTGGCTCACAACCATCCGATGCCTTCTTCTGGTGTGTCTGAAAATAGCCACAGTGTACTCATATAAATAAAATAAATAAGTAAATCTTTAAAAAAAAATCCCATCTAGGTAGACTTCCAGTTAAAACATCTGTGTATAATTCAGATACTTTTGCGAACCACCTTAGGTATTAGTTTATGGTATCTTTGTTATTTTTTAATAGAAGTTGCTCAGAATTAATCTTTGAGATCTGGGAAAATTGCCCTGAGAGTATCAGAAGTGACTCGCACTTTGAAGGCTGGAGAGGCCAATGGGCCTGCATGGCCCCCTGAGCACCCTGGGAAGGCTGAACCCTGTTCTCTCCCTGCATTCCCACTTTCGGCTGAAGACGGCCTTTACTGCTCCCTTTCTGTTTGCTGTGAGACAGATGAAATCCTTTGAATTAGCTCATTAACTTTGCATTAGAAAATGTGTCGAAGTTTCTTTTTATTTGGATGTCCTTTTTACTGGTTCTTTTTTTTTTCTTTTTTCTTGTTTCTTTTCAGTTGTGGAAGAAGGACTCTGGGAAAATGGCCTTTCCTATGAATGTAGGACGCTGCTCTTCAAAGCAATCCACAATCTGTTAGAAAGGTAAGAAAGGGGCCGTGGCGTGACTCTGCGCTCAGGGTGCCCAGAGTCCGCTCGGGCGTTAGACACGGGGTCGTCTGCAATGTGAGGGCTACACTTTCATATCTTCTTTTGTTTTATAGTGCCAGAGAAGTTTAGGGCAGCATAGGATCCCCGCATCCCGTCCCCCTCTCAGTCTGTACGTCCTTCTTGTTCAGTCTTTAGTTTCAATGTCCTTTTTTTACTCTTTGAAAACGAGGGATACATCTCTAAGGTCAAGTCAGCCCTCCCAGGGAAACACCATACCACAGACGTGACAAAGCACTCTCCTGTAACCCTTGTTGTCACTGAGATGCTGTGGGGTTTGACAGCTATGTTCTCCACCACGTTCAGGGGCTGGTCCACTATAACCCATTGTTCAGTTTCACAGCTCTTCAGAGCTGCGGAAGTCCTTTCTCGCGTAACGCTCGTTCATTCGTTCTTGCCGGCTGCCGTTTGTGATGAGTGAGGCCTTAGCTCAGCTCCACAGTTTGAGGCAGTTTCTCGTGACTTGACGAGGCTCAATCTTTTTACTAGGAATGGCATGAAGTGAGGCTGTACCTCCTCTGAGGGTCACAGTATCTGACACAGGTCAGAGCCTGCAGTCACTCCGTTGGAGTGGTGTTCTCTGTCAGCTTTCTTCCTTCTAAAGTAGAATTTTGCCAACTGAGCTCCTGGTTGGCCCCATTCCTATTGTAAGTTGTGGCAGACACAGCGGGGTTGTGGGCTCTCCCCTTCCTCTAAATCCCACCCTCTATCTTTTAGCGCCCGCTGCTGATCCTTGTCGGAATCATTATCACCACTGTGATCACCATTATTACGTCTGTGGTCCTGATTTGAAAGGTCGCCTTTTCTTCTCTTACTAGTTGGCAGTCAGTGATGCAGTGTCCATCTTCCTCTTCTCTGCCCCACCCCACAGTGTCCTTCTCTCTCCCCTGCCCCGCAGACCTACTCACATACATTCAGACATTTGTTCTTTGGCAGCACAAACCTGTAACTATATGGCTCCAAAAGTAGAAGCCAGAGGATCAGGAGCTCAAGGCCAGCCTGGGATCCTTAGGGTTTTAGAAAGCAGTTTTTAAAGTGGCCGCTCACATTCATGGAGCCGTGCTCTCTCCATGAGTTCTACTCATTGCTGGCATTTAGGCTGCCGCCGCATTCTTGCAGCGCTGACTGAGAATGCTGTCCTGAGTTGTTCCCCGACAGTCAGGGTGGGGGTGCCTTTCTCCTTACCCCTGTGCAGGGCTCTTTCCAGGCTCTCAGTGGTGTTAGGGGGAGACACAGGTGACTACAAATGGCCCAGTTAAAAGCCTCAGTGGGAATCAATGTTCCCTTCTTCTCTGGAGTCTGTAGCTGATGCTCCGAGGTCCTCCCACAGCACTGTTAAACCCATACTCCAGCTGCTGGCGAGGGTGATAGCTACAACTCACTAGGTAACCCCGTCTGAGTCACTTAGAAGGCCTTCCCGTCAGGCAGCTCTGCTTCCTTCACATGGGGGTCCGAGCATTACTTTGCTCTGCGTTTCCCATAAAGGTGTCACTCATCTAAAGAAGCACTGACTGGGAGATCAGACACTCGTCAGTGAATGGCTGTCGATTCTTTGTACCCCGCCAGGGAGACGAGGACAAAAGCACACCCAACATGTTCGGGGATAGGGGTTTACCGTGTGTGTGACCGCGGGTCTTACTGGTCTCAGCAAGCGTGTTCTCTACAATGGTTCTAGGGATGCAAACCGAGCATCTTGTTAGTATTGTAACTCACCCTGCTCTTAGATAATGATTAGTTCCTCCCAGAAAACATCATGTTTTCTTACCCTGTGTGTTAGCAGTTTTCTTTGCTGGTAGGAAATTAGAAGAATAGGAAACTTGGTGAAAGGGTGTGCCTCTGAGTTCCTCATTCAGGTATGGGCCTTAGGATTCAGGTGGGAACTAAAGCCTGGCTCACCTTGAACCTGCACCTGAGATCGTCATTCAAGGCGTATGCATTTTGTGATGGGAACTAAAGCCTGGGTCAAATTGAACCGTTATTTTTAAGAAAATTAACTGTGACATACAATAAACTTTGGGTTCAGTTTGGTGAGAGTCTGTCAGCACTTAAATGAGCAGCCTGCTAGTGGGAGTTGGAGTGCCGGCACCTTCAGTTAACGTGTGTAATGTATTTCACATACTCTGTCAATAATTATTCTTTTCATATAAATTTCATTATTTTGTTCTATAAAATAGTCACGGAGTAGCCCATCTGGACCTCTTGTGGGAATCAGTTCTGAGATGGTGAGCAGGGCAGCCTTTACCTGAGCAAGCACTGGATGACCTGGGTTTTTCCTCCACCCCAGGCAGTTACTCCGGTAATTCAAGGTCCCTGCTTCTGTCCTGAGGTGGCTGCATTCTGTGAATGAAAACTCCCTGTTCTTGGGCCTTTTCCATCCTTCAGATCACTGGTTGGAGCTCTCTCAGTCTGTTTCCTGCCGTTTCTGTTGGGCTTTTCTGCTTGTGCTCAGGGAAGGCCAGCCTGGCTTTCCAGTGTGAGTTCTGAGTTCCTGTCATAAAACCAGGACGGCTCAGCAGCAGGGCTTGTGTGCTTTCTTACTGTTTGTCCAGTTGATAAGTCAACAAAGCTCGGATAAGTGATTTATTCTGCCTTTTTTAAGGTGCAAAGATCCTTAATTAAAAGGCAGTTCCATCCACTACTTTGAAAAGCTCTTCTTAGGTCTGAGAAGGAGCTGTATGAACTGACCCCTGTGAAAGGGTAACAGTGGTGTCACTGCAGTGACCATTAAGGACAACCTCACTGCCGGAGCTAAGCGACCCTGGCCTTTTCACCCAGAAGAGCATTGCGTTTTGGACTAGCGTTGATTGGTCCTGAAGCACCACTCTGATGTTCTGTAGCGATTTTAAATCGTGTGCCCCGTGACTTCAGACAGTCACTGTTCGGTGTTTGCCTGCCTGCAGGATGCACTTCCAGCTGGACGCACTCACCCATTTAGAAACAAATGAACAACCAGCTACTCGTGTGAACATTTGCATAACGGTGTCACAGAGATCGGCTCTGCTTATAGTTTTGCTTTTTGCAGAGGTTTATTTCTTGAAATCCTTTCTTTACTACCTGCAGAGACAAGAGTGCTTTGGGTCTCAGCTCCATCACCTAACCAACTGTGCCGTGGGCCTTGGCCCAGCACACACCCTTTCTCATTATGAGAGCTCTGTGTTTGGGTGACTGCCCTCACCGCCTAGAGAAAGGCAGTAAGGATTGCTATTTTTTAGAGTGGCTTCGACATTGATAGTTCCTAGTTCAGTCCAAGGATTCTGGTTCCTAACTTCCTTCCTCTGTGGTTCCTCCTTCCTTGGGACTTCCTGTTATCTGAGCAGGTTCTGACAGTTTGTTTCATCTTCAGAGAGCACTTAGTGTTAGAATGTGATTTGCCCTGAGCAGAGGAGAGATCTCCTCTCTTGTTACTTTCATGGTGTTATTTTAAAATATCTTTTCTGGGTCACATTCAGTCATCTTTTAAAAAATAATATAGTGGAGATTTACATTTTGTTTTTTGTTTTTAGATTTATTTATTTTATTTAATTTAATTTGTATGACTGTTTTATTGGTATGTGTGTCTGTGTACCAAGTGCACGCCTGGTGCCTTCAAGAGCCAGAGGAGGGCATCAGATCTCCTTGAATTGGAATTAAAGATGATTGTGAGCTGCCGTGAGTGCTAGGAACTGAACCCAAGACCTCTGGAAGTCCAGCAAATGCTCTTACTGTGAGCCATCTCTCTGGCCTCATATGGCCTCTGTGCCGCTCCTTGCATATAGTTGCTTGTCTGATGAACAGACACATGTGCTCGCTCCGTGTTCGTAGCTCTTAAAACGTTGCACTCCCCTCTCCTCTCCAGCCTTTTGGCCCTATTCTTTTCCTTTTGGTGGCCACTGGCCTGATTTAATGTATTGCATTTGCCTCTCACCAGTTAAGTTAGGCTCAAGGATGCTACACTATCTGAAGTCAGGGCACGCTTATCCTTCATAGAAGAGACTGACTGTGTACCTGCAGTGCTCTCGGCCTACCTGCCCCAGGCCCAAGAACTGAGCAGGCAGCCTCTGCCTCTCCTGGTTGGCTTCCTGACAGAGCAAGGAATACTGGTAACTCAGGGTCTGAAAGCCTGTGGTGCATATCTGCTCTGAAGTAATGCATACCATGTCTGCTCATGTGTCATCAGCTAAGACACTGGCCACAATAAATGGACAAAGTAGAATCTGTAAGGGAGAGCTATGGAAGTCGAAGTCACATGACCACGCTCGATGGTCAGTGGGACAACAGTCTGTCTTTCAGTTAGCTGCTCTTTATGGCTTGGGAATGGACAGGTTTCTGGAGGTGGGGGAGGGGATGAATTTTGAGCTCTTGGCTTTGTCTTTGTGACTCCGTAGAACTTGGGAAGTGGAGACCGCCCGAGCTCTCTGTCTCAGATCTGGCTGCACGCTTATTTTTCCTGTCCTTTGAGAAAGTAAGCATGCTTCCTAGGTTTATTTTAAGGCCAATTATCTTTTTGGCTAAATGCCCAGGATGATAGAATACCATTAATTTGGTTTTTATTTATCTAGAATCCCTTGTGATTGAGCCTCGCCCCACCCCCTCTTTTACGCATCCCTTTCCTCTCCCCACCATGTGAGATCGCATGAGCATAGATTGTTCCCAAGTCTCCACCTAAGTGACTCCACCCCATTCTCACCCCACCATGGCTACACTGGGTGTTAACACTGCTTCCTCTTCATCATGGAAAAAAACCTGTGTGATTGCTCTGTGGAAGCTTGTTCTGTATAATTTAGTACTTCAGACATCTTGACCATTTCCCTTATTGTAGTTGATGTATTTTCATGATGTATCAAATTCTATTACCTGTCTATGAGTATGGAGTAAAAATTCTTGGGGGGGGGGCAGAGCATTTGTGTAGTTCAAAAACTCAAAGTGTTTTATTTACTGAGGCAGCTTGCCTTTGTGACATTGTAGAAAACCCAAAACATGTAGTGCACTGCCAGGTGGGCATTGGGTTTGTTACTGTGACTTTAATTTGTACCTGGAGGCTTTGGAATGAGTCAAGTCCCCACTTTCATGGGGTTACTGCCATCCCCAGACGTCAGCTCACACAGCGGAAGGTGGCTAGAACGCTTGGCTGTGTGCTCTGTCCTTTGTGCACACAGGGAAACCTGGCAGTGTGGATCTGATATCTGGAAAGTATGGTGCCCTGCCTGGTGCTATAGTGGTGCTGCTGACTGATGGTTGCCATGCTTCCCTGTGCCAGCCGTAGTGCCTTGGAAGCAAGGGAGTGTAACATGGGGAGTGGAACTGCACCCACACCAGCCAGATGCCCACACACTCTGGGCTTTAGTGTCTTGTGGTGGGTGAGAGGCTGCAGTCATGGAGCGCAGTGACAGACAGGTGTAGCTGCAGTGCAAGATGTGGTTGTGTGATGTGGTTCTGTGACGCGGTTCTGTGACGCGGTTCTGTGATGTGGTTCTGTGACGTGGTTGTATGATGTGGTTCTGTGATGTGGTTATATGATGTGGGCCATCTGGTACCCTTGGGAATCACAGAGTAAGAGTGCAAGAAGTCAATTCCCATTTTATGGAAATGGCTCGTCAGAGAATGAGTCTTTACATTTAGGGATATAATCTGTAACGGGAGGACATAAGTCAAAAACCTAGACACCTATCTAATTGTAAATGCCTGGAAAGGAATCTATGTCTTCTAAAAGCATCGATCAAGCTGTTTATCAATTATTATTATTATTGCACAGAGACGGGTGAGAATGTTGACACAGGGTTTGGCTTGCTTGTCTGTAATGAGAGAATGACATTAGACACTGGACGGGCTGTGAAGAAAGGTGCAGGTCTTTGCGGTTGCATGAGGCAGAGTGGTCATTTCAGGGGAGGCCAGTCCTGGAAAAGAACTTGGGGTTATAGTCATTTAGGGAGGATGTAAAGTAGACAGGCCTTGCCTGACTACATCTTGCTGCAAGAATCAGCACCCACCAGGGCCCAGGAGAAGCCAGCCCACTGAGTGAGAGGGTATGGGGTCAGCTGGGAAGGGGTCCCTCCTCTCCTCAGCTGTACATGTTGCAGTAAGCTTGACAGAACCAGTTTCCTGAATTTGATGAATTTGGGGAGGGGAAGGGGCACTGATGACGCCTAGCGTCAGGCGGGTGGGGTGCAGTCTGTGGGCTAGAGAGCAGGGCTGTCAGAAGTGCTAGGGGGCCGGCGCCCTTCCTTTTGCTCCTCCCAGCGGTCCTGCCCACCGGGGAGTGACTTGCGGGTTAGTCTGCAGCGGCTGCCCAGGCACTTGTTACCCTGCCTCAGGTCTGCCCAGGCTTTAGGAGTAGAGATGGGAGCTGGCACGCTGTGGACGATGATTCAGAACCATGTGGCACAGCCCAGAGGGCACATCCCAGGAGCCTCCATGGGCGCACACCTGAACTCACCTTCATTTCCAGCGCTGCATCTCTCTTGACATGGTGATCTTGGAGGTTCGGGCACTTAGAAGAGATCATCTTCTCAGCTGTTGCTTAATGTTGTCAGCCTCTGGTCTCACTCAGTTGACTTACAGAACGATGCCATCTTCATAGGAAACTGGTTTTGAAAATGTTGCTGCTACCCAGGTTGACTGTAGTACATACCTGGTAGTGACTGGGAAGTGTTCTGGGACAGTTCTTTTTTTTTGTTTTGTTTTTGTTTTCGAGACAGGGTTTCTCTGTGTAGCCCTGGCTGTCCTGGAACTCACTCTGTAGACCAGGCTGGCCTCGAACTCAGAAATCCACCTGCCTCTGCCTCCCAAGTGCTGGGATTAAAGGCGTGCGCCACCACTGCCCGGCCTGAGACAGTTTTGGCAGATAGAATTGTCTGCAAGGCTGAGTTTTAAAGTTAAATACAAATTTTGACCGCCCCCCAAAAGAACAAAGAATGGTAGAAGTGTATATTTTATTTCTGATATTTTTATAATTTAAAACTCCCTTTAAAAAGCATTTGCCTAGTTATGTTCTTTGAATATAATTAATGCAGTTTGTAATAGCGTTGGCTTTCCTGAACATGTCTCAGCAGCCACACGATCCCTTCAGGGCTGAGGTATTATGGTTTTAGGCTGCATTGGGAACTGACAGACAGGCTATGAAGAAGCAAATTCAGTAGATTTACTTTCCCCTCACTGAGTGCCTCATGGTAAGAGCGGCCAAAACAAACATGGCCATAAGAGTGCTTGCATTATGAACAGGAACATAATCCTAAATGTGTACCACACTCGTGTCAGCTATTGATTGAGCACTAACAGTGCAGAGCAGGACCCAGAATGTGCCACAGCACAGGCCTTTAACTGCCTGTTGAATAGTCACTGTCATCCTGCCCGAGAACTGAAACCCTGATACAAGCACAAGAGAAACCCTAGATGGTGTCAGAGGCAGGAGCTGCCTTCGAAGTTTAAAACAGGGAGAGGTGGCGTAGAGCAGTAAGGGGTCCTGGCTCACTAGCTGTGGGGCTGCCTCGTGGGGACGGGCTGTGCGGCAGAGCTGGAGAGCCTCTGTGTGAGAGTTGCGCGGCTGCTGTGCTCTGCGCTACCTTACTTGGTGGCAGGAGTAGAAGAGCTTTTGTGTTTCCTCTTAGCTTCTTTTCAGACTGTGTCTGCTCCACTGTCGTCTATTGCAGAGTCAGGACTCCAGATCAGATGCTAGTCAGCCACAGAACTGTCTTCCACAGTGTAGTCACCTCTCTTCCATTTCCTCCCAAGGCTAAAAGTTGCCAGCCTCCTGTTCACTTTCTTATGTTTAGCCTCACCTCAGAGGTGGAGTCTGCTGCTGGGTGACCCCGTGCCTGTCCCCACTGCTCTTATTCTGTGCACTGTGGATTTCAAGGTAGACACTCAGTGACAGCTTTTACCAAGTGAAGAAATGCATGCACTTTCATTCAGTTATGATGTGGACCTGGGCTTAAGACAGGAAGAAGAAGCCGGGCAGTGGTGGCGCACACCTTTAATCCCAGCACTTGGGAGGCAGAGGCAGGCGGATTTCTGAGTTTGAGGCCAGCCTGGTCTACAGAGTGAGTTTCAGGACAGCCAGGGCTACACAGAGAAACCCTGTCTCGAAACAAACAAACAAATAAACAAACAAACAAACACAACAACAAAAAACAAAAAACCAAAAAAACGAGGAAATAAGGGAATATTATGGAGCTGTCAGTTATGTCCTGGCCCTGTGCACAGATGTATCTGGCAGCTCCCCCCACCCTGGTCACTCTGGTCTTGCCTCAGCTGTGGACACTGACACTCGTCCCCACTCACACTGGTGCTGGTGACCGCCAGTGTGACGCTAGCAGCTGTTGGCCCTTACTGGACTACATTCTGTGCGGCAGTGTCTGCTTGGGACTGGTGGAGTCTGGCTGGGGAGGAACCTGGCGAAGCTTCACAGTTTCAGTTCTTGTAACCTCTTCCTTAGGTGGCTGCTCCATATTTTCTATTTGAAATTTAAAGAAGCATGAAGTCAGATTGAGCTACTTTGGAAATGATTTTCTTTACTGTGAACAAGGGAGACCGTTCACTTTCCAAACAAATCCAGTGGTATTTGATGTAACCCTGTTCCAAATTGAGTCTGCACAAAGGGAGTTAGGCTGTGAGGAGAAGCTGTGGCCTGGCATTTACTAACTCGTTTAACCTGTAATGAAATGGTGAGGGCTTGAATTGTTTCCATATCCTTTGATGGAGTAGGAACAGCAGAGACAAACCCGAGTACAGACCGGCCTGTACATTAAGATAAGAACTGCTGTCTAGCTCTCACAGCTCCTTGTACAAAAGAATTCCACGCCACATTCTGACAGCTGTCCTTCAAAATGTGGATCATTTCATTGACTGACATTGAGAGACCATTGTGTTCCATCACGATCAGAATGTCCGTTTTCTTTTACATTGCGTATTATTTAAGATCAAGGGTACTTGTTAGTGCTCTGTGGCTTCTCACCCATTGTGCAGGTGGTGGCTGTGGTAGAGTTGTCACCTGCCTGCACACGGATGAACTTGGTCATCATTGTGTTGTCACTTTAGCTCATTTGTTTGCACTGTTGGTGTTCTCTGTGACTGTTCACTTACTACTAACCTGTCCTCAAGAGACTACCTGGGACTTGACAGCATAGCACACACGCAAACACCATAAGACTGAACCAAGCACAGCACACATGCCTTCCCAGGAAGACTGATGCCAAGCCCTCATTTTCCTGGATGGTGTTCTGTGCCCTCAGAGAGAAAGCATCAAGGCAGATGGTGAACTGTGTCAAAGTTTTGTCATTGGCATTCTTCATAAAGAATTGATCACTTATCACAAGAAAACTCCAAAGCCAGCTTGCAGGAAGAAGAGTCCTTAAGTCCCTGCCCTCTGGCTCGGATACAGGAACTTCTGTAATGCAGACCTGTGACTTAAATCTCAGAGTTTTGGACACTCTCCCAACTATTTTGCTTCCTTGCTTATGCGCACCCCCAGCTCCTGGGGCATTAAAAATATGTGCCCAGAGTTCTGAGTTCTTTCAGTATAAGGAAACGTTCTGACAGTTGGTCTGGCACTGCTTGTGTTTCCTTCAGTGCCTCTCGTCTGGGTTGTTGACAGAGTGCGAAGCTAACTGTTATTGAGTCTATGAAGGTAATTCCTGATGTGCTTATTGTAGGTGCCTAATGGACAAGAACTTCGTGAGGATCGGGAAGTGGTTCGTGCGGCCCTACGACAAGGACGAAAAGCCAGTCAACAAAAGGTCAGTCTTCAGGACGCTCTCGGTGCTTCGCTTTCTCAGCCGAGCCCACGCCTGGCGTAGGACTTAGGTGGAAGGGGTTGGTGTAGTTATTATCTGTTCATGCTGTTCTTGGCCACTGGGCTATCACATACTGCATGCTCGTGCCTGAATAATAAGCTGAGAGAGCCATGTGATCATCAGTGGGGCTGGGTCTGAGGTCCTCGTCACTGCGTGGTTTGGAGTCGAGACACAGTGGCACGGCCTTTCTGTTCCTCTCCTTAACTTTTCTTCCTTACACTGTTACTTGGCATAACTTAAGAATAGTTAGATTGAATTAAATGGTGAAACTTTGTGTAGTGCCGCCCAGGTGCTCCTCTCCATAGATGAGTGCATGCAGCCTGGTGACTGTCAAAAGCAGACTGCGGACTGTGTGACCATGGATGGTCACCGTGGCCCATGCTTGCAGTGGGTGTGGACTTCGCTGCTAAATGGGCATGGACTTTTAGATCAATGAAACCAAAACAAAATGACTCAATTTAACATTTCTTACCTCTGACCGTAGTCTACTTATAATAGATTGATAAAAAGTGAGTTTTACAAAGCACAGCACACAATGCCCCCCCCCCCCCCATTATTCTTTTTCTTTTTATATGCTAGGTCTGAAGCACAGGACCTCTTGCCCATTCCCACTGAGCTCCATACTTCTGGTTAATTGTGCAGGTGCCCTAGGGTAGGGATTTAGCTGCTGGCTGCAGGTCAGAGTCTGTCTTAGAGTGAAGCTGCTGTCTCCAGTTCTGCTGGCAACCCCCTAGTCTTGGTGTTAGAGACTCCATCAGTAGCTTCCCCCAGCGCATCTCAATTTAGTAAAGTAGTGGTTGGAAGGTCCCAGACGTGGGGTCAGAAGAACACTGATGGTTTGCTGGGGCGTAGAGTTCATTCAAGGCTTAAGGGCTTGGGCAGGAGCCTGGAAGGATTCTGAGGAGACGTTAGGCCCCAGCACCAGACAGACAGCATGGCGGGGTCTCTTACTCATCACCCAAGGTTTGATGGCGCTTCTCAAGGCCATGTCTGGGGAAAGGGCCAAGGGTGACATCAGTGGTGCCCACCGTCAGATGATGAAGGAAAAACTTTAGGGACCCAGTGGGTGTTACGGGAGCTGTAGTCACAACACAGGTGACACCCACTGTGCTTTGCTGGCTTTCACAACAGTGAGTCCAGCCCCCCCAGAAGAGGTCAGCTAGAAGATGGAGGCACAGCTGAAGCATTTTTTCTAAGGCCTGGTGACCACTCGTGGCCCTTCCCTGGCTGTCAGTCAGCGAGATTGCTCAGTGTGCAGCTCAGTCACATTGAAATGCTCGTGTGGGGCTCGATTTTTAGGTCTAGTTCAGTACAGTTGTTTGTGCTGAAGTATGTGAGCATTTAAAACAATCAGAAATACATTCGCCTAAAAGGCCATTTTTACTCGTCACTTCTCAGAGCCTCAGCACACAGGCTTCCTACAGGGTAGACCCAGGCGTGCCTAAAGAAATGGCTTCTTGTGTTTCAGACATTACTGCTTTTCACTTACACATGTATTTGATGGGTGCTTTTTACAAAACAACACCCCGGAGTCTTATCTATCAAAAGAGAAGGAACATTGTTTTAATTTTAAGTTGAAAATTAGGTAGGTTTAAATTAATTTTCTAGAATAGCTAAAAAAAAGTGACAGTAAAGGTTATTATTTATATTTATAATTTCTAGTTATAGGCTACCATGTGTCTCTACAACCTAGATTATTAATTGCAAATGGAATAATTTCATTATGACATACTCCAAGTGAATCAGTTTTTAGTATCAGCGATCTAACACTCTTGCTTAGAAAGAATTAAGCCAATTACAGTAAAAATTTAATTAAGGCCATTGCAACATCAGCATACAAGTAGGGCTTAGTGCAGAAGAACTAAGGTTTTAAAAGTGTGTGTGTATAAAATCATTTAAACTTCTGTTATTCCCCATTTATCTGTTATGAGCACACTTTCCTTTATGTCCTTAAGCATAGGTAAAAGTTACTGTGATAACGCTAGTTATGAAGTCCAGTGAGCACTCCGTCTCCATTGGCTGCCCTTTCTCTTTGGAGTGGGCTGGCTTTCCTCCTTCATTCCGAGTCACTTTGCATTATGGGAAGTGTAAATGGTGTAAACTCCATTCTCTCAGGACTGCTCTCGGCCCCTTCCCAGCCCCTTCCAGTCTTTTCTTTCTTTGAGTGAACAGGTAATTGACCAGACTCGTCTTTTAGCCTAGGAGTTTTCAGCTCTGGGCTGAGCGTTTGCTGTTGGATGTTGTAGGATGATTAACTGCACCTTTGGCTTCTGCATGGTGCCAGTAGCACCTTCGTCCACCAGTCACAACAGCCCCGGGTGCTGTGGGTGCTGTCCTAGTCTCCTGGGTGGCGGCCGTGCCCTGATTCAGAAGGGAGGATTGGCCGTGCACAGTTGCAGAGGCTGGGTGATGTTTCTGCTTCCTTCTTTCTAGGATTCCTTCCTATTTCAGCACATTTGCTCTTTTTCATTTCAGCTGTCTGATTCTTTAAAGACTCCAACTGGCCAGCCCTCGGGGCCACGTTCTCTTCACTCCTAATCCGTGCACCTTCTTCTCCTTGTGGTTCTCCTCTCTAACCCCAAGTGCAGGAAACCTAAACCCCACTTAGATCTCTTCTGCCCAGCTGTTGGCTGGTTGGCATTTTTATTTACTAATCAGAAATAGCTTGGGAGCAAGACCTACTTGAGGTCTCAGGGGCCTGCACTTAGCATTACAATAGATAACAAGAGATCAAACCTCAACAGAAGACATGCAGTATTTTCCATCTGCAAAGAACTCTTCCTCTCTAAGTATCTGAAATCACCTTGCATCTTTATGTATTAATTTTAAAGCATAATTCTTTTGCCAACATGTACGAACTCAGAAGGTTTTGAAAGCATATCGTACATTCTAATAGTCTTGCTTGCTTGTCTGGCTACTAAAGACGTTATGAAAATAAAATCCCTAAGTATGATTTTGGTCATTAGACATAGCTCTGACCACCCGTCAGTACTTGTTCCCATTTGCTTTGTAGTCACGTGACCACAGAGTTGGGCTGTCTGTGGTTCAAGAATGTCCTGGAGTTGGGCCTTTGGGTAAAGCTGTCTGCTATTGAGCTCAAATCCCATAAAGTTGGTTCCTGATTTCCACACTGCTAGACACACGTTATACACACAATACGCTGTGAGTCCCGAGGCTGTGGCTGATCTGTTCGTGCACTGTGACCTTCTTCACCCCAGCCCTGGGCATGCTTCCATGAGACAGGTCAGTCACACTTGTACATGGTGCATTTGCTGAGTTCTGGGTGCCGCCTCTGTCAGGCGCCCCGCGCAGTTGTCGGCGAGGTCCCAGGCACGTTGTTTTCCTCATGTTCTTCTGTCATACACCATCCCCCTCCAACTCAAGTTAGCATTGAGTTCTTTTCCCAGCTGTTTTCTCGAGACAGCCTTTTGAATTGTGTCTTTAGCTATTCTTCCTCTCTGTTTCCTTCAGCATGATGTGACCGCGGTGTGGATGTTTAGTGTTCAGTTGGTGCACAGAAGTTAAGAATTTGGGGTCCTTTGTGCCCTCCCCATCCTTAAGAGTATTCTTGAGCAGGGTTTAGAACAGAGTCCTAGCTGCAGGTTTCCAGTGTGCTGCATCAGTTTTTCTTTATTGAATGCAGGGTCCAAAGTCCCCTGAAGGGGGATTTAAATGAGTGGAATATCCGTAGACTTCCTTTCACAAGACCTGTAAACAAACGAGTTTGCAGAGTCACCTAGCAGAGAGCAGAACATGGAGCTGTGTCAGCCGACAGAGACAGGGGCTGCTTGCCCTTTTTTGATGTTAAGAGAGAAATTTTGAAATACTTAGGTTTTATAAATGTGTGACTGTCCGTTGAATCTTGCTTGTATTTGCCCAGTGTCTTTCTCTACTAGGATTTGTTGGTGAGCAGCTGCTGAAGTCTGAGCAGCTGGGGCTTTAGTTTTCTTGGTTCAGGCATGTTCCCTTTGGAAATGCCCACCACACTGTGGCTCCCTGTGGTTCGGGGTCCTGCGATGTAGCTGGTCAGGAAAGCAGAGCAGACTGCACAATCTCAGGATCTCACTCAGAGCACAACAAAGGAAGCCTTCTGAAGAGGGCCCGTTGCTGGGCAGTGGTTGAAGGGTTGTGTGTGATTGAGACTGCTTAACGCTGGTCCCATTGACACTTGAATGTTTACAGGCAAGACCATGGAGATGTATGGCTGTGTGCAGTTGGAGACAGCGGGCTAAACATTTCTGTTAGCTGAGATTTTAAAGATTGGTATGTTCAGGAAATAGGTTTTCTGAACGAGGAAACTGGCTTTACTGGAGAACTTGGAGGTCTGTCATAGTGGTCTTAGAACAGAGTGTGGCATCTCCTCACCTTTGTTTCTTATTAAAAATTACAAAATCTAGACTGATGCTCTGTCTTCAAGAGCAGCTGAGCTGCTTCCCTTTCCTATAGATGTTTTGGGTCCCCTACTTCCCCTGCTGAGTCAGCGCCTCTTTGCAGAGCTCTGTACTGCAAGGTCTCCTCATGAAGGGACATCAGTGCTAGGCGGCTCTCGGCTGGCTGCTTGCACCTACAAGCTTCCTGCTGGCTAAGAGCTGACAGGACTGACTTATGTATGACTGTCTTAGGATACTCCTTGAGCACCTCAGGCATGTTTGGTTAACACAGAATGGTAAGTTATCAAAGAACAAGCCTTTAGTACTGCCGAAGTGCTTCTAAGCTCCAATCTGTGGAGGCATGTAGCCCAGAGAACAGCTGCTCACAGACTTGGTAAAATATTTCGTTTCTCCAAGCCAGTTCTCCAGTCAAAAGGTAGCACTGGTGTATCTGGACAGCACGGTGTTTCATGTACAGGACAGCTGTGTCCTGTGAGTATTACAGAGCCAAGACACGGGGTCTGTGCTTCATATGTAAGTTGTTGGAGGCCAGTCCCCGATGTCGGCAATAGGCCTGTCAGCTTTTAGAAAACTGTGCATACTTGAAACCCATGCTTCAGACCTGTGGTACCATATTCCCCGCTTTGAGAGCTTAAGTGGTGTACATTGCTAGCATGTGTGAATAGTAGTTATACCACCAACACCACCAACACCACCAACACCATCTAGTCTTGGAGTGCAGTGGCATGAGGAAGAGAGATAACGTCACAAAGCCTTTCTGAGGCAGATGAGACAGTTGGAGGTTAGACACCTATAATTATATCTTGGGTTATGAAGAGCTGAAGATACCAACAGAGGCCTGTCGGTGTGGGCTGTGGTGAAGACTTGAAGGTTTGTAGTGGCTTCCTTATGGTTTGCATGGCTTGGGGTGGAGTCATGAAAAGGGGGAACCAAGGTGATAGGTGTCTGCCATCATGTCTCCAGCAAAGGGAGAACATGCACAGACATTACCGTGAAGCCACGAGGATTGAGTGATCAGAGTGAGATGGAAACCCGCGCACATGCGTGATGGCAGATGACTTAGAGGGAAAGTGTGTGGCGGAACTCTGAGCCTGTCCTGGGCAGTGCCTGCAGCCTGCAAGTCATTCACAGTGAACCTCACTGCTAGGCACTGTGCTGTCTCAGCCCACAGTGTGTGTGTGTGTGTGTGTGTGTGTGTGTGTGTGTGTGTGTGTGTGTGTGTGTGTGTGTGTGTGTGTGTGTGTTCTTTTAATCTAAAGCATGTTGCACACATAGCAAGTTTAGAAGCATGTTCAAGCGTAAAACCTGGCTCATAGAGTAATTGTGTAGTTGATGAGGTCCAAAGCCCAGTGGTAGTCAAGACTGAAGTCAGGGCGCCTGAGGCGCCAGCAAGTGTGCTGCAAGTGCAAGAGCTGCAGACTTTAAAAGCTTTAGGCAAAAAGGGTGTGTTCAGATGCATCACTAACTAGTCCCCTTCCCCTCTCTCTCCCTCCCTCTCTTCTTCCCTCCCTCCCTTTCTCTCTTCCTCCCCTCCTTCCTTTCTCAGCCTATCTCTTAGTTAGGGTTTCTATTGCTGTGAAGAAACATCATGGCCAAGTCAACCAGGGATAACAGTTATGATTAGGCTCAGGTTTCCGAGGGTTTGAGTCCATGATGGCGGAGCAAAGGCATGGGGCAGGAACTGTCGAGCAAGAGGCAGAGAGCTGACTCAAGATGGTCTTTTGAAACCTCAGAGTCAGCCCCTAGTGTCACATCTCCTCAGAATCCTTCCCAGACAGTTCCTCCAACCAGGGAACCAAGCGTTCGAACATCTAAGCTTCTGTGCATTATTGCCATTCAAACTGCCACAGCCTGTCCTTGGTGGGCGCCCTTTCGTATTGTCTTGTTTTGTCTGCTGTCAAGCCCTGACAGCCTTTAGTTTGCTATGTCACTTGTTCATCTTTTGAGGTTAGGGCATATCTCAGGCACTTGAGCAATACTTAATTAACTCTTAGAGACAGCATCAAGGTGTAGTTACTTAGCTTCTCCTCAGGTGCTTTGTGTGCAGCTGCTAATTACTCCCCAACCTTACTGCATTTCTGGACCTATGCTCTGGTTTTATTGCTGAATAAATATCGTACTGGAATTGTCACACAGTCTGCAGTTAGAGGGGTGAGGACCTCTATGCAGTCTAGTTTGTGGGACTTTGTGTCACTTTCCCAGGTAGCTGAACTGTGATAGGTTCCTAATATTGTTAGAGAAATTTGTTTGGTTTTAAATCTGGGATAAGGAACTAAGGCCACATATTTTACATATCAAAGCAGATCTTCTCAGTCCCTACCTGGCACACCCCGCCCCCACCCAGACCTTTTGGCCCTGGACTGGCCTTCCCCCAGAGGCTCTTCCCTATGTCACAGACATCTTGGTGTCTCTCTTTTTCTCTTTCTCTTTCTTATCTTCCCTCCCCTTCTCTCTGCTGAGCTTGCTTGCTTTCTTGCCCCTCCCCATGGCGACCTCTCTGGCCTCAATCCTTCTCAGTAAACCTGCCTTTATATAATCTAACCTGGCTTGAATGGGCTCTTTTCACTGGCAGAGAAATAACCTATCAGAATTGAGATAAGGAGGGTGAAGCGCACCCAAGAGCACAGTGCCAGTAAGAGGCAGTCAGAGCAGTGGCAGTGGCCCTGATCTTACCAAACGTCATAAATACTGTGTCTTCCTCCTAAAAACGAAACGATGACACCCCAGTTAAGAAGTGTGTGGTGATTTGAACTGTGGTATCCCATCTTTGGCTCTAGGGTTGAAAGTCAAACTGAAGACGTGGAAAATGCCGGGGACCCCAGACACTAGAGAGCAGCTTGCAGAGAGTAGCGGTGCAGGAGAGTCCCAGCCATGCCTTTCCTTATGAGCCTGCTTCCTGACACACTACAAGCTGAGCGGTTAAACGCACACTTAGGAGGAGGGAGGAGACCCCCACCCTCACACAGCCTCTCAGTCAGTAGGCAGCAGGCTTCCAGTCGCCCAAGGAGCTCATGGCTGCTGCTCCATCAGGGTTCCCATGGGGTCACATGGCCTGTGTCTTTCTTCAGAGCAGTCAAGTGAAGAGAAGCCAGGGGTGTGGAGAGGCCAGGCTCTGCTTTCTGGGTGCAAGTTTGCCCGTGCATTCTGGGCTGAGTAAAATGGCAAATTAAAATGCCTGAATGGCTTTGGAGGACACATAAGCTCATCATTCAGCCAGACAGTTAGGGAGCAAATACTATTCTTCCTTTTTACTAATTTTACCCACTGCACATGAGGTGTCCGAAAGACTGCTTTTTAAAACCCAGACTTGGGCATATTTTCAATGCTAAAGAGGACTTTATGTATTAATATTTAATAATATGATTTATTTAAAAGCTATGGATTGAGAAGAAAACTACGTATCAATAATAAATCATGAAAAAAAAAACCTTGATAGCCAACCTGACCGTGTTCTCAGTCATAAATCTGGGGAGGAAACTGGTCTGACACCTTGCTTCTTTCTGCTCTCAGATGACAGTGAAGCCTAGATCTGTCAGCAAGGGGTCAAGCACTGGCTTGATTGACACTTTAGAAAGAAGATGACACTGTCCCCCACTCTCAGGGGAGCTTGGAGTTGGTTCCTGCGGGGATGGGGGTCCAGGACTGAGACGGGTCGCTCGCCTCCCTCAGGACACGTTCTGTCTGTTGACCTGTCCACAGTTTTTACAACCAGTTAAACATTTCTTGCTCTCATATTTATCTGCTTGTTAGTTTCCCTTTCCATTTGTGTAGTTTCTACTGCTCTGTGTTTGGTGAGTGCACTGAGGGACACCAGTGACCACCACCGTTTAACAGGAAGTCAGTTCTGGGGAGGTTTAGTCTGACTTTCTTAAGAAAACCACACTGGCCCGGGCAGTTGGGAGGATGTTGAGTTCTAGGTTCCTGGCCTAGGCTAGGGAAGACATAGAAGGAAAGCCGGTGTTGGAGTTCTTGCTCAAGTGGCCATCTGGGGTCAAAGAGGAGGAGGCTGGCCTGAGAATGGTCCCAGAGACTTGGGTGTCTGAACGCTTGTTCCCCAGTGATGAGGCGTGTTCCTGTTGGAGGAGGCGTGTCACTTGGATGTCTGTTCCTGCCTCCCTGTCTTTGCTCTGCCATCATGGGTTCTTAACATCCTGAAACCATCACCCCAAATAAACGCCTCCTTCTGTGAGTTGTCTTGGTCACAGTGTTTATCACAGCAATGGAAAGTAATGAGTATGAATCCAGCCAGCCCAGAGAGCCTTTCCCCTCAGTCCACAGTGTTGCCTATTCATAACGGTGCCCTCCACGATCCATCGAAGCGCTTGCATGTTTGGGTGGGGTGGGGCACTGCGGCTGTCCCCCCTTTGCACCGCAGTGTCCCTTGGTCTGGCACACATACTTTTTTCAGAGGACTCCAGTGTGCCTGTTCTGTAGTCCTTGGACTTAAGACGCTGCAGTAAAGTGTTAATGCAGCTCTCAGGTTAGCAGGGTGGCCCTTAAACTGCCCAGCGCTGGGTCTTGTGTTCCGCTGTTTTAAACAAGCGGCTCTGATGTCCTGCCAGTGGGATTAGAAGGCCGAGAGGAGACGGCTCCTCCACTTGCTTCCTCCCAGGCTGAGGGCACTCCGTGATGCTCCATCACAGTGTGCACAGGTCTTCTCTCACCAGCAAGCCTTACCGAGCCTGCTGAGTGCTGTTACTGTGCACTGGTTAAACGTGCAGACTCCAGATGAGGTCAGAGGTCACTGTGGAGGATGTTTGCATTACTGCTCCTGGTTTCAAGCAGGAGGTGTAGGTAAGGTGCAGCTGTTGTGTAGGTAAAATCAAGTGACAGCGAATGAGTGGGATCCCAGGAAAGTGTCCCAGCAGTGTCAGTGCTGACATAAAAGGAGCTGAGAGCAGGGAGGAGCAGGCCTGCACTGTCCTGCCCGTTCACTGGTCAGTGCTGGCCTTGGACTTTGGCATTGGTCTTTGGGGGAGAAACAGAGCTAACACAGAGTTCTTCGGTTGCCTTTATTCAGTGGGTAATCATTTAGTTAGTTAGGTTTTCCCTGACTGTTCATTTTCTTTTACAGTTACTTGTAAGCATTACGTTTACTTGCTGAGGTTGCGTGTGTTCAGGCTTGGGCCTAGTTGTTCCCCTCCGCCCTGCGTTCTGCCACTGAGCTCTGTTTCCAGGCTGAGCGTCAGGCTCCTCTGCCCACGGCCTGTCTTTACCTGGTGGTTGAAGGCCCTTGACAGTTCAATGGTAGGGCAGTGATTTAGGAAAAGAAACGTCATCTTTGTGTTTGTGTTTATTGGCTGCATCTAGAGCCAAGCCAAGCTCGGAGATGCTCTTTGACTAGGAGTCAGCCTCGCCATTACCTGCCTATCTATTTCCTAACATATTAGTCAGTCACTCAAACTGTTTGAATGATTTTAAAGCCCATCTGTTGGGACAGATCGGGCTTAATTACCGAAGCAGAAGAAGCAGAGGCAACACTTCCTAAAGACACCTTCACTGAGTCACTGCGTCTCGGCTCCTTGAAGAGCGCGTCTTTGTGGGGCAGCCTTTTTGTGTTGTGTTAAGGCTCTCTATGTCGCCCAGGCCAGTGTGGGGCTGAAGTTCTGCGTCAGTGTGGGAATAACAGGAGGAGCCTTAAGTCTTGAAGCATCTTGAGAGTAATTACTTTGGTTCATGAAATTTCCTTCATTTGTTTTCAGAATTAAAAGAAACTGTCATCTTCTAAAAATGAAATGCCCCAAAATGCACTGAGCATCAGACAGGCTCACACACCCGTTGTTCACCCCCCGTGCGCATTCCAGTTGGGTTACAGCTTCTACTAATTTTCTAAGAGATTATAAAGGAGAGAAATGAGTTGTAAGTTATCCGGTGACGTTTTATATTAAAGGACATTTGAGGCTGGTGACGTTCAGTAGCATGAGCTTTGAGGCCAGGCTGCCTGGTTCCCAGCACTTGCTGCTCTTGCTGCAGGATGAGTTTTCAGTCCCCAGCACCACGTGGTGCTCACAGCTATCACCACTCCAGTCTCAGGGGATCCAGCCCCCTCTACTGATCTCCTTGGGCACCAGGCATAAGTATAGTCGACACAGATGCAGACAAAGTGTAAAATAAGTAACATAAACCAACCAACCGACCAACAAATCACTAAATAAGACAGTCATCCTTCGCACCTCACAGACTCAGGGTGAGGATGGAATGGTTAATAATGCCCTGGGAATTTGGAGAGACTTACCTGTCTGCTAATGAAGTAAACATCTCTTTAAGCCTTGTAAGACCTTCGGCAATAGGCGACTGCATCTCCAATGTGCAGATATTAAAAGTATAACTGGCTTAAGGCCCTGTAGCTAGTTACGCGGATCTGGAGTTGACGATTTAGACTATCCAGCAGGAGGTGGGATTGTAAGAGCCTGTCTCCTGATGGCCGCTGCACTCCCGCGTGAGTGCCTGCAGTCAGGTTACCTGTTCCATCTCTTACACACGCTGGCCGGGGAGACGGGCAGGCTTTATTGAAGTAGACGTACTTAGAGTCAACTACACGGGCCACAAAAGTCAGACACCATTCATTCTAAGCATGTTTTAGATGCGTTTATTTATGTATATGGCTGCTTTGTCTGCATGTCTGTCTGCAGTGCTTACCACCTGTTACAGGATTTTGTACAGAAACTGTGCATTCAATGAAAAGAAAATGCTTTTACATTGTTCTTAGATTTTCTTTAAAAAATGTGGCAGATTAGGAGCGTGTGTTTTGAGACTTGCTGCCTCTCCGAGTGCACAGTGAACCTGGGCGAGCTGGCTCTTCAGACAGCAGCTCACCGATGCTGCTCACCATGCAGTGAAGGCCACTCCCACGGAAAACACTGCTTAACCTTGCCTTCTACTTGTGCAAGGTGTGAAATGCCTTTTCCTTGCCTGGAATCCTTTTTCAGATCACAGGCCATTGAAAGAATGGGTTTATCCGCAGCCACTTAATGGTGTGTGGGTGGTTTCTGCTCTCTGCCTGTCCTGTCTGGGGTAGAGGAGAATGAAAGTGGGGCTGTATTGACTGACTGAGCCCAGCATGAGGTGAGATGGCTTGTACAGATGCCTGCTCCTCCCGCCTGCCCACAGAGTCCTGTGCTTGGACAGCTGCTGCTCAAGCAGGAGAGAGCTCTGCAGCTGCATATCTGTACAGCTGCCATTGTTGTGCGCAGTTCTGTCTCCCCCATAACTGCCAGGGACACTTTGCACCCATACTTTTATCAGTTAAGAGCTGGCGCGCAGTAGAGGAGTGTGCTCTGCAGAGTCAAAGCCACCTCTGACTCTTTCCCCTTCGAACCGTTAGCCTGGTGGGGTGTGCTCACTGATTGCTGCCAAGATGTGGGCACACAGTGAGCCGTGTTGTAACCCTCCCTTCCCAGGTTCTCGTGGGCTCTTTATTGCAGGTCTCAGGTCTGGTCAGAAGTAATAGGAAATGTTCTGTATGAAATCCTGCTCAATGGGAAATTTGTTGATATGATACCTCAGCTTAACATAACCTTTCAACTTTATCTTGAGGCCATATTCTAAAAGTCAGCATGAGGTTGTGAGACCATGGAGTGGAGCGGCGTAGGCACGGGCCCACCGTCCATTAAGCCTGCAACTTAAGGGCCTGCAGACAAAACTAGACACGATAAATGAATAAGTATTTAAAAATACAGAACTGTTTCTTTTAGATATTTTGAGACACATACAGACACACACAGACACACACAGACACACCAAGAAAAACAAGAATCTTACTTATGAGCGTGCTAGATAGCCCAGTGATTTAAAGTTTACTTTCATGGCCAGTAGTGTGAAATCCTAAGCATTATTTCTGCCTTTAGGTCTCTTGAGAATGCAGCCATGATCCTGACCTCTGAACCTCAACTTTGATAGTTGAAGGAAATGGGGTATTTCCCTTGGCTATTTCCATGTGCAGGCCACTTCAGACTTACTTTGGAATGGGCGAGGGGTATTAAGTGGAAGAGTCACAGCATCTCCTAAGACGTCAGGTGTTTGTCTCGTCTCACAGAGCTTGCTAGAAGTTCCCCTGGAGTGAGTGCTGCTGATGTGTGTTGGGACGCCAGTGGTCAGGGCTGCCCGCAGACTGTCCGAGCCATTCAGCTTTCCCTGGGTGACGTGGTCTAAAGTTTGGAGAGTGGCATCTCCACTCAGTCCTGCTCCCCACTGGCCCTTCTATACCTTTTGTGTGGAATGGCTCTGCCCTCCGAGGATGGTTAGCCTTGAGTGGGGTGTCTCCTGCCTCTGAAGCTTTATTCCATGTGTGTGCGCTTGAGTGACTTGGAAAATCTTCTCCGGCTATTTCTTCAGGTGTTGGGTAACTTCATTTTATGTTCAGTCAAAGTAAATGAGTCCACTGGCTTGCCTTACAATTCTGTTTCTGGCCACCTAGTGTGGGGGCTAACTCCATATTGTACAGTTACAGGTTTTTAAATTTGAGGAAAGAAAAAAAAGACAGCTTTGGTTGCTTTACCACAACTGTTTTGGTTCTTTGTGTCATTCTGGAGAGAACACCAGAACGCAGAAATCCTGCGCTGTATGCCAGAACTCAACAAGTGCATTGAGTTGAAAGGATCCATTAAAGAAGTGTACTAAATTTTAAAGAAATTCAAGTTCACAAACCAAAGAAAAAATTTATGTTTTCTTTTCAGTAGTTTGTGTACAATTGTTAAAGACCATTTGAATTAGTGCCCAGGACGGTCTCTTGTTTTCTAAGTGTGCAGCCTGTTAAGATAAAACACTTTCCTGCTGGGCTTGAAGCTGAGTGCTGGGCTCTGAGCTGGCACCCACAGGCTGTGGTTCTCAGCACGGGCGAACCAAGTACTTCACCCAGCAACTCCTGTCCGATGGTGCGCCTCATCCCCATCTCACTGGGGCTCAGACTCAAACTGAACTAACGAATCTCGGTTGAATTTACCATTGCCACAGGCTGAAATAGATTCTTGTTCTTGATGGTGACTTAACTAATGCCTGCTAGTGAAGACAGGCTCCATGAACAAATCTTCCCTTAGGGCTGTGTCTCACCATCATGTTTCGTCCTCACTGTCATCCTCACGGGCCCTTGTGCATGGCACTAAATAATTGCATGCGTTTAAACACCGAGGCCATTTCCAGGCCTACCTGGCTGTATACGAGGCAGCAGTGACACAGGCCAAGGGGTTTGTGCAAGGGGGTGTGTTCACACAGGATTGGAGACAGGATCGGGGTGGGTATGGTTCCCACACCCTTCCTTCAGAATGTCAGTCCTGGGGTCAGGGTCTGGCCTTGACCAGCAGACTTGCTGTTGGACTGCCAGCACCTCCCGAAGCTGCCCATAGACCCTTGGTGGTCAGAGCCAGGAGTGAGCGGGCTCCGGAGGTGAAGGGCCTTGCCACCAAGCCTCATGCCCCGAATGAAAGAGGTGTAGGCATGATAGTAGCAATGGCAACCATGTCTGCCCACTGCTGGCTGCATGTGGATCTCAGGTTGGCCTCACATACCTGGGGAGTCACCTGGTAAAACAGAAAATTTGCCTTTTGGTAACAAACTGTGGTTTGTAGTCTGGCTGCCTTAATGCATACACAGTGCGCAGTCCGCAGCTGCCCTGATGTTCACACATCGCAGGACACACAGAGAAAACAAGTTCTGTGAATCTTCGGGAAGTCAGTCACATAATAAATGGATAATGGTTCTGTCTTACTTCTAGAGACTGAGTTCAGTGCTGTGGAAGGCTGTGGATGTCGCCCTGCGTTGATTCTACACTGTCCACTGACATTCAAGCCTGATCCACCAGAGCACATTAAGTGTTCAGCTCTTTGTGTCTGCATTCCCCTGGAACGGTCTTCCTCCTTCTTTTCTTTCACATCTGGTTAACCTATGTGAGTCGCGCAGCACTCTGGTTCTTCTGCCCTCCTCCTGCCTCTCAGTGCACTCCCTAGACTGAACACAGCAGACTGGGATGTGGACACAAAACCATCGGGGTAACTTAAAGGCCTCAGCCTTCACCGACTGACCCGTGTGGCTAGAGACCATTCCCAGCCTTCTCTCTCAAAGACCACGGCAGGTTCCAGTCCGTGTAAAATGACAGTAACCCCTGTTCCTTTTGGACTGGGGGAATTAATTTGTAACATTGCTTAGTGAAACACCGGTGTAGTTTCCCCATTAGTTAAGGCTTTTAGGCCCAGATCTCACAGGACCAGATCTCTAAAGGAATCTTGAACTTTGGCCCAGAGCAGTGGTTCTTTCTCAACCTGTAGGTCACAGTCCTTTCATGGGGTGTTGTAAGACCATCAGAAGACACAGGTATTTACAGTATGACTCATAACAGTACCAAAGTGACAGTTATGGAGTAGCAGTGAAAATAATGTTACGGTTGGGTCACCACAGCATGAGGAGCTGCATTGAAGGTCACAGCCTCAGGAAGGGGGAGAGCCTCTGGCCTAGAGACTCAGGCCTACAGTAGCTGACTTCACAGCACAGCTCTGCTTTCTGATTCTGTTCTTGTTGATTCTGTGTGCACTGAGCTAGCAGAGGCAGGGCCTTCCCGGCTCTGAGTTCCAGTCCTTCATTCTTGATGCCTTCCTCGCATCACACAAGCCCTTTGACCCTAGAAGGCCATCTCCTTCGTCCTTGGGTTTCCAGACATGGGCTAAGCTTGTGATGAACAGACATGGCCCAGGTGCCGCCGCTCTTGTTAAGGATGAGATGGACCAGAGCCGGAGGCTGTGGGTGAGCGCCCTGGGTGGGGATTTGGTGTTGTAGCCTCTCTCTCGCCTGCATCTGGCTGAGCAGGATTCCCCAGGTAGCTCAGCTGCTGTATGTCATTGTCTTTACAGGTCCCAATATCTAACTCTTCCTCCTCGGAGTTGATGTCATAGTGATTAGAAAAAAGTTTCCAGCTTGTGTTCCTATCCACTGGTTCCTCAGCATGAAAATATGGCTGCACTGCTGGTGTTAGAAATGCTAATTTACTGAAGTTTTTTATTCATCCTAGAAAATATGTCTCTTTAAAATATATAGCATTCTTTAATATTTTAACTCTTGAGAACTGCTTATTGTCTAGGATAATACCTTAAGAAGTCTCCCTTCTTAGGTTTTGACTTATTTATAAAATAACTTTGACCTTTCAGTATAGACTTTTTAAGGAGATTTGCTTCTAGTTTTGTGTATGTGTGTGTGTGTGTGTGTGTGTGTGTGTGTGTCTGTGTGTCTGTGTGTCTGTGCGTGTGCGCGCGCGCACAGCTGTGTGCATGCTTGCCTGTGTGTCAGGTGACAGAGGGAGCCAGAAGAGAGCATGGGGTTCCTTGGAGCTGGAGTTACAGACAGTTGTGAGGCACCATGTGAATGCTGGGAAGCAGCAGCCAGTGCTCTTTGCACTTGAGCCAGCTCTCCGTCATTTGGAGACATTGTTATGTGCGTATGTTATGCTATTACAGTGTACACTTAAAGTACACTGTTGGAGGTCTGGGAAGGAAGCACTTCTCTGTCCTTCGACAACGAAGAACTCTAAGTGGGTGTGAGTGGCTCTTGGTTTTAAAGGTGGAGCTTGTATGCTGCCCAGCCTAACAGAACTCACTACCCCTTCTCCACAGCACTTGCTCTCAGTGAAGAGGAGAAGGTGGACTGTCTCACTGCTTCTGTGGCTTGGCTTGCTGCCCCTGCTTCTTGGAGTGTCCCCGAGTGTGCATTCATTCTTTCCTCATGTGCAGTAGACACTTCCAGCTCATAGAGACTTTGGGGATTGACAGTGCCTTGATGTCTCCATAGGGAGTGTGCACTTGTGTGCAGACACGCCTGCTTCTGGTTCAGTGACAGAATGCCGTGTGCAGCTGTTCTCTCAGTGAGTGCACTCTGGGCTTCCTGCAGCTCCATCACAGCCAAGCTGTGCTGCTCTCACATCAAGGACTTCATTTTCCCCTCAGCGTCTCAGCTTCAGCCTCTGTGCGACTGTGTCCTGAAGAATCTAGTTATGGAAAAGGCCAGTGTAATGAAAGTTCTCAGTTCATGAAATTACCACAATATTTATCTTTCAAAGAACTTAAATAGTTTTTTCTTAACTACATTTAATTTTCAAAGGAATTGACCTTAGACCCAGGTATCTATTTTGTGTATTTCTCTATTAAAAGAAATTTTATTTTTTAAAAATGTTTTCTGTTCTACTTGGTTTAAAATGTTGGCCAACATTCGCTAAGCTCATGTAATGCCCCTTGCCAGGGCAGACCCTTGTTGGTTCAGCTGTGTCTTCTCCTGTCTACGCGCAGTGCAGTTCCCCTGAGACTTGAGGTAGTCGGTCTGCTAACTGAAGCGTCACCGTGGTGGGAGTGCACAAACGGGCAGGAAGCTTTGCGTAGGAAGTGGGAGGCAGAGGCACGGCCTGTGACCGGGGAGCACCCACACCTCCGGAACCTCTTCAGTCCTGGAGTTGATTCATAATAGTACTGTTTCAGTTTTAGGCCAAAATTTTAAATACTTTCTCTACAGAAGGCTGGCCAGAGGATTGAACTAAATAGTACAAAAATTATGTGATAGATTCAAGATTGATGCTTTTTTTTTTCCAAGAAAGAATTTAGAAAATTAAAAAAAAAAATCTTGTAATCATTTAAATTTCAAGCCATTTGGTCATGGGAAATCTGCCCCTCTGTAATGAACGGTCTCCACTTAGACACTAAGAACAGTGCCTTCACACTGAGCTCTTCCGAAAGGCGCTATTGCTGCTGTCCAGACGTAAATGCTTTCAGTGATGTCCTCTGCTGACCGGCCGGCTGCTCTCGTGCAGGAAAGCGTGTTAATGACACAGCCCTCCAATCAGCTGCGTTGGTACAAAGTGCGGAGCCCGGGTGGAGAACCTGAGACTTGGTGGTGTCCCAGCGAAGGACAGGCTGGTCATTTCTGTCCTGCTGACGTGCAGCTGTCGCTGTGGCATGCTTCCTTTGTAGTCAGTGGTCATGTAGGGTCTCATACTAGGATCGTTGCCTTGGGAACCACACAAGACTGCTAGGGTGTCTGTCCTCCGTCCGGTGTCCTAACGTGGCATAAACACACAGACTTTAAGGACATCATTCATGGCAGCAGCTGTGTGTGGCTTAGACGCTTCCTCACCTTCCAGCTGACTGGTGTGAGAGAAGATTCAAAATGTGGAAACGCGGCTCTTACTTAAAGAAGAGACTTTCTGGAGATCTTAAAAACTGCTTTCTGATTTGTTTATTTGTTAGTATCTTGTCACTCGAGAACTGTCCGTGCTGGCACTGGTTGTACTACCTGGGTCAGTTATTTGTAAAATGAGTTTTCCTTCACTTTTGCAATTGTGTTTTCTTTTTTTCTTTTGCAAAATTTACTTTTGTGTTTATGTGTGTTTTGTCTGGATGTTTGTGTGTGCGCGGCACTAGTGTGCACTGGCTGCAGAGGTGTTAGATCCCCTAACATTGGAGTTGTAGAAGGTTGTGAGCTGCCGTGTAGGTGCTGGAACAGATCCGTCCCGGCAGCACCCCCCTTACCTCCAGGCTGTCTCTGCAGCCTCAGTGGCGTTCTGTGGAAGAGGCTCTGTCACTTCCCCTGAGCCTCTGCAGTGGCCCGGTGTTTCAGCTCTCTGCTCCCTGTGTGTGCATTGTGTTCTTCTAAGGTCATCACACACAGAGCTCAGCAACCCAGGCTCCTATGCATATAGCTTCAAGTCTCACTGATAACGTTCCTACTGGGTGCAGGCTGGGCACCTCTGCCCCCACTTTAGCTCAAGCAGAGCCACCACCCAGTTCATCTTGGGATGGTTGTGCACTTATCTGTCTGTGTCCAGATTTTCGTTCTACAGTGTTTAGAGG
The DNA here is from genome assembly GCA_028551405.1 of Uromys caudimaculatus. Lineage (NCBI taxonomy): Eukaryota > Metazoa > Chordata > Mammalia > Rodentia > Muridae > Uromys > Uromys caudimaculatus. The sequence continues at coordinate 40,877,395 of CM052721.1, forward strand.
AGGAGGAGACTGAGTCCTTACAGCCACACCTGTTATGTGAGGCATTGCATAAGGCCAGCCCCTTTTCCAGGTCTCTTTCTGCTCCAGTCACCCTTGCCATCCCTCAATTCTCTGAGCGTTTCCTGCTGCCTCAGGTGTGCCGCTTAGGCTAGGTGGAAGAGCAGAGGCAGGAATTCCATGGGGAGCTAGGTTTGCTGAGACAGCCTAGTATAGTAGATGGGGGGAGGAGGGAAGGCGGGGGTGGAGGGGATGGGACTGCTCCTGAGACACCCTAGGCCTGTTCAAAGACCCTGGAGAATTGGGGGTGGGGTGGGGTGGGTCAGTATTTTTATTTCCTCATTATGCTGATCTGTTTTCTTTAATTTGGGGTTTTTAATCTCTGCCAATTTTGTTGAATATGAAGGGTATCAAGTTGCGAGCACTGTTTAAATGGCAGGCACTTGGGTAAGGAGAGCCTGAGCGCAGAAGCACGAGGTACTCACTCCTCTCCCAGCACTGGCATGCAGTCTGTAAAAGCGCTGCCTGGCACTTCGACTTTGTAATGCATGTCCCCCTTAAATAGTTCCCTTTCGCGGGTGGCCTGTGTGGGTACTGGATAGAAGGAGGCTTTCCCTCCTCTTTCATTTAAAAGCTTTCAGATGTCTGACACATAGGCAGAAGTAAAAGGAGTACTGTCCCAGTGTTAGAATTCTGTAGTAGGACATGTCCCTTCTGAATCAAAGCAGTGTGTTTCGTCGATGGTATTGTCTTGTATTGCTCATGTATACTTGCTAAAGGATTCTGCGTGTTTAAGGCTCGATGGAGGGTGTTTGGTGAGTGTCAGATTAGTCTCATGAACACAGACAGTAATTGAATGAATGTCCCATCCAGGGTGTGATGAGGTGGCCAGTCTTCTTAAGTGTCGGTTTGTGCAGTTATCATACCCACTTGGCTATGACTGCCTAGCGGTACCTTTGTCTTAGATTGTTTTGTTCGATGGCTTGACAGACAGGTGAATCAACAGCTTTTGTGATGATCCCCAAGGCCTTGGTGTTTGTTTTGTTTATTTTTTGCGTATTTTGCTTTTTTATTAATTTTATGTATGTGGATATTTTGCTTGCATCTGTGTATCACCTGCATGCAGTGCTCTCAGAGGCCAGAAGAGGGCGTCACATCACCTGGGACTAGTATTAACAGCCAGAGCTATGGGCCACAGTATGGGTGCTGAGAACAAACTTGGGTCCTCAGCAAGATGAGCTCTTACCCTCTGAGCCATCTCTCTAGACCCTGTTTTTTTCATACTTAATTTTAAAACATAAAGCAATAATCAACGGTTATTTCTTTTCTCTGAGTGAAAATAAGACTGTATTATAGTTTTACAATAGCAGCTTGAGGCAGTGTTCTTTTTTGTAATGCTTACTCTGTCATTTTGGTTTGTTTTTCTTTGTAAATTTGATGCCTTGATAGTCATCAAGAGAGTATTTGCTCTCACAAGCAACGGCATGTATTTTATAGCATATTCTTTTGAAAAGATAAGCCTGCATACAGAAGGACCTCTGCACGGTTTAGAGAAATCACTCACTCACTCACTCATTCATTCATTCACTGTGTGTGTGTACCTGCTTACATGCCATAGCTTATGTGTGGGGGTCAGAGGACAGCTTGCAAGAGTTGCTTCTCGTCTCCCACCATATAGGTCCCAGAGTAGGTAGGCTTGGCTGCTGTGTACTCTTTACCCCAACCGTCTCACTGACCCACTGTTGGCTGTGTTGTCAGGGACTGCTCCAGGGCTGCACAGACACTTTTCCCTCTGGGGATTCACTGTCTCAGGGAGGTGTATGGGCTCCTTATATCTCAACTAACCCACACAGGGTCTTGTTTCTTTATCCATTGTTGTGCATTTCACTCCTTAGAGATTTACGTGGGAGTCTTCTATACTTGGTCCCTCCAAATCTTGCATAGCATTTGACAGATTCTTGTAAAGGGAGAGCCAGACAGAGGAGAATAAAGCCCAGACACAGCCCAGTCACCAGGAGACCTGCAGGCTGTGTGGCTGGGGCCGTATTGGGTGTCATGGCATCTTACCTAGGGTGAGAGCATGATCTCCATCATGGAATTGGGTTCGCTTGTTTGATCTTGATTAGTGGTGTTTGTGTTTATTGAGATTTGAAACAGACAGCTATTTCCTCGCTCCAGTCTTGATCTTGGAGGATTAGTGAGGAATACCTGACGGTGTTTCTACTGTGAGTATAGTTGTTGGCCATATTCTCACATTCTCACACTCTCCATGTCCAGAGACACAGTCTTTCCGGGGCAGCTCCTCCTGGCAGTCTTTGGATTCCCTGAGGCTTCAGAGACCTCACACGTCCCTGCTTTGCAGTCACTCTCCCTGGTGTCACAGAGCTGGTCAGCACTGGGCTGCCATGTATAGACTCTGGAGAAATCTACAAGAGTATCACTTACTCATGGACTATTAAAAAAGAACATATTTTAGCTTTGAAATTTCTGACCCTAAATCAGGCAGTGGTAACCCAAGATGTAGTCACTGCAGTACAAAGTCGTCTGCTCTTGTGCTGGTGAAGATCCTGGCTGCCAGGTAGAAAGCTGCCTCCTTTGTAGCTCCTCAGTGAAGATGTGAAGGCGTGAAGACGTGCCATTTACAAGAGCATTGTTTTTCTGAGTCTCGTGAGCTCAATGCAGTACTTGGCAAGTTTGTCTAGGCAAAATAGTCTTCAGTGTGTGCATCTGTTTTGCATGCAGTGGTAAGGCTCTTCAGACTACCCATGAATATCATGTGGGATTAACCCTACTAATTAGACTTTAGAGTTGTTCACGTAAAAGGACACAGCCTTGGGCAGAGTGCCAAACACATGCCACGTTGAATCAAATATGTGCCTTTCTGCTATTCCTCCTCTCCCACTGTCTGCGCGTCAACGCACTCTGTCAGATAGGGATGGCAGAGAGGAATCTACAAATACAAGCATCAAGCCAGGACAGTAGTTTTGTTCCTGGATAGGTATTTTATCCAAAGCCAGAATAAATGCTTGCACACACACCTATCCATGAAAAGGCAGGGGAAGGGCGTGCCGTTGGCCCCACGTTGAGTTAGCTTGTTTTAACTAAGGAGAGGAGACACAGGCACTGTGTGCTAACGTGGCTTAGTGCATGCTCTGGTTTGTGTGAGACTCTGTAATGCATTTCCTCTTCTGTTACCAAATGTGATTAACGTGCCACAGAGTGTTAACTGTGCTCTCTCCCCAAAGACATCAAATGGGAGGCAGCATGTAGAAGCTAAGTTATTTGGAGAGGCTCAGTGATTGATTTAAACATAAAAGGATTAATTGGTCCCTGAACCAGACTATTAAACTGTACTGTGATCTCGACTGAAAGTGGAAGAATTACAAATGCATTGCATAGAATAAATTAATACATTTCATGGGCTTAACCCTTTTCCTCTGATTGCCTTCTGTGGTTTCATGGACTGCACTTTATTGCATGCTGGGTGGTGCAGAGGGGACTAGTTGTGGTCCTGATGGAATAGGATGTGGGGCGGAGAGAGCATCACTGAGTCCAGGGAGCTGGAGCAGTGCCCACAGACTGGGTTTCCTAGCAACTGGCACCTGCCAAGACTCTGAGCATAGATGTCAATTGTTACTGAACAGGAGCTACAGTTCCAGTGTGTGGCACATTGGTAAAGAGGAACCTCGGGTGAATGGAGCCCTTTCTTTCCCCTGTGCAGCTCCATGGAAGGCTGAGCCCCTGAGGATATGTGGTGTAAGAACACCACAGCCAGAGAGAGACTGGTCCATGACTTCCAAGCAGTGCTGCTTTTTCCCATTCTTGCTCTTGAGCCAGGCGTGTGCTGCTCTCTGAGGCATGGCGCTCATTTGTCCTTTGCAGGGGAGGAAGTGTGCTTGCTCACATTGTTTATGTTGGGGTTCTTGTGTGCCCTGCTGTTAGAGTCATCTGGGTGGCAAGACAAGTAAGTTGTTGGTTCAGGGCCATTTGTGATCCATGTCGCGTGTGAGTTTTCCAATAACAGGACTCCCAAGTTTCAGAATGGTGTCTTAAGACGGTTCCCTTTGCCCTGCCTCCTGACACTGTTCCTCATTGTTGCTAGGCTGTAGCTGTCAGTATGCCTGTTTCTCTGAGGCCATCCGTCTTGGTGGTCTGTGTTAAACCAAGTACAGTATATGTGAGAGCTCCAGTAGAGAGCTAGCTGGCCTGAGAGGTCTTCAAAGGTCACCCCGTCTTCTGCCTTTACGGTGCGCTGCTTTTCTCTGGAAAGAACCTCGGTGGATGCGTTAGCCTTGGCTGTGTGTTTTCTGCAGTGTGTCCTCAGTTTTCAGCTGATGTGCCCGAACTCTCTGGTATCTCAGGAGGTGTTGAGCAGTACAGCCACGGCGTCTGTGAAATCATGACAGCAGGGATAATATTCCAGTGACAAGAACAGTCAGGCTTCACAGGGTAAATCATTTGCCTTAGCTCTCTAAACTTTTGGTTAAACTTTTGGTTCACAATTGTTGACTTTAAGCTCTTTGGTCATTGTAAAAAATCATCTTCTGAATTATTCCATATACTCCTGCCTGTGGCATGCAAAGTCAGATTGGACATACCAGGGTAGAGATGGAACAGACAGATGGCCTGGTGGTGGTCTCTACCATTTTCTGCCCGTCCTGTCTGATGTGGGGCACACGCTCCTCAGTGACTACATGCAGTCTTCTGGGGCCCCCAGCAACGCCTCTCCAGCTGCCGAGTCTCCCTGGTTGTCCTTTAGGGGAGTTGTAATCTCACACAAGCTGGGATTGAATTTTAGGTTGCATTTACCTATGCTGGGACGCTTCTTCTAGCTGGATATTGTTTCACTTAAGCAGTTACTTCAGTTTTAAATGAAAGAATCGTGGGAACCAGGAGATGGCTTAGTTGGTAAAGTGTCTACCACGAAAGCAGGAGGACCTGAGTTCAGCCCCTAGGACCCACCAGTGTTATAACCAGGGAAAGTACTGTGCGTGTAACCCCAGTGCTTGGAGTGTGGAGACAGGTGATCCTTGGAGCTCACTGGCCAGCCAGCCTGGCTGAATTGGTGAGCCTCAGATTCAGTGAGCGACCATCTCACCGAGAGAGGGGGAGGGGCAAGGGAGGAGGGAGAGGGAGGAGGGAGGGGGAGGAGGGAGGGGGAGGAGGGAGGGGGAGGAGGGAGGGGGAGGAGGGAGGGGGAGGAGGGAGGGGGAGGAGGGAGGGGGAGGAGGGAGGGGGAGGAGGGAGGGAGCAGTTGATGAAGGCACTGATGTCAAACTGTGGCCTGCATTTCACCTACACCACACACATACACACATGCACACACATGCATGTACACACATGCACGTACATGTACACAGTCAGACACACATGCTTATACTTGCATGCACACATAGGTGTGGGTGATCACTTGCTTCAGGTTCTTTTAGACATTGTGCTTCGGAAATTTCAGTGGCCATCTTTGTCAGCCCTGTGCATAGTTGTTGAGGTCACCCATTGATCTCCTTTGCTGTGCTTTAACTGTTACTGAACTGGGCTAGAGTGATCTTCTCCTCTTTTCTGGGCAGTTCCTTTCTGATGTTTTGCTTACTAGAGTGATGGACTTTGGGTGCTGCCAGTGTCTTGGTAGAAAGCCAGAGGGCCTTTATGACCTCCAGTCTTTAGAAAATAGCCAGGTCACACCACAGACTTAGGCTCTCAGCTGAGAGAGAAGACAATCAAGAGGGAGTGTCTGAACTCAGTGTAAGGGAACTCAGAGTGGACGGGTTCTTTCATTTACATGCGATTGATTGTTAAGTAGAAAAATGATGTTTATTCAGGTGATTTGACCTCAACATAGTTTATGATTATTAACTTTCATTGCTTTCAATGGTTTTTAATTATTAACCTTGCTAAATTTTACTTCATAGAAAATCTTTAAAGACAGATGTCTGAATACATCAATCTGACTTGCCTCGAAGCTTAGTAAATTTCGAATGGAGTTGTGTACACAGGGATGGCAGAATCATCTACAGTAACAAAGAAAATTAGGGGGAAATCTACCTAACTTCTCTCCTCTCTGCCGGGGGTTGGGGGACTGTGGGACCACCAAGGAGCCACTGCCCTGCTGAGACAGCTGAGTTCTTCCTCACGGCCTCCCTCCTGAGAGGAGCTCAAGGGAGGGCTCAGCTCACACTGAGGCTTGTCTTTGCTCCGCAGGGCTCATGTTTCTCACCTAGCTTCCAGAGTGATTCAGGCTTAATGCTGGTGTCTTGCCCCACCCTCATTCCTTAATTCCTTATTCCCAACTTTACAGGACGCTACGGTAGCCTCACCTGGGCTCTGCTTGCCAGGGCTGCCCCCTAGCAGTGCCTCCCTCTTCCTTGAGCTGCTCTGCCTGTCTCATCTCACTGTGCTCAGCCTGTTGAGGAGGACAGCCATGCAGAGGATGGCAGTCCTCAGCTGTGAATCTGCGTGTTAAGAATACAAGTTGGCTCCGTGCCTTTGTTTTTTGTTTTTTGTTTTTTGTTTTTTGTTTTTTTTTTTTTTTTGGTTTTTTGAGACAGGGTTTCTCTGTGTAGCCCTGACTGTCCTGGAACTCACTCTGTAGACCAGGCTGGCCTCGAACTCAGAAATCCGCCTGCCTCTGCCTCCCAAGTGCTGGGATTAAAGGTGTGCGCCACCATCGCCCAGCTCGGTGCCTTTGTTTACAGTTCACAGGCTCAGAGTGTGCTCTGCTCAGCTCTAGGCGCTCTTTGTACCCTCTCCTACCAGTTTATAAGACGAACACACTGGGCATTCTCTTCCCCACACATTCGGCATGGCTCTACATTTAGGCCTCAGCTCTGCCTGCCTGCCTCTCTCTTTCCTCATGCTCTCATGCTGCTGCTCCCTTCCTCTCCGAACTCTTGAGCATGTCATCTTGTTTGATTTCCTGCATAACCTGCTCTCACCCTCCACGACACATGTGCACTGATTTTCTGAATGGCTTTACAGTGATTCTTCCTCCTTGGTCTGCAACCTCCGTGAGCCAGGACCGTGGGCTTTTGGCAGTGTAGGCCCCTGGGCAGCGCCTGGGCACTGGCACTCAGGCTGCATACAGGTGGGATAAACTAGAAGTCGCCTAAGCTACAGGAAATCCTCCGTTAGAACCTTAAAAAAACACTTTGCAGGACTGTACTCTAAAATTTAAGTGTTCGTAATTGTAAGCATCCCCTCCCTTTTTTGTAGCAGCTAGATACTGAGCGTGTGTGTGTGTGTGTGTGTGTGTGTGTGTGTGCGCGTGCGCGCGTGCGCGCACGAGAGAGAGAGAGAGAGAGAGAGAGAGAGAAAGAAAGAGAGAGAGAGAGAGAGAGAGAGAGAGAGTGTAAGTGCTGCCACTTATTGGAGCACACATTTTCTTTGTAGGTTTGGTGCACCCAAGGCATCACATGTTTTCTGCTTGCTCCCTCATGATGTCTTTGTACTGAATAACTGACTGTCTTCCAGGCAGCTCTGTCCCAACACACTCTCTTTTTCTTCTGTATTCTCAGTTGAATTCTCCCACTCTTTGAAAAGCTTCACAGCCGGTGAACCAGTCACTGGTTAGGGTTGAACATGTTGCAGTGCGTAGCCCCTTTTGGCCTTCCAACCTTCCGACACGTACTCTGCGGGAGGAAAGTACCTCCCTCGGTTACCTCTCACGGTCCTAGCCATGACATCTATGTTAAGACGCTGCTGCCCACCGACGGCAGAAGGAAGCCCTGTGCCTGGCACAGCTGTCTGGCACCGGGAGAGTGTGGGAGAGAGATGCTTGCTTGCTGATGCAGCACCTTACTGAATGGTGGCTGCTCCTATTTTATTTTCCTCTTGCTGGGAAAACCGTGGCCTCCTTTGAATACTGGTGAGCGAGAGACTGCAGCAGTGCTGTTTCTGCAGGCAGATGCGGATGTTGGAACTCCTTTAAAGGACTGCCACAGCACACTGAGTGCCAGCTGCTCACTCAGATCTCAGACGGCAGAGAGTGCGTCCTCGCATGGGTGTTCCCATCTCTGCTTTGTAAATAGTGTATTTAAAGACAGAACTGGGACCATTACTTTTGAATATGGACAGAAAGGAATCTCATGCTATTGTATTGATTTATGTATATATTAGTTTCCACTAAGTAAATAATTTAATACAATAGTAATCAAATGGGAGGGGTGCTCTGGTTTCTTCCCTTGCCATGTTCACGCTTACTGTTAGTCTCAGAGTGGCCTCAGATAACTGATCCAGACCCTGAAGAAGTGGATGAGGTCACCAGAAGAGAAGGGCAGTGAGGCTGACGAGAGCAGTGTGGAGAGGTGCCCAGCTGGGGAGGCAGACCCCCCAGGTCAGGTCCCTGTCGGGGCCTCTTTTGTGTGGTGTTTGGCTGTGGGATGGCTTCCTGCTTGCTGTTGTTCACCTGAGCCCTGGCAGCATATTGCAGCTCCCATCTGCTTCAGCTTTCTTGGCAGGTCACTTCTGCTGCTTGCTGGCTGCATGAAGCTAGGCAGATGTCAGAGACCTGAGCTACATTTCTTTCAAACTGGCAAGAACTGGACTATGCCTGCTACTTAACCTATGGGTGTCATATCCTGTTACAATGGTTGGGTGTTCTTGAAAACATAAGCAAACATCTTATGATTTTAAAACATACGATAAAAATAGATCCCCAGCATTACAGTTTAGCAGTGGGGTGCTGTGCAGACAGGCAGCTAGACCTGCCTGGTCTTACCTGTTGGTCCTTAGTAACACAGAAGGCATCGGTGTTGGATGAGAAATGGCGATGGGGAGTTTGAGTTGGCTCTCTGTGGCACTGTCTCTCTCCTGTCCTTTTCCCCTTTGCAGAGTAACCAGAAAACCTTCTGAGAGCCCCTTGTACGCGTTGGAGGGGGGGGGGGGGGAAGCGTCTGCAGTTACTTGTTTTCTTTTTACACAAGTTGTCACTTTGAAGCTCTGACTGACCTGGAACTCACTCTGTAGACCAGGCTGGCCTCAAATCAGAAAGATCCACCTGTCTCTCCCTCCAGGGTCCTGGAATTAAAGGCATGCTTTGGGGGCTGTCATGTTAGCCCCTGTGTTCTCCCATTGAGTGATAAAGAAGCTGCTAGGGACTGTGGCCGAAATCTGGCCAAGTTGTAACCTCAGGAGAAATTTGAATATAGGACTTTGAGAAGCCTTCTCAGATTGGGGTGCTGACCTCTGTTGCTGAGCACATGTCATGGAAGAGAGCAGACCTTGTAGCCATTTTGCTGTTTTAAAAACAGTCTTGTATTGCTTTTCCCATCAAGGTTAACCACAAATACTTGCAGCCTTTGGATCAAAGACAACTGAGTTATAGCCCCTGTTAAGTGAGGTCCCAGGAGGAACATTCGTCCTTTAGGTCACTATGACGCAGATGTGCGCTGCTATAGTACCAGTCCAGGAGCCCTGCAGGTTCAGAGAACTAATGTGTCACCAGAGGGACACTTTCATTGCCAGGGAATACTTAGCATTAAGGATAGGCTGGTAGAAAAAAAAAACAAACCCTAATTTTGCACGTGTGTGTGCGCGCACCTGTGTGTTACATTAATGCATTTTTGTTTTGCATTCTCACACACACACACACACACACACACACACACACACACACACACACACACTGCATTATCTCTCATAACAAAACCATTTGCAGTTAGGGCCTCTGAGGTGGCTCAGTAGCTCTTGCTGCCAAGCCTGAGCCCAGGGCCCTGGGTGAGAGACGGCTGGCTCCTGCTTGCTCCCCCCCTACCCCCCTGTGCATCTTGTTCCTGCAGGCACACATACAAATACAATCCTTTAAAATTTAAGAAAAATGAATACACATAACAGTAGTTTCATTGCTTTGTAATTATAGTTAACTCATTACAGGAAAAGATGAGAATTACTAAGACCCTGTCAAGGCTTCTGTAGAATACTGTGCCCAGGTGCTGCCTTTTGAAGAAGGTAGAGGCCTGACCAGCAAGAGACACTGTAAGCAAAGTCTGAGCTGCCAAAGGGAAGTGCATCTCTCAGGAAGGGAGAGCGAATATCAGAGAGGGCTCGTAGACTGAGGCAAGAGGCTTAGTTAATAAAAACTCAGAAAATTCCAGAGTGATAACTTGATTACACAGAAAGCATTTAGGTAAAATTATCTGCATGCATTCTGCATTGTGAATCTGTTATCAAAACACTTTACACCTTGAAGGGAATAGGAGTTTATTAATATTCACAGCGCACTTTGAAAGCACATATAATAGCTGCATTCTGAAAACTCAGCTCAAGATGTAAAAATACCGTTTAAAAATATTGTAGGAGAGTGGAGCTTTCTCCTTTACGGTTTTGCAAAGCCTTCCCCAGACGCCCCTGATGTAAGGTGGGCCAGTCGACAGTCTTCAAAGGTGCCATTGTGGTAAAAACCATTGACTCAAATAGGAAATTTTAAAGACAGTCTCTCAAGGTAGAATGTGCTGTCTTGCACCTCGCTGTGCTCAAGCAACCCGATCTGTATTGTGCTCTGTTGTATTTAAAAGACAGTTTTCCACCAAGTAGTTGAGGCTGGCCTGAAACTCACCAGAGCTCAAGCTGACCTCAACACTCCTCATCCCTGTTCACTTGTTTTATTTATTGTGTGTATTTGTGTGCTCAGCTCTGTGGAGGTCAGAGGACAGCTTACAGGATGGTGCTCTCCTTCCACCACGTGGGTTCTGGGATCCAGCTCAGGGCATCAGCCTTGCTGGCAGCTTCCTTTCCTCAGTGGGCTACTTCCCAGTTGTCTGACTTTAGCTCTTACATTCTGCCTCTGAGCGGCCTTTTCCATGAGGAGTGACATGAACTCGGGGAAAGACCTATGTGGTGAGAATCCTGGTAGTTTGGTTTCAAAACACAGAAATATTATAAGAATGTTTGCATTTAAATCCCTCGTGTGGGATATGGGGCTGCTTCAGACTGTCTACAGCAGCTGACTATGATTTGCCTCTTGCTCTAGCAGAGGGGTGGTTTTGCCAGCTGCAGATAGTTTTTTACAATTGTGTGACATTTGGAATTCTGGGAATTTTTCAGAGGGTATGTAAATGCTAAAGCCCTGAGAAGTGGTTATTGATCATTCAGGGGATTGGTGGCAGTTTGTTAGTAGTTGTGCTCAAAGAAAAAAGAAATTAGATTCACAGATCTCTTCCCTCCCCCTCCATCCTTCTTTCTCTCCTAAGAGGTAGGGGGCGGAACAGGGAGGGGGAGAGTGGTGGAATAAGGGCAGAGAAAAGAAGAACACACCAAGTAGCAGAGACAGGGTACAGATCAGGCCTAGGGAAGGGCTAGCCAGGTATTGTCTTATCATTTGTTAAATGTTAGATAGTTCAACAGATTTGCTAGCACAGACCTGTGATTCCAGGTATTATGGAAGCTACAGCAGGAGGATTGCAGTTCAAAAGCCAGCTGGGCTAAAGCACTGGGATGTAGTTCAGAAGAGAGGTACATAACAGCACAGCACTGGGCTCCGCCCCAAACTGTTCAAGCAAGAGAGGGGCTTGGATTCAGCCTGTCCTAAAAGCCCACCTCTCCTAACCAGTCCACACATAATAAGCACGGCCACCTCGAGCTCACTCCTTCCTAGTGACAGTATTTAGCTTACTCTCACAGCCTGGCGCTCCTTGCAGGGAAGAGCTTTTCTTTATGTCCCCATCACACAGAAAGCGAGTTGTGCACAGCCCTTACCAAGCTGTGACTGAATGACCTTGTGTTTTCGCCTAGAACTCTCGATGCTTCTTAGTATCTTAGAAAAATGGTAGAAACTTAGAAGAAAGGCAAAAATGGAAGAGGAAAGTATCACGAAGGAAATTAAATATTTATTCAGTGTTTGCTCCCATCAAGCCCATCCAAGTGCAGCTCATGACAAGTGTGACCCCTGGCTCAAAAGTCAGTCAGTGGGACATCTTAAGGTGGGTGACACAGAAGCACTGGGCCATATTTGGTCTTTACTTCACTTTAAACAGAAAAGACGAGGAATGGAAAGATAGGCTATGCTACCCAGGGAACGGCAGTGCTAGCCCAGTGTGGTGCAGCTCTGGGCTAGTGCTGAGTGTGCAGCCCGGCAGTGAGTGTGCACCCAGGGGTGAGTGTGCACCCAGGGGTGAGTGTGCACCCAGGAGTGAGTGTGCAGCCCGGCAGTGAGTGTGCACCCAGGGGTGAGTGTGCACCCAGGAGTGAGTGTGCACCCAGGAGTGAGTGTGCACCCAGGAGTGAGTGTGCACCCAGGAGTGAGTGTGCACCCAGGAGTGAGTGTGCACCCAGGAGTGGGCAGTAGTCCAGCTGGAGGGGCTACTGAGCTAGTGAGGCCTTCCTGACACCACCCCCTTCATATTACCCATCTGTTCACTGCTCCTTCCGGCCACACAGGGCCGTGCCATTTAAAACCCTGATATGCAGGGACACACGGCAGTCTAAGGAGGAGGTCAGGGGCTTCCACTGCCCATAGACCACAACGCTGGCTTTACCTTTGAAACAACTGTTTTGATGAAATGCCCTCAGCAGCAGGGGCTGAAGTATGCAGTAGCCTCTGAGTCTGGCTGCACCTGAAGTAAGAATTTACCTCTTTGAAAACAGTTCAATAAATTGTCTCATCAACAACATCAAGGAACTTAAAATGACATTTTGTGAACAAACTCCAGGTAATTATTTCAACATTTCTTGCTTACACTTTTTAAGCATTGCACATTTTTCTTTAAACAGATGGAAAATACAAAGAACACGTTTTATGGAGACTGGCTGGTGTGTTTCCCAGTGGCCACTGCTTTTCTTAAATGTGACTTTTGAAAAACAAAACTCGGCCTAAGAGGTGGCTCAGTGGTCCCGAGTGCTTGCTGCACAGCCATGAAGAGCCAAGGTGTGACCCCAGCAGCAGCACAAGCTGCTGTGGCCTTATACTCACATGTAACCCCGAGGTGTGTGTGTTGGGAACCAGGGCTGGGGCAGAGGATGGACAGTTGGGGCTTGCTAGCTGCCAGCTCTAGAGGGAGGCACTGCCTGAAGGCCTGGGACAGAGCGTATAGAGGATAACGAACGAGCATCTGTGTCTGCAGTCTGCACACACAGGGGTGCACTCAGGAGTTTGATCATTTAAGTGGGAGCAGAATGGAGGCTCTGGAGCAGCAGTCTGCGCCAACAGCTGCTTTGCACAGGAAATCCTCAGAGAGGCAGTAAACTGGCAGTGGGGCCAGGCACCGCAGCCCCTGGCTGCTTCCTCAAAGGCTTCTTCTCTTTCTTGTACTTTCCTTGCCTTATTTTAATTCCCTCCTTTAGAAAGACATTTTGCTTTTTAAGTAATCAATAGTAAAAATAAGTGACTGACTCCAATCTTACTTCTCTGTTCTTCGTGGGGTGCGTGAGAAATGCAAGCGAGTGCTGCATGACGCCACCTAACAGCCCCTGTACCCGGCTAACTTGGTAAACAGACACATCTACTCTGCTGTTTTGCACTTACTAATCTTTTTGTTGAGTCAAGTTGAGCTTTTGCCTTTTTAAAAAACGTCTCCTTTTAGCAAACTCCCCTCTGTTGTCTGCACATGCCTGCTCCTTGTTTCACTGTGGGTCCTGCCCTGCCTTTGTGTTCTACACTTCGTCCTTCACTGCTTCCCTCCCTCCCAGGAGCCTGGACACGGTGCTTTGACTGCACTGGTGCTGGACAGGTTCCTTCCAGGTCAGGACCACGGCTTACCAGCCCCTTCGCTCTGTGCGCATGCTTCATGCTTACTCGATGGTGAGTGGGCAGCCTCGGGGTCATGCGCAGTTGAAGGCAGAGGTGTGCTGTGCACCTGTGCCTCTCAGTGGTCCCTGTAAACTGTGGTGCCCTGAGAGTAGGGGCGTGCAGAGGATGGGTCACCTCAACCCCCTGGCTGAGAGAGAGCCGATCCAGGGCCAGGAAAGCTGTTTTGGTCCTGTTGTGTGCTAGAGAGAGGCCGTGTTTTTAATCACTGTTTGTATAAAGGACAGCCAGATTTACTATTATATAGCTCTAAATGCCTTCCTTTTTTTTTTTTTTTTGTGAACTTGAAATTTAACGTATGGCTATCAACAAGTCTTTTTAAGTTTTTGAAAAAACAAATCTCCCCAGTGCTCCAGCCCTTTGCTGTGTCATGCTGATTATCCAAGACCAAGTGTGTTCTGTTGACAGAATGTCACAGTAGAGCATGAGCCGAGCCGCCAGGGTACCCTCATCAGACAGGGACATTGTGCTTCCCTTTGTGGTAGTGATGCTCTTCTCCCGCTTCCTGTAAAGCGTGGCGATTTTATTCTTGAAACAAGATTTCATCTTTTGAGGAATGCTTCTGATGTGCCCTGTCATAGGAAACCTTGTGAACAGGAGCCGCTTCTCAGGGGTGGCTGCGTCAGCGGGGTGGTTTTGGTTCATAGGCAAATGTTCTTGAGGACACTTTGCGGAATGAGGGTGTATTACTGTTGGCTCAGCACCAAAGCTAACAACGTTGAAAGACTATACCACTGTAGTAACTTTTCCTTCCATGGCACCTCAGGAAATCAGTACATAAATGAAAAGAATGTAAATTGTAAAAATAGACGATCTGATAGATACACCCCTTCCCTCTCGTGGAGTTGGCATGACCACACCGTGCTGTGAGCACTGCTCTCATGCGGTTCTGTTGTTGTTTTGAAGTAGGAGCTCCCAGAGTAGTTCAGGCTGACCTCAGTGCCTGGGTAGATCTTCAGCCTCAGACTCCCATGTGCTCAGGTGACAGGCATGTGCCAACCCGCTCCTACCAGTCAAGCCAATAACTTGAACCTTATAGAATGCTCTAAGCTGTGTGTCATTTTACTACACCGTATCCCAAATAAGCAAAGCCTCCAGTGTTTCTACAATGGGGTAGAATCTCAGCTCCATTGCTTTTTTTGATCTTGTTCATAATCTACTTTAAAAGTAATTCTTAAAATTTCCATTTCCTCCTTCATTGAGCTAACAGGCTCTGAGTGCTCATTGTGCAGGAGACTCTGTGGGCTCTTCTGTCTCTAGCTGACAGGGGAGCTTCATGTGTGAGCAGGGGGTATCCTGTTGAGCACCTGTGAGTGTTAAGAACTAACACCTGCCTTGTTTTGACACACTACCAAGTGCAGGCTGCTGTTTGTCCCCAGCAGATGAGAAGCATCTTGGCAGGGTGGCCAGAAGTACCCAGCACTGCTTCCTGCCACGCGTGGACCAAGTGTCCTGTTGTTTTTCTTTCAGTGAGCACTTGTCCTGTGCCTTCACATTCTTTCTTCACGGAGAGAGCAACGTGTGCACAAGCGTGGAGATCGCGCAGCACCAGCCTATCTATTTGGTCAATGAGGAGCACTTACACATGGCTCAGGCTTCACCTGCACCATTTCAAGGTCAGTCGGGGCCATGCACGGCACCTTGCGCCAGCACCACCCAGTGCGGAGCTGCCTCTCCCAAGTGGGGTGCAGTAGGAGGGGATGGGGTGGTAAGGGGGAGTGTAGGCTGTTGTAGGGTGGAGTGGGGTCTTGTAGGAGGGGCTGTTTGCTTCAACAGGTGGTTTAAAGTAAGCGTGATAAGTTACTGACATTTCTCAGGTAAGCACAGGTCTAACATGGGCTTGGTAAAGCATGTCATTTCCTTTGGAACAAACTAAGACTGACAAGCATCACAGCCAGAGTCGCCCGGCCACTGCACACAAGTAGTTGAAGGGGCTGTAGTTGTGTCGGCCAGCAAAGCTCTGCAGCGAAGTCACTGACAAAAGATGGCTGCTAACAAGGAGAGCCGGCTTTCCAGGTCCCTTCCAGTGTGCAGTTGGTTAGTGACATTACTGTAGGCGTTCTTTTCCTTAATTGCACACTGTGGGTGAGCATCTGGTTGTGACTTGACTTCATACACTGGTGGTCTCATCACTTTAGCTTCATCTTGTGTTCCAAAATAACTTTGCAGTTTTTGATACCACTAAGCATTCTAAATATATATCTTAATCTTAGGAATTCAGGTTTTTTTTTTTTTTTTTATGAATAATAGTTTTGGAATTTTAAAAACTATGAAATAATTCTTTCGGGCTCAGTTTGATTTATCATTTCCAAAAATGTCTGGCTGAAAAAGACATGACATACAGAATGTAATAGCCTGAACACCACATACTCATTTATTAAAGAAATAATAAAGATAAGTTTACCTTAAGTAGCTCTCGGTCTTACCTGCCGCCCCTCGTCATCATCCTTTACATTCTGTGAGACTCTAAAAGTCAGATGGCCTGGCAGTGGTGGCCTGCCATTAACCCCAGCACTCAGGAGGCAGAGGAGAGTGGATTCCTGACTTCCAAGACAGCCAGAAGCACACAGAGAAACCCTGTCTTGAAAAACCGCATGTGTGCGTGCTCATGCGCATGCACGCGCGCACACACACACATACACACACAGACACACACACACACACACCCCAAAACAAACAACTATAAAATTCATATAAAATTGAAAACAACCCAATTCTCAAAACACAAACTAAGCCGTTGCACAGCATGTGCTGTTGCAGACCGTCAGACCTGTTTAATACTGTGCTTGAGCTTGAAAATGTGGGGAGGCGCCTGAGCTCACCCTCACCGTCGTCACCTAAAATAAAAGCATTATGAAGATAGAAGGGTCACGAGAGAACAGAAGTCGCTTCCCACCCTGGGAGAGATTGTATTGCATTGGAGCAACAGACCCTAGAGGCCACGTATTTTAAGTCAGCTCTGCCTCTCTTCCCTCATGTATACATTACCCAGCTGCTTTCAGAAGTGGTGGTACACTTGAAAGAAAGTGTCTATGGAACTCAGTAGTGTGGGAAATGAATAAACACCACTAGAGAAATCCTTTAAATGTTTTTAAAGTTGACAAAACAAAGGGCACCTGAAGCCAGGGTGTGGGGCACAATCCAGTAATCCCAGTTTTAGGAGGATAGGGAATTCCAGGTCAAGCTCAGGTCCATGTTGGATTAAGATAACTTTGGTTATGTGAGATTTGTCTCAGCATCGGAGCCTGAGTTTGCTTGCCAGCATCAGGTCAGAGCTGGATATGACATGCCTGTATCCTCAGTTCTGGGGCACTGAGACTGGGCTTTGTTGGCCAGATCTGTGGGCTTCATATTCAGAGAGATACCTTGTCTCTCCAACCACAGTGGAGATCCAGGAAGGTGGCCCAGCAGGTAATGTGCCCCTGATAAACACGCTGAGTTTAACCCTTGGGACCCAGGCGGTAGAAGGAGAGAACAGACTCCTGCACACTATCCTCTTACCTCCATATTTGGACACACGAGTTAATTTAAGAGATGAAGATGCAAAGAGGAAGACCTCTGACATTTATCCCTGGCCTCCAGACTCATGGGCACACACGTGTACACACAAGACTCCACACATACATGCAGTGCACACACAAACCCAAAGGGAAATGGGGTGCTTCCCGCTCTGAGTTGTCTAGTCCCCTAGAAAGGATTATTCCGAAGACTTGTTCACAGGGCCAGAGTGTAAGTGCCACTGTAACCCAGTTTGCTTCTAACGCCACCAAAACAATGTTGGCTTCAAAGACGAAAAGGAAACAGAACTCGTGTCAGCTCCATACTGCAGTTCACACGGCATAAACATGCTCCTCACACATCCCTGCAGAGTCACATGGGCGGACAAGGAAGCTGTGCACGTCACGCTCTGGGCAACAAGATCTGCTAGTAGGAGTTTTATTGTTATTATATATTCTATGTCCGCTATTATTCTTTGATTATTACATGTATAGGGGTTCTTAGGCTCCACATCAGGGTTAAGTGCCGGGTAGGTCTAGTGTCCATGCCAAGTGTGGTGTTCATGCTGAACAGCCATTATCCATAGAGAGGCATGTATTTTAGTGTGTAGGGGATTTATATAGTATATATTGATGGAATTGAAAGTATAATGGTATCCCAACTTGATATTTTAAAAAATTGATATAATTAAAATACATACAAATAATTCTAAAGTAAATTTAAGAACTACACTATGAAAGACTTTAGGATATAAATCAAAGGGCATGAAGTAGTGCTTGTTTTAATCTAAAATGACCAAATATATAGGATTCTATGTGATGCTTGTCTCTCCTTTCCGTAGTACTGGTGAGTCCTTACGGCTTAAATGGTACGCTAACAGGGCATGCATACAAGATGTCCGACCCAGCCGCCCGCAAGCTGATTGAGGAATGGCAGTGTTTCTACCCGATGGTGCTGAGGAAGAAGGAGGAGCCTCGAGAGGAGGCGGAGCTGGGGTATGACGACGACTTTCCAGTGGCAGTCGAAGTCATTGTTGGTAAGGAAGTGTTGGCCTGGAGAGCTGTATTCTAGCTCCATTGTTAGTTTACGGAGATGACCACTCAGGCTCTCCACACCTGTGGCCCCTTCTTATCCCCTGTGCTGTCATGGTGACTCTGGGACACGTGTTCAAGCAGGTGTGCTTGTGGCAGGACTTCATTTTCCCGTTTGACCTGCTCACTGAGACAGTTTCTCAGGCCTGCTCCTTGCTGTCTTTCCTCACAGGTGGTGTCCGGATGGTCTACCCTTCGGCTTTTGTGTTGATCTCTCAGAATGATATCCCAGTTCCTCAGAGTGGTGCCAGTGCTGGAGGGCACGTCACAGTTGCACAGCAGGGGCTTGGTAGTGTGAAAGACCCCAGTACCTGTGGCATGCCTCTGACACCTCCCACCTCCCCGGAGCAGGTGGTTATAGGTGAGTGCAACCCAGCGTGCTTCTGGGAAGGGTTCCCAGACCACCATCAGCATGGCAGAATTCCTGAGGGAAGACGGGCGAGGGGTAGAGTGTGAGAGGGCCTGGTGGCTGTGCCTCCTCAGTCTCTAGTCTGCGGATGGTCTTGGTGCATTCCTTAGTTCGGCCCAGCCGTTACCCCGGCACACTTATGTCCACGTTTCTGCACATGGACAGGAAATGACATGTGGGTAGCCTGCTCCTGTTCCTTTTAAACAATGGCAAATACTGTGTCAACTTTGCTTGTATCTCAGCGGCCAGATGCCTGAGAGAGATGCCCTTAGGAGAAATGGCATTTGTCGGTCTCACAGTTCCACAGAGTTAGCCCACTGCTGCTGGGCTGCACGAATTCGGACAAAGCATTATGGTAGTGGGAAATCGTGGGAGGCAGTTCTTGGCCTCTTGTTGGATACAGAGTAAAGAGAACACAGCGCCAGTGGCCAGGGCCAGGTTGCAGTCCCGAGGGCATGTCCCCTAGGGTCCTGCTTCCTCCAGCAGGTCCCACCTGCCCTTTCACCACTGCTCAGTGAGCTTGGAAGGGTTAATCCTTTGATTTAGTCAGAGCTAAATGTCTCTTGAGGTGCCTTACCACGGCGTGATGCCCTGGCGGTGTTTCCTAGTCCAGTCACATGGACAGTAAAAGTTAACTGTCACAAGCCCTGGGCCAGAGATAGTTGGAACCTTTGCCTAGCTGGCAGTTACTACCCAAGGACAAATCTGCTGAGTAGGACTGAGTCCTGTACTGATTCCCCCCCACACCCCAAGGAAAATGGAGAGATTGCTTGAATTGAGGACAGTCTTGCCCACTTTGTTGAGTGACAGGACTCCTGTATTAACTTCCCTGGCTAGAGTCAGCTTGATTTGATTGGAAACCCACCAGTGCTCGTGTCGTGTTGTCTGTAATTCAGAAATGGTGTACGCTGTCAGGAAGATGTGCTTAGATTCGGTGCGAGCATTTTGTGTGAGGCACTTACAGATCAGCTCCTTCCCCGCCTTGTGCTGGCTCACAGGACTCAGGAGCAGAGCCTGTTGGCCTGACTCTTCCAGAAGCGGCCTGTTCGCCCTTGGTTGATTTTTATTATAACTGAACTGAGAAAGAAAAACGCTTCATTACCCTTCGTAGTGATCCTCAAACACCCTATCTGTCAATATTTTGAATATTTTAAATTTATTCCTAACAGTTGCACTACTTTAAATTTCTGTCAGTTTTGTTTTATATGATATTACCTTTCTCCCCCAGGTACTTAGTGAAAGTTGTGTTAACTTTTTTTTTTAGATTTATTTATTTCTTTTATGTGTATGAGTACACTGTAGCTGTCTTCAGACACACCAGAAGAGGGCATCGGATCCCATTACAGATGGTTGTGAGCCACCATGGGGTTGCCGGGAATTGAACTCAGGACCTCTGGAAGAGCAGCCAGTGCTCTTAACCGCTGAGCCATCTCTCCAGCCCCAATTTGTGTGAACTTTAAAATCAAATGCCTGCTGCATCGTATATGGTGCCTTGACCTCCAGAAGTTCTCGCTTCCAAAGCAAGAGGCTGTCTGTGATGAGTTCTGGTGTAGCCTTCATATCCGAGATCGATCTTCACATTGCTTCCCCTTGCTCTGTGTGTCACACTGCAGGAGTCCTTGGGGAAATTTCATTCCGCTCTTTCTCCTTCCCTAGTTCTAGGGAAGGTTCTAGTGTCTGTGTAGTCAAATGAGCTCATCCAAATGCCCGCGTACACAGTGCTGAACTGTGGTGTGGGATCCCCCAACAGGGCCCTCACTGTCAGTTACTGAAGCAGTGCCAGTTGGCCACCCCCCTAGAGCCAGGGCTGCCTTACTCCTGACCGCCAAGAGCTCTGCTGGTAGGTCAGCTGCGTCAGGCTGACTGGTGTTGCTGGGATCACCTTGACCTCTCAGACAGCCATGTCTCCTGTCTCTTCTGGAGGCCTGGAAGCACAGGCGTGGCTTTCAGTCCCATAAGGGGCCCTTACCCTGCCACTCGCAGCACTGTAGGGGCGTCTGAGTCTTGGTCTCCTCTTTGATGACTTCTTGGTCTAGGTTTTAGGACAGGCTCTTGAGAAACATTGGAAAATGAAATGAATTCTTTTGCGTGGCTACCAAAAATGATTTTTTTTTTTTAAGAAAGTAGTAGGTCTTCTGTCTCCATACTCTGTCCGTCTCCAGTGTTAGTGTTTTCAGGGGGAAGGCAGCTGCAGCTGTTTGAAATCGTCCGATGTTTGTAATGGGGGTAAACCTAACATGCTGCAGAGCAATGGCCTTGATGCAGCCGTCATGGAGAGTGATTGTGTTATGAGGACATCTGAAAGGTTTTCTGCAGAGCAGTGCCGATTTATCCCTAGTCTCTACATGGCCATTTTTGGTCAAGATGTTTTGCACTTTTGTTTTGTTGAGATCAGAGCCCGTAGTATATTTGTTAAGTCAAATAAGAGAGAGCCATAGAGTTGACTGGATGTTGCCTGTGGACTGGCCACCGTCTGAAATGGGAATGGTAAGAGCTTCTGTCACCTGGACCATCACAGTGGGTGTGGCCAGAAGGAATAGGTCAGCCATCACCAGGTGGACAGCCTAACTGGAAACACTTGCAAGAAGCCAGGGAGTCTTCCTCTGGGATAATCCCTTCCAGTGTTTTCGTGCTAAGCTCAGGTAACTCACACTGGGGGTAAGGCCAGCAGTTCCAGACGGCAGTGTGCTGGAGACAGCGGTGTGCTGAAGACAGCAGTGTGCTAACAAATTCTTTCTCCTGCTTGTGCACTGCGTGCTTTCATCACACAGCTGTTTAGCTGACTGAGCACAGAGCTGCCTTTGCTGCTCTGTCTGCCCCAGATAGACTCACTGTGTTTAGTTCCTAAACTCAGGGCAAGTAACGGGTGTCTGCATTTTTAATATTACGTTATGATCTCTTCCTTATAAGTGAAGTTGCATCTAAACATACGGGGTGCGATGCTGCTGTGCACGTCTTCCCAGGTGGTGTGCACATGTTTATCATGTCCATTGCTTTAGGGAAAACACAAAGAACCCCACAGACCTAGGCAAGCTGGCATTGGTTGGTTAGTAGCGTTGGGGGGGGGGGGATGGGGTGGGGAGAGGGTTCTTTTCTCCCTGCAAATGGTGTTGCTGACGAGGCTAGAAGACAGAGCTTCCCAGCTGTGAGGTCGGCAGGCCCAGTACCCAAGAGCCCGATGTTCTAATTGTGCTTGCTTTCCAGGAGAGAGCGGAGGTGGTGTGCAGAGTGCTGCCAGTCACCTCGGGCCCCAAGATGGGGGGATGATAACTATGCACAGTCCAAAGAGATCAAGGAAGATCCCCCCTAAACTCCACAATCACATGGTCCATCGAGTCTGGAAGGAGTGCATCCTCAGCAGAGCCCAGTCTAAGTATGTGTTGTGCGTTGTGGTTAGACACATCTCCTTGACCGAGGGATGAAGAGGGCAAGTTAGTCACATGTACAACTCAGTAGAATATGATATAAAACAAAGATGCAAAACAGCAGAACATTGCTTTACCTGATTTAGATATTGTAGATAATTTTCAGGTTCTTGAGCATATGAAAATTGACACTGTTGATGTGACATCTGCCAACAGGGACAGCTCAGAGCTTTACCCTGACTGTCATGTCAGTTGGCAGTCAGGGTCTGGCCGCCTTTTTGTGCAGATTTCTGAGTGTTGCCCAAGAGCAGAGGGAAACAAACTTCTTGGACAGTCACCTTGTTGACCTTGGGTTTTCACCAGCAGTACCCACCTGAATGGTGCTGTGTTCCTTCTGCCTTCTTCTCTGTTTCTGTCTGCCTGCTTTATTTGATATTGTGTCTGTGTGTATACATATATGTGTATCTCTGTGTATGTGCATATAGGTCTGTGTGTGTATCGGTACGTATCTGTATGTATGTTTGCAGGTGTGTGCATGTGCATCTGTGTGTCTCTGTGAGTGTGACGTATATGTATGTGTGTGTGTCTGTTTTGTGTGTCTATGTGTGCATGTGTGTGTGTGTGTGTCTCTCTCTGTGTACATACACATATTATTTTTACGTTTATGTGTATGTCTGCACCACTTGTATGCCTGATACTTTCAGAGGTCAGAAGAGAATATTAGATCCCTTGGAACTGAGTTGTGGATGGTTGTGAACTACTGTTCTGAGAACCAAACTCCCTGAGGCCTCAGCAAGAGCAGCCAGTGTTCTCAACCCCTTTGCCAACCATCTCCCTAGCCCCTAATATTACTATTTTAAATCAGTGCCTGTGGAGGCCAAGAGAGGTGCTATATGGGTACTCTTGTTACTAATAACTTTTCACTTAGAAATAACGTAAACTCTCCTAAGAGAGCACTGTTCTACGTTCTCGTGTGGGTTCAGTAGCTGCCCTTGAATCAAGCTTTTAGCAAATTGATGTTAAATATTTACTTTCAGATGAATTGATTCTAGAGTAGGTCATTGAAGATATGCTAGACAAACTCTAAAATAATTGTATAGAAAATCAGTCTAGAACTGAAAACTGACCCCAGTCACTTAGAAAAGCTTGTTTCCTTCAGAGTAATTAGTACAGATATTACTTCTGTCTTTGATGCCTAGATAATTTTTCAGTTAGTGTTTCTTTCTCCTCCTCCTCCTCCTCCTCCTCCTCCTCCTCCTCCTCCTCCTCCTCCTCCTCCTCCTCCTCCTCCTCCTCCACTTTTACTCAGAAGCAGCCTCATACCTCTGCTGTTTCTGACAGATCACGCCCCTCTCTCACTGGCGCAGAGTAGGAGCCGAGGCTCCCGGGAAGGAAGGAAAGGCTGTCTAGAGGATCCCCGCAGGGCCACCCGGTGAATCTGTGGCGTCAGCTGCCGGGAGTGAGGAGTCCGCACTGCCTCTTTTCTTGTTTCCAGTGGTGTGTTAGTTAGAACGTTGCCTTATATGTAGGAGCGTCCAGGCTGATTTACAGTATAACAGAGTAGATATAATTTGTAGATGTTTTCAAACAGTAATTAAAAATTCTTACATAATGTTAAGTGACTTTGTATATATCGTGTGTGTGTGTGTGTGTGTGTGTGTGTGTGTGTGTGTGTGTGTGTGTGTGTGTGTGTTTAGGGAAGGACGGGGGTGGGCAGTGTGCATGTGAGTGTGTGGTACTAAACCCAAGCCTTGCCCCTTGCTCATGCAGGCAGCAACAGAGTGGGTGTTGTGCATTGCTGTGTGTGCTGTCCATGTAAATGTTGTAAGCAGGAGCGATTGAGCCTGCCTCTGCGCAGAGCGCACAGGCCGCTTACCTCCTCAGTTACTCTGAGCTCCTTTATCAGCGGGATCCATTTCTATGTAAAAAGGATTCATACCTTAAGGGGAAAAAGATTTTTTGCCTATAGCAGAATGAGTTAGAAAAAGTGAACGCAGTCACTTTTTCACCCTTTCTAGGAGGGGCCAGATGTCAACGCCCACGCGGGAAGAAGAGCCTGCTCAGAGTCCTGCTGCCTGGGATTTTGTGGACCCAACCCAAAGAGTCAGCTGTTCCTGCTCGAGGTGGGTGTGGAGAAGCCACAGCCGTGGCAGAGGCAGCGCTGGCCATGTTGGCTGGCCACGGCTGCACAGACCCCTTCATCGTGGTCCTCCCTCTAAATGGCCTCCAGTATGGAAGGAAGGGACCCATCTTGTTTTCTGTGCAATGGTGTTTTATTGCCAGGATTCAGAGCTAATTCTGAACACTGGCTGGCGGAAGTCAGCAGAACTTTGATGAAGTGACTCTTGCAAGTGACGCTTGAGATCCTTTGTTTTGAGGATCCTTGTTACTGTTACTGTGAGAGGCAGGGTATTTGCTAACACCCCAAGAGTCTCTGGAGTGTTTGCATGGCCCCTGACCTTCCCTTTCACCCCTTGATTACTGCCACCGTGTGGTGGTACAGGATCTGTCTCCCTGTATGGGCTTTATAATGGCTTTGTAGGCTTTTGTAAGGGAAGTAAACCTATCTCCCAGTTCAGCCAGTACTTATGACAAGCCTTGCTTTCCCACTTATGGGTCTAGAGCTTCTAGAAGCATACATTTCTCCTGTGCTTCCATGGGCCTTCTGGGAATGAGGGTTACCTGCTGAGAAGGTGACCAATTGTTCACTTCTCAGCTCAGGTGTTACCGAGGTGTTTGCGGACTGGCTTGGGGGAAGGCATGCAAACTCTTTCCATTGACTTGGTGCCATGCTCTTACCACGTGCTCTTAGTGGGCAGTCCTGTTTCTTCAGCCAGCCATACTTAGGTTTAGCTTGCTGTGGAGCTTCACAAAGGAAGGAGTTGTTGGCTCACTGGGTGTCCTCTTTGAGCATACTCAGCTCTCCTCCTTTCTCAGGGCAGGTAGAGTTTATAATAGCTCTGTCTCTCTGTCTGTGTGTCTGTCTGTCTCTTGGCTATTGGGAGTTGGAGGCATGGTGTACACCTTTAGCAAGGATGTGAGGTATAAACTACGTCAGTTTGATCTGGGCCTTTTGGTTTTTCCTGATCTTTCCTAAATCTAGATGTTTCCTTAAAACATTTTTTACTTATTAATGTCACATTTAAAACATTATTGTCTGTATACTTAGTAAATAATGTTTTCCTTTCTGTGTTCTGAGATTGCTACTCTAGCTCTTAGCCAGATGCTTATTCCCCAGGCCCTTCCTGGCCTGCACTGTGAGGCTCTGCCGTAGGTCCCTCCTCCCACTGTCGGCCATGCGCCCTCTCCAAGGCTGCTCTCCTGTGTCACTCAGGCCAGGCTCCTTGGTAACTGGGGCTTTGGCATATGCTCTCTCAGTGCAGGGGCACATTTCTGCTCTTAAACATTGTGGAGCTGAACGAGGCAGCTTCAGAAGCTTACATGTGGTACAACAAATCCTTTCTTTGAAAAGTCTGCATAAGAACCCTGCCAGAGGATGGGTGCAGCTAACTCTCCTGGGGAGAGTCCTGATGTGTGTGTAAAAGTTAGACACGAGCACCTGAAAGATTGTGGTGATATGCTCACTGATTTCGGTGACCTTGGTGCATGGAGTGCACCTCTGCCTGCACTCTCCTTGACAGCTGAATTCAAAGTCAGCTGTATATATATATATATATATATATATATATATATATATTGATTTAGATTTTAAACAGTTTGAGCGGAGTGTTTGCAGATTATCTGCTGTAGGATTGCCAAATCGTATGGAAGGGCCTACCCCTCTCACTATTCAATGGCTGACTGGAACAGGGCGGCTATTCTACTGTCTCACTAAACCATCCCATCATGCCACACAAATCCATTTTACTGCCCACGGGGGCATCATTTAGTTCAATGCAGCAGTAATTTAATACCACCCAAGTGGCCTCAGAGTCACCCCTGCACCACTGGAGAGCGTGCAGCCTTCCCTTGGAGTGATTTACAGAGATGTTGGCTGACTCGTTGTGGGCTTGGCTGTGCAGAGTAAACTTGGCATCACTTAGTGGTCCTGACCAAGCCGTTCCTCAGGCCTGTGTTTGCCAACAAGTGTGGACAGATGTGCATCCTCGCTCAGCTGCGCCAGAGCTCACGCGCATGTGCATGTGTTCTGACTTCCAACCTCGGGGCTCCAGCCCATCGTCACGTGTGTCTGAAGTTCACAGTTGTCTCACGCTCCTTCCCAGACACACTCAGAGGGTCAAGGCCGTGGGTCCTGTCAAGTGTTCTTGTTTATCTTGGTTTCACATTCTTCGGAGGGTGGGGCACGGTGATTTTATTCCCATTGTGCAATGTTACAAGTGACTTAAGCTGTTGTGAATTACCGTTAGAGAGTCGAGACATAGAAATTGAATTTCTACTTTTTGCCTTTTCTGGTCACTTAGTCTCACAGTCTTCAGAGGTAGTGAGAGTAGGTATCTGTAGCTCCTGTCTGACTAGCAAGGTTCAAGGTGAGCAGGATAGTAAGTTATATTTCACATCAAGTCTACTTTTATCTGCTTGACCTTATATGTGAGTGGTTCTTGATTTCCTGTCAGGCATCTGTATCTTAGTGCTTGTAAGCTTATTGGATTCTGGAGCCTTTCAGAGGTGTCAGTCATCCCCTTAGCAGAGGCACTTGTTCTGTGATGTTGCAGTCATGCCGTCATCTGTACCTGAGTATGTGCTGACTTCACTGTAATTCTCGTTGTAGGCATAAACTTTTAAAACGCTGTGCAGTAGGACCCAGCCGACCTCCCGCCATCTCTCAGCCGGGCTTCAGTGCAGGACTGCCATCGTCGTCATCCTTACCACCTCCTCCTTCTTCCAAGCACAAAACCACAGAGAGACAAGACAAAGGAGACAAGTTGCAAAAAAGACCCTTGGTGCCCTTTCACCACAGGCCTTCTGTGGCCGAAGAGTTATGCATGGAGCAGGATGCGCCTGGACAGAAGCTAGGGCTGGCAGGGATAGACGCCTCCCTAGAGGTGTCAAGCAGTCGGAAGTATGATAAGCAAATGGCCGTGCCTTCCAGAAATACAAGCAAGCAAATGAATCTGAATCCTATGGATTCACCTCATTCCCCCATTTCCCCTCTGCCCCCCACACTCAGCCCTCAGCCACGAGGTCAGGAGGCAGAGAGTTTGGACCCACCTTCTGTCCCTGTGAACCCTGCCCTCTATGGAAACGGGCTAGACCTTCAGCAGCTGTCCACTCTAGAGGACAGAACTGTCCTTGTAGGCCACAGACTGCCTCTGATGGCAGAGGCCAGTGAGACAGCCTTGTACAGTGGGCTCAGGCCTTCACACGCCGAGTCGTCAGACAGGTGGTGGCAGAGTTTTCGTCTCCCACCCAGTGAGGATGCTGAGTTCCGGCCTCCAGAGCTGCAGGGGGAGAGGTTTGACACTGTTCTGGACGTGAACCCCGAGAGTACTGCCCTGCAAAGGTGAGCTAGCTGATCCCCGCCCTCGCTCTCTGTGGGATGGGATGGACGCCCTCGCTCTCTGTGGGATGAACACCCTCGCTCTCTGTAGAATCTGCATATGGGGAGTGTCTCAGAATCAAACCCCCTGTTCTTCATGAGATGTAGCGGTGTGGTAGTGTTTAATTCCTTGGCATTGTAGGGCACACAGCATGGATTCATTAATAATCGGTTAGTTTGTTAGTCCAGACTGTAACTTGAAGAGACTTTCCATGTTACACACACAACTGTCTGGAAGGTGTGTGTCCTCTGTGCCTTTGAGCCACTCGTTCTCAGCCTTGGTGCAGGTGACCCCTGCAGGCGCCCTTGCAGCCTCATCTTTGTGCTGATTTACTGACTGAGGAGCCAGAGCTGGTGTACTTGGGAGTGTGTGCCCAGGAAGTGTGTGCCCAGGACCTGTATTTTTGAAGAATCTGGGCATGGACTAACAAAGCAGCCTTAGTTCTGCTAAGATCCTGAAAAACAAAAACCGGATACTGGAAACGTACTAGTTTTTTTTCAGTGTTGAGGTTCGACTTTCTTTTAGATGGTAAGTACTGGGCTGGTGAGAAGGCCCAGCAGGCAAGCACACTGAGAACCAGCACTGCGGACGGACAGAGGCTGTCTCTGTCTGTGAGGTTTTTATGTTCACCATGCTGAGTCCACAGCAGCACTGCCCAGGCTTGACCCCGAGTTTAATCCCCAGAAAGGAGAGAGTCGGGTCTCTGACCCTCCATGGTTCATGTGCGTGCACACTCACAAAGTAAAAAGAAGTGTAAAAGCCATAACTGCTGCTTTGACCATACCTTATTCAATTGTCACTTATTTTCCCTTTTAGACTCTTAGCACAACCTAACAAGCGGTTCAAAATCTGGCAGGACGAGCAGCCTCAGGTGCAGCCACTCCCCTTCCTCGACCCATCGCCTCTGTCACAGCAGCCTGGAGACACTCTGGGGGAAGTCAACGACCCATACACCTTTGAGGATGGTGACATAAAGTACATCTTCACAGCAAATAAGAAATGCAAGCAGGGAACGGAGAAGGACGCCCTGAAAAAGAACAAGGTACCATTTACCACAGCGCGAGTCCAGCAGCCGTAGGTTTTGGCGTTTACCGCGTGTGTGGGAGAGTCCTGAGGCAGAATGTGTGAGGTAGTCCTGCCTGGTCACTCTGTCCTCATACGCATGCTCGTGGTGCTCCTGGATGGAGCAGCGCTCCGTTCCTCCTTACATCATGGCTCACCTTTGTTTCAGGGTCAGCAGAGCATAAAGGAAGCTGCGTGTTCTCCAGGCTGTAGCTTCTGCTGTGCATGGCTCCTCTCATACGCTAATCACTGTTGACCTGTGCTCCCTGCTTATTTCTTTTAAAATATTTTCCAAAATATTTAAGATGTAAAGCAAAAAATGTGGAGGGCAGTGTCTCTTCTTATGAAGTGCTCATGGTCACTGTGCTGAGAGCTGCACCTTGTGCTCTGACTCCACATCGGCACTGCCCGTGGCCGGCAGTGGGAGCCGGTCTGGTTCCGTTGCCGTGATAGTGAGTGCTTCTGGAGAGAGTAGGGAGGGGTGGCGGTTAACGAGGCTATGGAGTCCAGTCGAGGGGACAGGGTAGAGGGTCTGTGTAGATCCAGAGGTGTGCTCTGTCAGTTAACACCGGTACAGTTACTGCAGACAGCGTTGGATGCCAGGACAGGTCCTTAGTAAGGTCCACCAGCAGCACCGAGTCTCAGAACACCTAGAGGGTTGCGAGAGAGGGGCGGTCTCGATTCCGTGCAGTGCAGAGCAAGGGCCTGCCTTTGATTCCCTTTGGTTGCATAGACCATGGTTTCCCACGCTGCTCATAACATTGGACGCGCTAATTCTTTGTGTTCTCCCTCATACCCCACACTTTGGGTTGCTGTTCATGTGTTTTGTTTGGCTGAATTTATTATACAGTCAGAGGATGGATTTGGTACCAAGGATGTCACTACACCAGGTCATTCCACGCCGGTGCCTGATGGGAAAAATGCCATGTCTATTTTCAGTTCTGCTACTAAACCAGGTGTGTACATTGTTATTCACTCACTGGGACTGTTGCTAAAGTAAAGTGCAAAGGGAATTCTTCTCAGTTTAAGATTATATTCCTATTGCTGTAGCAGTAATTTGATCACAACGTTAATGGTTTTTGTGGATTGTTTTTTGGTTCATTTCAAAGCTGATAAGCATATTTGGAAATAATTGTGTCTAAGTTTAAGTAGGACCTAGGGAGGGAATTCCCAGCGGACCTTGTTCACCGAGGTCTAGTCCATGTTCTCCTCTGTCGCCCTCTGCTGAGAGCCTGCTCACTGTCCTCACCTCCTTTCCCACAGATGTCCGGCAGGACAGTGCTGCTGGCAGAGCTGGCTCCGGGAGCCTTACCCAGGTGACAGATCTGGCACCTTCCCTGCACGACTTAGACAACATCTTTGATAACTCTGATGACGACGAGCTTGGGGTGAGTCGGCTGTAGCTGCACACGTGAGACCCGCCATGTGGAGGCTGCACCAGCATTTCAGGGGTTCCTTGTAGTTGGCTGTACTGGACTCAGGACTCTCCTTCTAGGAGCGAAATGAGTTTCAAAAGGCTCCTGTATTTTGAACCTTTGAGTACCATTTACTGGTGCTTTTGTGTGTTGTACATCATTATTCTCCATAGTTGTAAATATTAAAATCTTTCACATTTATTTTAATAAACCCTCCTGAATATTATGGGGCTATACAAATACATTATGTATATTTCTTTAGAGGAGATTTTTCCTAATAATGCGTACAACTTTTCTTCACCTAATAACCCAGCAGCAAGTGTGCAGTCTCAGTGCTGTGTCTGGAAGTAGAATGTAGACACATGATTACAGGGTGAAAACGAATTCCAGTTCTGCGGAAGCAACCTGAGCTAAGAATCAGGAAGCTCGTGTGCTCACCCTTGTGTTGTCTCTGCCCCCTGGGCAGACGTTAGCCCCCGCTGTCTTTAGGGCGCTGCAGCTGAATAAGACACCCCCTTTTCAAAGACTTAGGTAGGTTTTCCATTGATTTACCTAATCCTCCTCTCCGTCTATTTTTTTTTTTTTTTAAAGTACACTGTCGCTGTCTTCAGACACACCAGAAGAGGGCACTGGATCCCATTACAGACGGTTGTGAGCCACCATGTGGTTGCTGGGAATTGAACTCATGACCTCTGGAAGAGCAGTGGGTGCTCTTAACCACTGAGCCAGCTCTCCAGCCCCCCCTCTCCGTCTATTTTATATAAACTTTTCAAACAATTTGATAATCAGTTCTTTTGTGACCGATAACTCATGCAATTAACAAATTTACATATTTCATTACTGGCTTTATGCCAAAAACACAAACCGGGTAAGACAGCCTATAAATGTATTTACTGCTGAGTTCAGCCTCACACCGGGGTCTAAGGATGCTGACCATTAAATTAAAGTGCAGAGGGGCAGGGCAGCAGGGTTTAAATTGAGGCTCTGGGTTAAGTAGGGGTCAGAATTCTAACTTTAAACTCAAACGTAGCTAGTCAACAGATCTTATGCTCCTTCAGTGTTTCATAGAGCTCCTGAGGATGAGGTGACATTGGCCTTGACAAATGGATTTGACTGGGGAAAGACTGGGGTCATGAGGGGTGGGGCAGTGGATGAGTGTGGAATGAGCCCTGATTGGACAGTGGGGAGAAGCAGCTAATCACTGTGGACTGGCCAGCAGCCCCACCTGCTCCCTGACAGCCCACCCTTAGGGATGAGCTCAGGAGGATCTTGTCTGCCTTCCAGAACTTCCAGGCCTCTGCTGAGTGGGGAGCCGGGGAAAGCACATGCACTCTTTTGTTTTTAAGTCCGAACTGCAGAAAGCAAGAATTCTATTTGTTATTTTTTTTTTTTTGCACTGGAGCCCAGGAGCCTTAATTCAAACAGTTGCTACCTGAAAGAAAAGGGCCCGGCAGAGTGAACAGTGGCTAGGAGAAATGACTCATTCCCTTTCTGTTGCTCTGGGCCTTGGAGAGCCCGCTTTTGTTTGGACTACCAGGAAGATGAGCACAGGCTGGACTGGGATGGAAGGGCAGGAGGGCCAGGTGAGGAGGCTCTGAAAGGAAGGTGGATCCATGCAGCCAAGCAGGAGGAGCACAAAGGGCAGGGCAGAGAAGCAAGGGCGACCCGGCGGCCGGGCGGGCGCTGTGACGGCCGTGTGCAGGGGGGCTTGGTCTCTGTGCACTGCAGTGGTAATGGAGTTGTCTGCTCGGGGCCCGTGACTCCATTCCCTGTACAAGTTATAAATTACTGTCGGGCTTAATGAAGACATGCCTCTTTGAGGAATATATTTTAAGCAATATTAAACACAAAGGAGATGTTTTCAGTTGAATTTTTATTTCTTTGAAATAGGAGGTTCTTCTTTGATTTCTCCTCCAGCATTTATTGATAAAACTAATTTACCTAGTGAGTAGAGGAGGGAGGGAGGCACTGGTTGAGTGGTCAGATGTTTGAATTTAAATGTACATTTCAACTGTATATTATATAAGTATAAATAAAAGGTATTAGATCTATAAGATCTATTTTTAAATTTTTTTAGAAATGTATTAAATTTTATTAAATATATTTTAAAATCTATGTATGTATGTATGTATGTATGTATGTATGTATGTATGTATGTGAGTACACTGTAACTGTCTTCAGACACACCAGAAGTGAGTCACCATGAGGTGAATTGAACTTAGGACCTCTGGAAGAGCCGTCAGTGCTCTTCACTGCCCCCAGATCTATTCTTTTAAGT
The DNA here is from genome assembly GCA_028551405.1 of Uromys caudimaculatus. NCBI lineage: Eukaryota > Metazoa > Chordata > Mammalia > Rodentia > Muridae > Uromys > Uromys caudimaculatus. The sequence continues at coordinate 40,909,743 of CM052721.1, forward strand.
TATTGGATGTACTTCATTTTGTGACCAGCCTGTTTAAGTTCTTGACCTAGTAAGGAAATTGCCTTGTTTTGCATAACTGGTCAGTGGTCTGCATTCAGAGCTTCTTAGATGGAGCTGCCTTTGTGAAGACAGAGGTTAACTTTTAAATGGCAGTGATAGAACACAAACCTGTAGCTTTGGGAGCACAGGAACACTGTTTTAGTCGCCTCCTCCCAAGGAGGAGGAGCCAGCCCCACAGCCAGCAACTTCCAGAATACCCAGCCAGCTACCATGTTGGCAAAGCTGCCCTGGTACTGACCCAGAGGCGGCATGCCTGAAGGCCTGTGCAGCCTTCCCAGCAGGCCCCTGAGAACAGGCTCACTTGCCTTCTCTTACTAGAGATGCTTGGTAGTGTGTCCCTGGCGTCGCTGCCGGGGTGGACGAGGAGTTTTATGAGGACGTGCTGCTTCCTGTTTAAGGGTCATAGGTGTGTGCTTCAGAGTGTTGTAACCGTACGGTTTCGTTCTCAGGCCGTGTCCCCTGCTCTACGCTCATCCAAGATGCATACTGTTGGAACTGAGGAGCGGCCCCCTGGGAAGGACGGAAGAGCTGCTGGCCCTTACCCTCCAAGTAGGTGCAGGAGCCTGGGCTGACGTGGTTACCATTGAGAATTGAAACTTCAGAAGTGAGTGCTTCTGGGAAGGCAGGAAACCGGTCAGACGGAAGCCATCCTTGTTTGATGTCGGGATTCGTCATGCGGTTTTAGGTTTCTCATTGAGGCCAGCGATGTTAGTACCTTGCACACAGGAGGACAGAAGTAGTGTAGTCTTAACTTGAAGGAAACATGGGCCTGCCGCAAGGGAAGAGTCAGCTGCCTGCAGACCCCGAGGGAGACGCACCCCATTGCAAATCACCCTGCGATTTCTCCTCATTCGCTTCAGCTGGAATGAGAACAAATTGAGGGGAAACCCGTCATGTCACAGGACGAGTCAGAAAGTTTTATGGCCCTATAAATGTAGTCTACTCGCTCAGATGTGGGAGTGGGGCGTGCAGGGGCTGGGCTGTGACAGTTGAGGTAGCTCCATAGCTCCTTACTCAGGCATGGCTTGGGAGGAGATGAAAACTGAGCGTGGTATTTATGGGGAGGCCAGGGGAGGGCTTTCATGTGTACTAATAAGCCAGGTAGTCCTTTCTGCTTCCGTATGAGGGGTACATAGCGGGAGACATCACAGTGGTTGAAGAGGTAGCCAAGGCTGGCCATCCTGCAGTGTGGTCCTTAGGCTGTGCACTAGTGTTCCATTTTTATTTAAAAGGTGATTGCTTTAGAGTGGACTCAGCATCTAATGCTAAAAGTACAGGCTGTAATACTTAGTTAAAATATAGCACTGAAGTAAAGAGCCAGCAAGATCCAATATAAGACCTAAGTGAGTCTGTAATGGGGGGAGGGGGGGAAGGGGGTCAAAGACAGACACAGACACAGTGCTCCCTCCTCAGGAGTAGCAGTGCAAGCAGCATGGCATATTTTCGTCTCTGCTCTGCTTTCCTGACTGCTGGTGAGCTATGAAATATAATATCTACAAGGGTACCACCCAGCAGAATACAAAGAAGCTGCAAACTGGGGCAACACATGTACATCTACGTATGACACCTCATGAAGTACTTTTGTTAACGAATTTCTCCTGAGCTTAACGCATCAGATACCACTTTTAATGCAGCCAAGGGTGATAAGCCAGGGCACTTCAGGGCTCCCTAGAGTTGTGTTTTATGTGTACAGCTTATCTCAGTCTGTTCCAGTTCTGTTGTGTTCTGAATTCCCAGTAGCCACTTGTAGCTAGTGCATACAGGTAAAAGGAAAAGATCCCGTATTGCTAATTTATGTATGTAACAATGAAGGATCAATACTCTGCGCAGACCAATTATATCTTTTTGAAGGACGAATCTTAGAGAAAAAAAAAACAAAAAAAAAAAAATTAGTTGGGCCATTCGGTTTGTTTTATTCTGTGCTTGGGCTTCTGCTCTATGCTCGAGGCAGAAGGATCCTGAGAAATAAGATTTTATTTTTATTATTTTTAATTGTGTGAGTGTGTGTGAGAGAGAGAGAGAGAGTGTGTGTGTGTGTGTGTGTGTGTGTGTGTGTGTGTGTGTGTTTGCATGCGTGTGTACTCGCTCACAGTACAGGTACCCTTGGAGGCCGGGGTGTTGAATCCTCTGGAGCTGGAGTTACAGACAGTTATGAGCTGCCATGTATGTGGGTGCTTGGAACTGAACCTGGGTCCTCTGAAAGAGCAGCCAGTGCTCTTAACTACGGAGACATCTCTCCAGTCTCTGTAATTTTTTTGTTGTTTGAAAGGGTCTCACTGTATAGACCTGGCTGCCCTGGAACTTGCTGTGTAGACCAGAATGAACTTGAACTCAGAGATCTGCCAGCCCCTGCCTCTGAGGCCTCAGCCTTGCTAGGATTAAAGGCTTTGCCACTGTTCAGGTGAAGGTTAGTCTTTAGAGTAAGGGCTCCATCTGGAAATATGCTGTTTTACTGTTCCCTGCTCAACTTTCCTTCCCAGCTCTTCCCATCTACTCTGCCCTTCTCTCACTAACTCTGTCTCTCCCCAGGAAGAGACTCCTTCCCCAAGCCTAGTTTGGGTAAAACTTCTGCCTAGTTTGAGGCTTACTGTTCTGACTCTGAGAGAATTGTGCTTTAACTTCATGTTAAAATCGTAGCGTTGTTGCTCTTTAGCTTGGGGAAATGTTAGAGGTACAGTGCACATTTCTTGAGTCAGCCTTTAGCCTACAGTAGTAATCTTACCTTTGTTTGAAATAAAATGGATGGATTTGACTGGAGACCTTTCTCCTGCTTTATAGTCAATACCTTGTGTATGGAGTCTCCGATAGTTGGCTTGCCTGGCCTCCCTAGTTGCAGGCATTTTCAAGTTGTAAATCCTACTATATAGACAGCAAGCAGAGGCTCTGACAGGTCGCTTACCACTGCCTGTGACTCCGCTCCAGGGTGTCCATTTGCTCCCTCCTTGTAGAGAGCTGTTGGAAGCTCTCTTGTCCTGGTGGAGAGCAAGCAAGCCTGTTAAAAGTTACGTATCTAAGGGAGACTTGCTGCTAGCTGGTGGATGAGGCCCCAGGAAGGGTCTGTCCCAGCCATAGCTGAGCTCTGCCTGGAGGATGTGGACCCTGGAGAGTGTGCAGCCAGAGGCAGCGGCCCGGGCATAATCTGCGTAATCAAGTTCACTGTTTCATATTAATTCCTGCTTAAGGGCGAGGAGCTTAGTTAAATGTTGGGGCCTCAAGAAAGGCCATAGCCATGGAAACGGGGGACATCAAAAGTAATAACAATCACGAACTTCAGTGCCAAACACAGGGCACCACCTAGTGGTCGCGCTCTAGAACCACAACTTGCATTGGATTAGGCACAGCCTGCTTTGAGAACCAGAACCTCTCACCAGTTCATCAACTGTTACTGGATATACTGATTCTGAGAAGACAGTGGAAATGGGGACTGTAAGCTCTCTTTCTTTCTTGCTGGGGACAGCCAGGAATGTGCACAGGCTTGCTAGGCACTGACTATAACCTGTTTTCTGGCCACTGTGTGCCCTGCCCTGTTGACAGTACCCATAGAGTCTGGGTAGTATTATAAATCCTAACGCTAAAACCTTAAGTCTAGAAAGACAGTGTGAAATCATTCCCCAGAGAGCAGGACTGTCACTCAGTTACACCAACCCCAGCCTTGCTCTAAATCACTTTTATTTTTCTGTACTGTTTCGTAAATGTTTGGAAGTGAAGATCTACTTTCATGATGTAGTTGGATTGCCTTCACTTTCACTTCTTGACTCAGCCCCTTCAGGTGTTTTTCACAGTCAACCATTGGGAGAAAATCGCACGCTCTGCAGACCCTGTTCCCTGCATTAGCATTACACTGTCTCATACAGCCCTGGGGAGAGGGGTCCCAGGGAAGTGTGGGCGCCTGACGGTTACCTGGGCCTTGGCATTCTATTAGCCTTGTGTGGACGCTGCTGTGCCTGGCTGCTTGTCACAGCTTTTAGGGACCTTGCTCTTAAGATGCACTTTTAATTTTGTTTTTAGCAGTTGCAGACTTGCAAAGGATGTTCCCCACCCCTCCGTCCTTGGAACAGCACCCTGCATTTTCTCCTGTGATGAATTATAAAGATGGAGTAAGCTCAGAGACAGTGACTGCATTGGGCATGATGGAGAGCCCTGTGGTCAGCATGGTTCCCACTCACCTCACGGAGTTCAGGATGGAAGTGGAAGATGGCTTAGGAAGCCCCAAGCCAGAGGAGATAAAGGTAATAACCAGTGTGCGGGCCTCCCCAAGGCTGGGTGGCTTCTCATGGGCTCCCACACACGAGTGCATAGGGACCACTGAAATGGAGTAGAGCAGCACACGGTCACTCCATGACCGCGCCCACTTCAGCAACACTGTTGGCACTGGACCTTCCCTTTGACTTATCATTGTAGAGAGCTATTGGATTGCAGGAGATTCTGTGCCTGGGTTTATGCAGCACTGAGCAACCATGGCTGGCTCCAGTTTACCAGCATTAAACCAACCCCATTTCATTGTCACAGGACTTTTCCTATGTGCACAAAGTGCCGCAGTTCCAGCCTTTCGTGGGCTCCTCCATGTTTGCTCCGCTGAAGACGCTGCCGAGCCATTGCCTGCTGCCCCTGAAGACACCTGACGCCTGTCTGTTCCGGCCGTCATGGGCAGTTCCTCCTAAAATGGAGCAGCTGTCCCTGCCCCCTGCAGCCTCTTCCATTAGAGACGGTTACAAGTACGTGTGGGACTTCACCGTAGATGGTGCCACCTTACTACTTTCTCAGTGCTTGTCACAGGGCCACAGTAGCCCGGCCTCTGAGACTGTTTCTTGCTTATTCTCGCTTTTGACCATGTTGTCTTGTGCAGGACTATGTGTTTATTTTTAAATGAAATTTCCTCTGTGTGTGTGTGTGTGTGTGTGTGTGTGTGTGTGTGTGTGTAGGCAAATTAAGATTGTTTCAGAGAGCTATGTGTCAGTCTAAGCTGGAGTTTGCCATAGAATCTACACTTGATTGGAGTTGCTGATGTTGTTGGTAGTGGGAGGAGCTTTGATTTGTGTAAAGTAATGCTTTCAGTGTGGGACTTTACAGTTAGGTAAAGCAGTAACAGGTTGAGGCCTGGTTGGGCAAAGTAAAGGGGGACATTGCTGGTGAATTCAGCATCTCAGCCTGCCCAGAGGAACAGTATTTGTATCAGCCGGGTGGACTCTGCTTTCTTTGAAAGAACGTCTTACTCAGATAAAGCAAAATTTACAAATGCAAATGTGTGTATCCCGACCACATGCATGTGTGGATGGATAAGCAAGTAAGTGCAGGTTGCAGATGCTCTGCCCGGTCTCACTGCAGGGATTGTGGAGATGAGTGGGCTCCAGCTCATGCCCCTTCTCAGGGACAGTTGTCAGGCAGGGAGACCAAATGGAAATCTGGACTTAATATGTATATTGTCTTATTTTAAAACATTAGCCACTAATCAAAGATAAGCCTTAGAAGCAAGTAAAACAAATTTCTGGTTCAGGACTCATCTTTGGCCACATTCTGTGACAGACAACAGCGTTTTACATAGTCAGTGTCAGAATGAGGAACTGGCTGGAAAAATGACAGAAGGACCCTGGACTTGGGAGCTAGCACCACCGTGCCGTATGACAGTGCTGCCTTCTGAAAGGCTGTGTGGACTCGAAGGGCCCTGCACCTGCACCTCTGCTCCTTATAAGGGATTATTCTACCCAGAACTTTGGGAAAGCTCCAGCAGCCAGTGGCTGCAGACTGCAGCGGGGAGGGGAAAGGACCGTGTAGCTGCCCTGCGAGTGCCTGGCCTGGCTGCTGCCAAGCTCCATTTGGGCTTTAGCTGCTGGGCAAGGCCCCGGAGCCTCAGCACGGGAGCCTCTGCCCCAGCTTCTCTGGACAGGTTCTGGTAGTCTTCACATTCCAAGTTGTCACTCCACCCATCGCCCCGCCCTGTGCCCTCTGCAGCCAGAGGTTAGACTGGCAGTGCTGCAGAGCCTGTGCTACATACCGTCCGATATGGCTGTGGCCAGCCTTGGCCCCTTACTATGTGGCTAGTGGGTTGTTTGCTCTGCTTCACTTAAAACCAACCCTGGGGTCCGGGAGCTGCTTTACCGAGCTCTGTCCTGTCAGGGTCCTGCTGGACTCTCCCGTGCCCACCATGCTGGGCTTACCTGCCTGTCACACTCCGTACACTTGCTGATGCTTGCTTCAGGCCCGCTGCAGGGCGAGTCAGCTTCTGTCTCTCTGCTGACTGGCCCACTTTTCACACAGGATTGGTCTTCAGTCTGTTCTTAATGAACAGAGGAGAATGAGGCTGCTAAGTAAGATGAAGTGTTTTCTACCTAGGGAACAAGTGAATTATTTAGGTTTTCAGTTAGCAGCCATGCTTCCTTTTCGATCCAAACTGCAGAATCATTTTAGAATTTTGTTAGCCAGGAAAATGTAAAGGAAGGAATCCAATAAGTATGCAGATGTTTATTGCACCGTTCAATTTCTGTCTCAGCTTTTGTCTGAACCCAAGAAACTCTTACATGTCAGGGTTTCTATAACACTGCCTGATTTAGATACCCGGGCCAGTGACACATGTTGTAAAGATTGCAGGGCAGTGACCTGTGCAAGGGAATGGACGTGTGCTCACTGAGGGGCACAGACTTCCTGGGCCTGGTCACTAGGACCCAACTACTCCTGTCCCGGGCGCCTGCGAGTGCACGGGGAGCTGTGCACTGGCCCCAGCCCCGTGGGAGTGTGTTGAGGATGTGTTTTACAGTGGTAGAACATGCAAACGCTGCAGACTGGTCTCCTTTTCTGCCTGGCTGCTCTCCCCAAGCCACTGCTTAGGAGATAAAGCAGCCCTGTCCGTCTCAGGAATGAGTGGATGTGTGTGATCGGTGGCAGTGAAGGATGGAGGGCACAGAAAGGGAGCCCTCGGGAAGCTCTGGGTGTGGCCTTCCCAGTGACTGCTGAGTGACACCAAACTGTGCAGGACAGACAGACAGATGGGCACAATAGTCACACAGTGCTGGGGACACACAGGCCTTACCAGGGCTGCCTTCTGAGTTGGGAAAGCACCACATTTGACTGTGTTTGCTTACAGCTACTTCAGTATCATTACAGAATTATAGCCTCTGAGAAAAGTGCGCAGGCAGGCTCTCAGTTTCAAAGATGGCAAAGGCGTAACTGCAGAGTAGATGCAAACCCAGCCCTGCAGCGTTGGTCTAGGCTGTACCCCGTGCACCTTTAGTAGTCACAGCACCTCACACAGCTTCCTCCATGCACACCGCCACATAAGCTCCCCACAGCTCCCCAGCATGTCAAGGTGAGGACTGTGTAGTGTGGATTAGGTGGAACGGGGGTGATGTGTGCGTGTGCGTGTGTGTGCGCGTGTGCGTGTGTGTGCGTGCATGTGCGTGTGTGCGTGCGTGTGCGTGCATGTGCGTGCGTGCGTGTGCGTGTATGTGCATGTGCGTGTGCACGTGTGTGTGTGCGCGTGTGTGTGCGTGTGTGTGCGCGCGCATGTGTGTGCATGAGAGAGAGAGGTGTTCTCATGCTCTGCCTCTGCCTCTCTTCCCTTCCCTCTCCCTCTCTCTCTCCTTTTTTCTTTTGTTTTGAAGAGAAACTTGCAGATGCTCAGCGCAGGCTGTGGGTACGGTGTGCAGGGTGGCTTCTGTTCACCTCTCCCTCCCTCACTGCTACCTTGCGTTTGTTGCAGTAACGTGCCTAGTGTCGGGAGCCTCGCAGACCCAGACTATCTGAACACGCCACAGATGAACACTCCTGTGACGCTCAACAGCGCTGCCCCAGCCAGCAACAGTGGAGCCGGGGTCCTCCCATCTCCAGCTACCCCTCGATTCTCTGTCCCCACACCACGAACCCCCAGGACTCCCAGAACTCCCAGAGGTGGGGGCACTGCTAGTGGCCAAGGGTCTGTGAAATACGACAGCACCGATCAGGGGTCACCAGCTTCCACCCCCTCTACCACAAGGCCCCTTAACTCTGTGGAGCCTGCCACCATGCAGCCAATTCCTGAGGCCCACAGTCTCTATGTTACCCTCATTCTGTCAGATTCCGTGATGAATGTCTTCAAGGACAGAAACTTTGACAGCTGTTGCATTTGCGCCTGCAACATGAACATCAAAGGAGCAGATGTCGGGCTGTACATCCCCGATTCCTCCAAGGAGGACCAGTACCGCTGCACCTGTGGGTTCAGTGCGATCGTGAACCGGAAACTTGGTTACAACTCGGGGCTCTTCCTCGAAGATGAGCTGGATATTTTTGGGAAGAATTCTGACATTGGCCAAGCTGCAGAGAGACGCCTGATGATGTGCCAGTCCTCCTGCCAGTCCACCTTGCTTCCTCAGGTGGAGGGCGCCCGGAAAGCCCCGGAGCCGCCCGTCAGCCTCCTCCTCCTCCTCCAGAATCAGCACACACAGCCCTTCGCTTCTCTCAGCTTCCTGGATTCCATCTCCTCCAGCAGTCGTCATGCACTTCCCTGTGTGAGCTGGACTTATGATCGGGTGCAGGCAGACAATAACGATTACTGGACAGAGTGCTTCAATGCGTTGGAGCAGGGGCGGCAGTACGTGGATAATCCCACAGGCGGGAAAGTGGACGAGGCTCTGGTGAGAAGTGCCACTGTACACTGTTGGCCGCACAGCAACGGTAGGTGGGAGTGCAGACCTCTACCAGGAGTTACCTTGCTGCACATGATAACAGAAGGACCTGAAGGGAGGGCTGGACTGTGTCCTCCTCCTTGGGGGGCTAGGGGGATGGGCTGCCTTCTGCAGAAGCCTTTGGAGACAAGTAACGGCCTCCTGAGACTTCGCCATTCCATTATACCACAAACAGGTGGTGCATGCTGGCAACTTGTGGCCAACGTGTAAAACTGATGGGCAGCGCTGTAGTATCCTGCCTGTGGTATCCAGTCATCCTACGGTATGCAGTTGCCGTGGGTCTCTTCCTGAAATTGGCCACACATGTCCGAGTATTTTCGCCTTCTGGCCTCTCAGTGTGCTGCATATCGGTGACCACATATGATTTTGCTGTGGTTACAAGGGCACATCCCAGGGGCCTGTGCCATTTAAAATTGCCAATCGGCCCGTGGGCCGGCTGAGCAGAGCTTGTGGTTTGCATGTGTGCAGCCCACGGTTCAGTGCCTAGCGCTGGGGAGAAGGGAACCTACTCCAGTTGACAACTGTGTTTGGAGTCGGGCTCTGTAAAGGCTGAGTAGGCAGCTCCCCTGCTGCTCTGGGAGACACCCAGGCCTAAACAATGACCAAGGCGGAAGGAGGGCACCTGCCTTCCTGGACTTTGTAATCTGTTGGGGAGTGACTATTGCATGTTAAATAAGTACACAGGAAGCCTGCGGAAGCAAACTGTAAGTGATGGACACCTGAGGCAGAGGACGCCCCGTGTGGGAAGGTCAGGGCTGTCCCTGAGCAGGCAGCAGCAATTACACTGAGGTTTCACAGTGGCACTGAGCTCTGTGATGCTCATGTCCCACAGGGGACTGAAAGGGGTGAGAAATAAGGGCCATCACGGGGTGGAGGCTTCATCCACAGAGCAGGAAAGGCAGTCAGTCATGGAAGGTAAGCGGAGGACAGACGGAAGTCTGCGTTCTGACTAGAGTGTAGGGTGAGGAAGAGAAAGTACCAAGGACAGATCTGGGGAAACTGAAAACCAAATAGAAACCAGCAGGCTGGGACTGGAGAGGTAGCTCAGTGACTAGGAGCCTGTACTTGTGCATACAGGGGCAAAGGCAGGGGAATCTCTGAATTTCAGGCCACCCTGGTCTACATAACAAGTTCCAGGCTAGCCAGGGCTGTATAGTGAGACCCTGCCGCGGGGAGGGGGGGGAGGGGGGAAGGAGGGAGGAAGCACCTGTACTCCCAAGTAGAGGACCTGAGTTCAGTCCCCAGCATCCACATCAGAGTACCCACAAAGGCCTGTAACTATAGCCCCAGGAGATTTGATATCATAATCTGTCCTCTGTGGGCACCTACACTCCTGTGCTGGCACCTACACGCAGGCACACATGCATGCCTGTGATAAAACATCTTTTATTTAGATTTAGGTGTATGAGGTTTTTGCCCGCATGTGTATCTGTGCACCATGGGCATGCCTGGTCCCCACAGAGGTCGGCAGAGGTCAGAGGACTGCCCGGAGCTGTAACTACAGATAGTTGTGAGCCACTATGTCAGTGCTGGTACTTGAACCCCAGTCCTCTGCAAGAACAAGTGCTCTTGACTGCTGAGCCATCTCTCCGGCCCCAATTTACGATATTTTAATAAAAGAAATAGTTACATAACGAAGAGAAAAAAATAATAGCTTGCTTTAGGGTGGGAAGAAGTAGGTACATTTCAGAGCTGTCTAGAGAGTAGTGCAGGGCCTCTTTCTCTATAAAGCATTCAGTGTTTCCCAAGGATATTTTACAGGGTTTTCTAGGTCTCTTCCTCTTGGTTCCCTTGTCCTCAAAACGATGATGTGTACGTGGTAACTAAGGAACGTGGTGACTAAGGAACGTGGTAACTAAGGAAACTTTGTGCCTTTGTCTTCTGAAAAATCTGGGACACTGGTTTACATGATTGGAAAAATAAGACGTCTTTGCTTCTTTTACACAGTGTTTTCAATTGAATGCTTCCGAGTAGTGTAACCTACTCCTCTCTTTCCTCTTGTTAGCAAGTTACCAGGCCTTTTCTTTAATTTGGAAGAGACTTTCTCTTGACTCCCAGGCTGCCCATCTCCTGTAATGGAGACCCAGGATGGCATCTAGAAGGGGCCACGCTGCCCTGACGTCCTTGTCCTCTGCTCTTTTCTCCTGCCACAGTGCTGGACACGAGCATGCTCTCATCCCAAGACGTGGTGCGCATGCTGCTGTCCCTGCAGCCCTTCCTGCAGGATGCTATCCAGAAGAAGCGCACGGGCAGGACCTGGGAGAACATTCAGCACGTGCAGGGGCCACTCACCTGGCAGCAGTTCCATAAGATGGCAGGGCGCGGGACCTACGGTGAGCCTCCCTCGGTGTTTCTAAATTTCCTTTATGCTTCCATGCTCTGGTTGCTGCAAGGCCTGGCCTCTTCCTCGATCATAGTTAGGTTCCCTAAAGGAGCTCTGCCTCGGCCCTGGTGCCTGTTCATCGGGCTTCTGGGTTTGCTCAGCCTCCTGCTCCATGGCCAGGATCCCTGTTGTACTCAAGCACACTGAAGCAGTGTGCCTGTTAAGTAAGCCTGGCTTGCTGCCTTCTGCCCTCGCTCTTCTTGGCCCTTTCTAAGATGGTCTGACTCTTGTGAGGCTCTTCATTGGGGCCCATTTGGTTAGCCAATAGCAGGAGGCCCGTAGAGCATGCACTAGGCTCCCGTGGCTCAGCCCCCCGGGTCAGAGCGTCAGGAACTGCCAAGTTGTGCAACACGGGAAGAGACTCATGTTCCTTCCTAAACAGCACTGTCTTCCAGGTTCGGAAGAGTCCCCGGAGCCACTGCCCATCCCCACTCTACTGGTGGGCTACGACAAGGAGTTCTTGACCATCTCACCCTTCTCCTTGCCCTTCTGGGAGAGGCTGCTCTTGGAGCCCTACGGGGGCCACCGTGATGTTGCTTACATTGTGGTGTGTCCAGAAAATGAGGCCTTGCTCGAAGGAGCCAAAACTTTCTTCAGGGACTTGAGTGCTGTATATGAGGTGAGCATGCTGTGGGCTCCCTCTCTGACGTGGGCCCTGCACCTAGCTGTAGTGAAGGAACAAACCTGGAGCTCGGTCTTACAGAGAGGCTGTTGTAAAGAGGGATGCATCGTGGGGCCTGTAGACATGGGAGGCGCGTGAACTTTGTTTCCATTTTGGCTGTAAGAGTCCTAGAAAGTGGTACTAAAAACATTTACCTTGACAATCTCTGAACCGAAGGATAATTTAATGGACCATGCTCTGTTGTGCTTTGACATTACATTCATCTTAATACTAAAATGTGCTAGATTAGAGATCTGGTAGCCATATTGATAGGGAAAGCATCTTTAGTGTGTAAGCTCCTTCAGTTGTGAGGGGCTTGGCTCCTGGGTCCTTGACATCTTGTGCTGAGTGCCAAGGCCTGGTTGGGGGAAGCCCAGTACCAGTATGCTGACAGTGTGAAACAAAACCAGTATTTGCTAAAGCGCTTAGGATTCTGGCTAGCACCTGTGAGTGCTGCAGAAGTGTTTGCAAATAAGACCTAACTGAGTGTCAGCTATCCTCAAGGACAGAGCTCACACTCTGGGTGAACAGGGCTAAGTGAGCTGAGGGGATGCTGACACGCATACCACGAGTGGCATCTGTCTGAGGGGATGCTGACACACATACCACGAGTGGCATCTGTCTGAGGGGATGCTGACACACACACCACGAGTGGCATCTGTCTGAGGGGATGCTGACACGCATACCACGAGTGGCATCTGTCTGAGGGGATGCTGACACGCATACCACGAGTGACATCTGTCTGAGGGGATGCTGACACGCATACCACGAGTGACATCTGTTAGGCACAAAGTGAACCCTTGGATGCTGTCACTTTTGACCATTGTCTGTTCTGTGGGTACAAGACACTCTTCAGTCAGAGTTGGGCTATCACAGACAACTTGTCTCCCTTCTGAATGACCCTCCAACCTGATCCAAAGCTTCATGTTCACTGGGTCTGTTCAGGTATGGCACCCCTGCTGTGAAGGAGCCACAGGCAGTAGTCCCTTGTGCTTGTGACAGTGCCATCTAGGAGTGTTGGGTTTCTGTTCCTGTGATGAAGCACTGATGAAAAGCACTACCAGCAGGAAAGGCTTGTTTCAGCTCACAGGTTACAGCCCATTGTGGAGGAAGCTGGACAGGAAGCTGGAGACAGGAACTGAAGCAGAGGCCATGGGAGAACGCTGCTTGCTGGCTGCCTTTCTCTGGTTTGCTCAGCTGCCTTTGTATGCAGCCTCTACAGTGGGCTGTGCCCTCACACATCCATCTTTAATCTGGAAAAGGCCCCTCAGCCCAATCTGATGGAGGCATTCCTTTATTGAGCTCCCCTAGATTAGTCTAGGTTTGTGTCAAGTTGACCAAAGCTAAGCAGCACAGTGAGCCGTCACCTTAGCGGCTACAGCACGGGGAATATGGTCCCTTCCGGGCCAGGCAGAAAGCCCCCTTGTTAGAGCTGATTCCGTGAACTCTGCCCATCCCCCTGTGAGTATCCTGTTAGCTTCTGACTCTTAGAGTGGTCAGCACACATGGTGCTGTAGCAGCTCTGCCTCTTTAGAGGACCATACCCAGGGTAGGATGGACAGAGCAGTTTCAGGGACGATGTCTACCAGGGAAGGCCAGCTGCTAATGCTGGTGTGGTTGCATGCTTCTGTGGAGGGTGGCTGCTGTCATGACCATCTCATGTGCTGTCAGATGTGTCGGCTGGGACAGCACAAGCCCATCTGCAAAGTGCTCCGTGACGGGATCATGCGTGTGGGCAAGACCGTGGCGCAGAAGCTGACAGAGGAGCTTGTGAGCGAGTGGTTTAACCCGCCGTGGGGCGGCGAGGAGAGTGACAATCATTCCAGACTCAAACTTTATGCTCAAGTTTGCCGCCATCACCTAGGTAAATGGGAAAAGGGGTAGCGTGGGAGAGTTGGTGAAGTACAATGGGAATCTTTTTCCTCCCTGGCAGGTGCAGCATTATGGTTCTTTGTCTCCACCTTTGCTGCTTGTGTTCTGAGGAGGTCTTTTTTTTTTTTTAATCCTTGAGGCAAGTTTTTTTTTTTTTGTTTTGTTTTGTTTTGTTTTGTTTTTTTGGGTTTTTTTTGTAGCCTTGGCTGACCTGGAACTAACTATGTAGACTGCCTCTGCCTTCTGAATGTTGGCACTAAGGCATGTGCCATCATGCCTGGCTAAGTCCTGGTTTTTATATGACGGATGTTCTTTAAACTTGCTTATTTGGGTTATATATGCGTATAGCCCTTCGGAAAGAGCAGCGTTCCTTGCCATTAGCTGCTTAAACTCGAAGAAAACCGTCAGAGCTTGCAAAGCTGCAAATTCATGTATACTGTATGACTGTGTGACCGTCCGTGTGCACTGTGTGACTGTGTGACCATCCTGTGCACTGTGTGACTGTGTGACCATCCCGTGCACTGTGTGACTGTGTGACCATCGCTGTGCACTGTGTGACTGTGTGACCATCCTGTGCACTGTGTGACTGTGTGACCATCCTGTGCACTGTGTGACTGTGGATGTATGTCCGTGGTGCATTGTCAAACTGTGGGCATGTGCACAGCTAAGTGCTCCAGTTCTCAGTGACATCAGGAAAGGAGACTTGTTTGGAGCGATTTCTTCTCTGTCTCTCCCTATAAGCCAAATATAGGATTGACAAGTTGTTTTGTGTGCACTCAGCCATTTGTGTAGGAGTTTATATTCATATCTGGTGGCAGTAGTCCAGGTGTCCAGAGAACACTGCCTGTGTCACTCAGGTCATTTTTTTTCCTTCAGCACCTTATTTAGCCACTCTGCAACTCGACAGTGGCCTGCTGATGCCACCCAAGCACCAGAGCCCACCAGCAGAAGCACAGGGACAAGGCCCGCCTGGGAATGCTGGGTCTTTACCTTCCAATCCAGGCTCCGGAGCACCTTCAGCGGGCAGTGCATTCAACCCCACCTCCGGCAGCTCTGCAAACCCTGCAGCAAGTAGTTCATCTGCCTCCTCTGGGCCACCAGGCTCCTCAGCTGCCTCTGCTCCAGGCATCACTCAGATGAACACTACCTCTTCTTCAGGATTCGGTGGTGGTGTTGGAGGGCAGAACCCCAGTGCTGGGGGCAGCTCCACAGACCGAACCCCCGGGAATGTGGCTTGTGGAGACACTGATCCTGGGCAGAGCTGCGCCCAGCCCTCACAGGATGGACAAGACAGGTGTGTTTGTGTCTCACAACCAAATGGGCCTTCTGCTTGGTGTCACAGTGGGGCTTGGTCACATCCCTTTACGCCACCTCACACACACTTTCAGTACTCTGAGAATCTCAGCTGAATGCTTCTTCTATCCTTGCTAATAAGAAGTGACAAGTGGCCGGGCAGTGGTGGCGCACGCCTTTAATCCCAGCACTTGGGAGGCAGAGGCAGGTGGATTTCTGAATTCGAGGCCAGCCTGGTCTACAGAGTGAGTTCCAGGACAGCCAGGGCTATACAAAGAAACCCTGTCTTGAAAAACCAAAAAAAAAAAAAAAAAAGTGATTAGTGTTATTCTGAGGGCACATTAAGAAATGGAACCAGTAATCAGCATGCTTATTACTGAGTTCATTAAGTAGTGTTATAAAACCTTTGGGTGCACTGTTAACACAGAGAATAAAGGGATCAGAGAAAATGCCCGTTTCAGACTAATATGGGTTCGAGTTTCCTGTTCTAACACACTCGGGGCCAGATGTGTTTTCGGAGTTTTGAATTTGGGGATATTTGCATAGGCTCTACCCAGCATCCTTTGCCCGAAAATGTGAACCCCAAGACCCTGAAGTTGTGGGTATCACATAGCAACTTTTGGCTTCTGTCCACTGTCTGTTTCCTCTCTGGTCTTTGAAATGTTGAGCCTGCTGTGTGACACCTCTGAGGCATTGGATCATTGCCTGGGGACTCGGTGGGCTCTGTGATTGACTTGTTTGATAGAGTTTATCTTTGCTGTCAGAGCCTCACTCCTGACTCTCTGTCCAGTGTTACAGAGAGGGAGAGAATAGGAATCCCCACGGAGCCCGACTCTGCAGACAGCCACGCCTACCCTCCAGCCGTCGTCATTTACATGGTGGACCCCTTCACCTACACTGCAGAGGAGGACTCCAGCTCCGGAAACTTCTGGCTGTTGAGCTTGATGCGCTGCTACACGGAGATGCTGGATCACTTACCCGAGCACATGAGAAGCTCGTTCATTCTCCAGGTTGCTGTCCACTCCCCTGCTCTCCGTGCTGCATTGTGCTTCTGTGAGACAGGGTTCTGAATCTTCTGAGCTGCGGATCCCTGAGTCTGGAGAGAGCAGTGCTCCTTCAGGGCCCCGTGGTTAGACTCAGCCATCGTTCCATCCTAGAGTCTTCCTGTGCTTTTTCCTGTTCTCTTTTTCTAGTTAGCATGGGAACATCTTTTCCTGGGCCACTTGTCATAAGAAGACTCTGTTGTCCCAAGACAGGTCTCACTGTGGCACTGAGGCTGGCCTCCAGCTTCTGATGGCCCAAGGTCTGCAGTGCTGAGACTGGGCCTGTCCAGGTAGCACAGCGGACGCTGTGTTGCCCTGCTCACATAGGTCTACACCTGGTGTGTACTCCCTTTCCCCACTGGTGTAAGCGAAGCCTAGCAAACATGCTGGTGCACTACTCTTCATTCTAAGTCCCTTTAAAAGTGGTTTCTCAAATGTAGACACTGAAATGTCATTTTCCAAAATGCTTGCTCTTGTTTCCTGAGCAGGGAGTGAGCACACCTATTTCCCTGCGCTTTTACTAGATGTAAAATGAAGTGATTGTTAACTGTTTTGTACAGTGGAGACAGCTCATTGTCATTGCTTTACTGAAAGCAGTCCTGAAGAGTGAAGGACTGAAGTTAGAGTGACAGAGGAGACCGACTGTCTCACTTGAATTAAGATCTAGGTCTGCCTGATCAGACGCTGCTGTAGCATGCTCTGTCAGATGTCGTACGAGTGGGCACACACCAGGATGCAGGCTTGGCCGTGTGAGGGCCGTGGGACAGGACGATCTTTAAGGAGACTGACAACCCATACTGCCCTTCTCAAACGGCTGTGGACATTTGGGGTACAGCTTTTATGTCACTGGGAAGAATTAGGGTGTAATCACATTTAACATTTGTGTTATAGAGTAAGGGCCCTCCCGCCCACCCTAGCCATAAGCCCAAGCCTTCTCGCTGTCCAGCTGTCCGGTTTGTGGGTTTGAACCGACTTGCTTGTGTCTTGTAGATTGTGCCTTGCCAGTACATGCTGCAGACAATGAAGGATGAACATGTTTTCTACATTCAATACTTGAAGTCCATGGCGTTTTCAGTGTACTGCCAGTGCAGGCGGCCTCTGCCCACACAGATCCACATTAAATCCCTCACGGGCTTTGGGCCTGCAGCCAGCATTGAGATGACCCTCAAGAACCCGGAGGTGAGTTTTGGAGCGGTAATCGGTAAAGAAAGCCATCTTCTGCTGCAGTGCAAACCAGGGCACCTCTCCTGCCTCTCAGCCTAGAGCCATGGCTCTGTACCTTGCTAATCCCTCAAGGGTGCTGCTGCCTGCGACTCCAGGCCCTCCCGAGCCTGAGCATAGTGGATCTCATTGTGGCTTCAGTTTCTATTCTCCTAGAGTCTGTTGACATTCGGTCAGCTTTTCTCTTACTTTCTAATAGAGTAGTTTCTTCCAATCAAACATGATGGCTTATACTATTTACTAGACAGGTGTTTTAAACAACTAAGCCACAGGGCCCCACAGTTCATGCATTTACATAATACTTTTGCTGTCGGTGTCCTTATTGCTGGCTGTGTGTTTAGTGTTGGAGAGAGGGTGGTGGGAACAGCCTATTGTCATTGCTCCCTGTTTTCCTCCCTTGGTGTTGCTCTGGGTTTGATTGTAAATGCTATCTTGGTTGGCCTTGTGCTGATAATGAACTTAATTCTTATTTCAGCGGCCCAGCCCAATCCAGCTTTATTCCCCTCCCTTTATATTGGCCCCAATCAAAGACAAGCAGACAGAGCCGGGAGAGACCTTTGGTGAGGCGAGCCAGAAATACAATGTGCTCTTTGTGGGCTATTGTCTGTCTCATGACCAGCGCTGGCTCTTGGCATCCTGCACTGACCTGCATGGAGAATTACTGGAGACCTGCGTTGTAAACATTGCTTTACCAAGCAGGTGAGACCCCTTGCTGATTGTGTCAGCTTCTGTTAACTCTGGGCTTAGAAACGTGTGCCCTGCTGGGTGACAACTGACTCGTGTAGGACCCTTCCTGTTCCTCTCTCTGTCAGGTCACGGAAGAGTAAAGTGTCTGCACGTAAGATTGGGCTGCAGAAGCTATGGGAATGGTGCCTAGGGATTGTCCAGATGACATCTCTGCCCTGGAGAGTCGTCATTGGCCGCTTGGGGCGTCTTGGCCACGGGGAGCTGAAAGGTGAGCAGGTGCAGGGGCAAAGGAGACTGAACTGACGACCAGAGCTGAGCAGAGCAAGGACCCAAAAGTTGCCCCAAAGGCCAAAACTTATGACCATGACTGTCATATATATGAAGGGACAAACCAGAAGTTTAAAAACTGTAGTTCCACCCCTCCCCGGTCACTTACACAAATAATATTTTAAACGGAAAACATGTGTCATTAGTATAAAGTGATAGTTAAATGTTATAACATTACACATTAAGGCAGTAAAAAGAAAGTTAATCCTAAGACAACTTCTCTCAGAGATTGTCGGTGGTTGTTCAGGGCTGGAGAGATGGCTCAGTGTGTAAAATGCTGGCTGTGTGAGTGTGAGGGGCTGGATTGGATCTGCAGCAGGCTCCCTGAGGTCTCGAACACACAGCCTATGGGTGCAGCACAGCTAGGAGACACCTCACAGCAGACTCCATGGTCCTTTGGCTCCTGCAGTCTTCCCACCCACCTTCCACAAGACTCCCTGAGCCTTGGGTGCGGGAATCATGGTGTAGGTTAAAGTCTCACCAACATGGCTGCCTGGGCACAGACTGAACAGTAAACATGCTAACGTCCACAGGCAAAGCCCAGGGGCCTCAGCCGTGCACAGGACCATGGGCAACTGAGGGATAAGAGTGCAGCAATTGACTGTCCACTACCAGACAATCAACCCAGAAGACACTCGCCTGAGTCACACACGAGTGACATACAGACCGAGCACACTAGCTGTAGGACTGCATATGTGTGTATATAGTGTACACAGATGCATGGAGCAGCCAGTGGAAAAAACGACCATGAGTCTGACAGAGAGCAAGGAGGCATATATGGAAGGGTTTGGGGGGAGAGGGGAGGAGGGGAAAGCGATCAATTATTATAATCTCAATAAAAGAATTAAAGAGAAAGAAGATGGACCGAGAACACAGTTTCCTCTCGCAAAGCAATTGATAGGTTTGCAGTTCTTGCAGTGTGGAGTCAGAACAAGTGTAAGAACTCCATGAGTGGCCGTGTCTGTGTGACTGACACGGGCGGCAGACTGTAGTCCAGGCCAGCCCTGTGGTCGAGTGAGTGAGTGCACTGTTAGACTGCAGGAAGGCCAAGCCAGGTTCTCTGGAATCCCTGGAGTTAAACCATCGAGCGAGGCAGAGCCCACGTGCAGGCTACTGCCTGCCAGGCAGATCTGTACTGGAATTTCAGAGCCATGTGTGTACACACTGCAGTGTGTATGTTCTAGCCACACTTGATGTTGTGGACTGGGAGAAAATGGGACCTTTTTATGTTTTAAACAGCATCACACTTATAATGAGTGTTGTATCAGTAGCCTGGAGGCTAATACATCGGGGATTCCTCCCACCGTGTCTGTCAGATTGGCTCTCTTCCTCCCTGCTCTGCTCTTTAGTCAATCTTCTCTCTTAAAGGCTTTCAGCTATTCATAACCCTTGGGAAGGTGGGGATAATAGAAAAGAAGCAGGGGGGCATGCTGTCTGTCAGCGCTTTAGAGGACGGTTAAGGCCCCTCCTTGTAAGATTTAGGAAGGGCTATCCTCTCCTTCCTTGTAAGATTTAGGAAGGGCTATCCTCTCCTTCCTTGCCCCTTAAGGGAAGGGCCTGAGTGTGGCCAGAGGAGCCCTACCAACAGCGGAGGCACATACTCCCCTCCCAGCTGACCTGCGGCTCCTCCTCTTGGAGCCAGGGTCTGAGCGAGGTCATGCAGAAGCCCCAGCTTCTGGGTAGCCCTCCTGTCTACTGGTTAGCTACCAGTGCTTGCCCGGAAGAGCTCGGCCTTGTTGCTGCACTGTGATGCTCACAGCTGTTTGAAGATGTTTTCTTCCTGCCCTCAGCCACCTCCTCCCACCCCACAGTGACTACCATTAGGAATATAAATGCCCTGTCCTCGACCTGGGAAGAAGAGCTGTGTGATTGTAGAAAAGCCTGTGGCTGAGCACTATGCGACATCAGAGGACAAGCTTATATCAGGACTTAGTGCTTTGACAGGGGCCATCAGCAGTGCTTAGGCACAGTGCTTCTGCTTAGGGGCAGTGAACAGTTGTCAGAGGGAAGTGAAATATCAGACCCTAGGGAAAAATGGCTATCCCAGGCTATCCCAGCCAGCAGAGACCTTAGCACTAAAGGATTTTAGAACCTAGATCTGCCAGGGTCTGTTGCAGGCCCTCAACAGGGTTCTCTAGACAGCATGACAGCCTGCAGAACAGCAGACTTTTGTTTCTGTGTTACCGAAGTGAGAGCGAAGCTCTGTAACAAAGGAGGGAGGGGACTAAAGAGAAAAGCCCCCTCCCTTTAGGACGGGCTCACTACAGGTACATTTCCGAGCAAAACTGACTGACGTGTGGAATGCCATGTAAACTTGTGAACACTGTCGTTTGTGATGTCCTACTTTAGATTGGAGCATCCTCCTTGGAGAGTGTTCACTGCAGACCATCAGCAAACAGCTCAAGGATGCGTGCCGCATGTGTGGGATCTCTGCTGCAGACTCTCCTTCTATCCTTAGTGCCTGCCTGGTCGCCATGGAGCCCCAGGGGTCCTTTGTAGTGATGCCAGGTAAATTGTCTCTTGTCAGTTGCGTTAATGAGGAATTTTATCAGTCCAGTACATTCAAACTTAAATACATGGATAGATGTAGAACGTAAGTACTGTGTTTCTAAGAGAAGTTTGTGTTTTGACCTAGAAAATGAGACCACCTGATATCTTCCTAGGGGAGGATTTAACTATCTTTGTTGACCACAGCTTGGGAGAAAGATGAAGTCCTGGGTGTGAGTGAAAGCTAGTAAAGCCGTAGCTGGTGTGTGTGTCTAACCCTAGTCTCTTCTTGTCTTAGGACTCACCCTCCAGAAAGCCTCTAGATGCCAGTGTGGCACCTGGGGAAGGGTTTTAGTCTCTCTGTTGGTGTTGAGGATGAAGAGTGGAGCAAAGAGAAGAGCATTTAGCCTAGGGCCAGACATGAGCTCTGGTGACTGTCGGGACCTCAGTTGGCTGCAGCAGCTTTCTGACTGCGCTGCTTTGTAGAAAGCTACAGCAGGGCCACATCTGACTGCCACTAAGCTGCTCTACTCTTAGGATCTGTTTCACATTGCAGATACAGTGTGGTTTTGAACCCTTGTAATCCCTTCCTGTGTGAAGTCAGGAGAATGTCTGAGGATGGTCTTCAGAGCAGGGCAGTGTCTGGACTGTCTGCTCCTTAGACCTCAGGTCACCTTGGCTGCCAGCAGCAGCTGCAGCAGTTTACATTCCTTTAGATGCTTCTGCCCTTATTTATAAAGTGGGGACACTTGCTGCTACCTCAGGGGGTGTGTGCTGAGCCAGTGAGCTTCGTGCACTGAACTGAGCACAGGCCAGTGTCTGGCAAGCACCGCGTAGGGCTAAGTAGAGCATTGGCTGCTGTCATTCAGAATGGTGCGTTTATAAATCATGAGCACAGATGGAAAGCTGCAGCAGGTCAGCGTTAGGGCTCTAGTTCACTCAGGGGGTAGGTCATTTACAGGGGTGTGCTCACTCTGTCCGGTGTATCTCCACATTTACAGTGGGAGGCGACGGTCAGGCTAAGCCACTGGTGATCTCAGTCGAGTTCTTTAAAGACATTTAAGCAGCTGGGCCTGGCCTTACATGTCCGCCCCTACTTCACTCGAGCTGTCAGTCTGCAGAAGCATCCTGACACAGCTCTGCTTTTTTAGATGCTGTCACAATGGGCTCTGTGTTTGGCCGAAGCACGGCGTTGAACATGCAGTCGTCCCAGCTGAACACACCTCAGGATGCCTCCTGCACCCACATCTTGGTGTTCCCGACGTCATCAACCATCCAGGTGGCTCCAGCTAACTACCCCAATGAAGATGGGTTCAGCCCCAACAATGGTGAGTGGGAGGCACAGCAGGAATCAGAGGCAGAGTGGAGTGTGGGGTGGTGGCCATGTGTGTGTCTGATCAGTGTCACTGTGTTCATGCTTTTGTGCCTCTGATGATCCCTCAGAGAGGCTTTGTTTGGCCCCTGGTTTCAGACTACAGCAAAGAAGCTGAGGCAGTGCTCGGCAGCCCATGAGGCTTCAGGGAGCAGGGTGCCTGGGCTGCTCATTCTCCTTCCCCACTTTCTGCATCTTGGCCTCCGCCCACAGCTGGCACTGCACGTGTGCAGGGTAGACCTCCCCCAGTAAGCATTTACTAATGCTCACTGGAGACACAGCAGGCTGCTCCAATCTCTCTGCTGCTTACTAATGCGGTTGACAATTCACCAAGACCAGAGAACATGGACGATTAACTAAGCCCACTGTCTGTTAGAGACAGAACAGCGGTTGTCTGCTGACGTCCTCCACCTGCCCTCCGTTCCTCCAGTGTGCTGCTGTGCTGACCTCAGTGTGGAGGGCGTGGCCGGGAGAAGATGCCGCCTCCTGGCTCACCCTGGGATGCAGTTTGCTGGCGAGCCTCTCCATATCTGATTGTTCTTAATGGAGTTGTTTAAACACTTTTATAGGATTGCAAGAAGAGTCATAGCCCATAAAGTGCCCGATTTTGTGCATCTGTTTGTGCTATTGTTGAACTTTTAACATCTACCAGTCTTCATGCCTACTACGTGGGGAGAGGAAAGGATCCCAGAATGTGCCTGTGACCCGGCCTCACTGCAGTCCCAGTCATGTGGGGACAGACAGGCTCATGGCAGCTGTCCATGCTACCTGGGGTCGTGAGAGTTTTACCTTCATGTTTTTTCTTTCCAAATTACTTGTGAAAGAGAGAGCATCTCCTGATGAACACTGCTTTGATCTGCTAGGGGATGGGCTTCTCCCATGGCAGGCAGGGCAAGCTTCTCCCTGTTCCCTGACTTCATCCTTCCAGCCCTGTAGGTGCTGATCATGTACCTCGCTGGGCTGGCCTGCTTGCTGCTGGGCGCCGCCATCATTGACCTTGCAACAAATGAGCAGCCTTTCACCTTTTTATCTGTCTGTGGAGGCTGAAAGGAATCTGGGGCTTTCTTCCATGGCTGTGATTTCTCCACTGTGTTTTTACTTGGTTAGGAGGTCATTGGAAAGAAAAACAGTGACAGTTGGTAGCACTTGCATACAGTAGGCACCTTTAGGTGCCCATAGTTTATAGCACTTGTGCACAGTAGGCACCTGTTAGGTGCCCACAGCGTGTCTATGGCAGTTGAAGATTAACGGAACATGGGATGGTAAGGTGGAGCGTGTTTACTTTTTAACTTTGCTGTGTTTCCCTCTAGATGACATGTTTGTAGACCTTCCATTCCCAGACGACATGGACAATGACATTGGCATCCTCATGACGGGGAACCTCCACCCCTCTCCAAATTCCTCTCCGGTTCCCTCCCCGGGCTCTCCCTCTGGAATCGGTGTGGGCTCTCACTTCCAGCACAGCCGGGTAAGGACTCTTAGATGGAGGCTGCTGAGAGCAAGCATAGCCCTCAGGAAACCTGCCCTCCCAGCAGCTGTGCTTTGACTGCTTGCAGCCCTCTCTCTCCCCCAACGTCCAGGTCTCGGGCACAGCTCTCCAGCCTGTCTTGGAGAGCAGGGATTTGGACAGAAACATCCAGGCCTTCCTAGTGCTCCCTTCACTAGGAAGTTAGTCCTCCTGCATGCAGGCTTTTGGTGGTGCTCCTGCCTGCTGCATTGTTGGTGTTGGAGGGCTAAGAAGCTGCAGGTGCATGCTCTCCATCCTGGCCATCCCAGAGGGTTTGAAGGCTTTTTTTCCCTGAGCTAAACTACTAAGACATTTTTTTCCTTAGTCTTTTTCTTAGACATTTTCCCAGATGGTGACTTTTAAATGAGAGGCAGTAGGGAAGACCTGTGGCTCATGTGTAGTGTCTTGAGTTGTCCCTGCAGCGTGTGACTGGTCTGTGGCCTGTGTTCACACACTTTCTCATGTACAGTGCTGGTCATGTTAGCAGCCTGCAGGGGTTAGAGGCCACCCAGTGCATAGTTTGAGATGTGTCCTGCTACAGGCCAGTGAAGGACCGAGTTCAGTGCCAGCCCCATCTTTAAACGCCTTGGTTAATGGAAGCTTTAAAGGTCAAAGGGTGCCTCCTAGCCCTGTCAGCTTTGTCCCAGCCAGTGACTCAGGCCTCACAGCTGTATTGTACCTGTGATTGAGCTCTGCAGAGGGGTCAAGTCATTAAGGAGCTGCTGTGTGGTGGCTCATCCTGCACTGACTGACTTGTAGAGGGGACCGTGCTGCCAGCACTGCTGATACTTAAGGGTGATGAGGAGAAGGAAGGGTTAGAACAGAGTCACTTTAGTCATGGAGCAGCTGAAGGGACAAGGGCCAGCAGAGCCCTCAGTCACTGCCTGCCCCATGCTCCTTCTGTGAGGAAGATATGGTAAATGTCTGTGATTCCTTTCCAGCTACTGGCCAGGGGGTGACAAGCTATTCCCTGAAGGTTATTTTGACAGAAACTGAAAGGTCAGATTTTATACTAGCAGTTTGATGAGTATTCGTGACTCAGCGTATCACAGCCTGTGGTGACCCCGTCATGTGCTTACTATTGCAGTTCACTGTAGCTTTCCTAAAGTCTTAACCTGTTGATGAGCCATCTTTCGGCTCAAGGTGCATGCATTTTCTTCCTTTCTTGGGCCTGAGTGCTTAAGTTCTGAAACTAGTCAGGTGGCCTTTTTTAGTCCTGGGCCCCTCAGCCTCCAAGAGGCTTTTAGCATTTTCTCTTTCTGACTGTTTATCCCTAGTTAAGTCACTACACAGGACCGTGTGGTCAGGGTGGCAGCAAAGGCTTTCTCTTTGTTTTACAGCAGGCCTCTAGAAGGCTGGCCTTAAAGTCTGATCCTCCTGCCTTCACCTCTTTACCTCCTGAGTGTGAGGATTGTGTGCACAGATAAGTGTGTGCGTGGTCCACTGTGTCCTGACTTCACTTTTTCTCTTCAGCCAGAATAATTTTATTTTATTTTATTTTTCTCTGTCCAGAATCAGAGTTGATAGGATTTGATGTAGTAAATTAATAAGGATCATTTTCTTTCTCTAAATAGGAGGTATTGAGAAACAAACCGATGACTTACTATTACCTGTACTAAAGGCACCTTTTAAATTCTCAATAGCCACTGATAGGTGGGGAGTGCTTGATGCAGACAGGCACACTCACAGGGCACACTCACTCACACAGCACACTCACAGGGCACACTCACTCACACAGCACACTCACAGCACATATACAGGGTGGCAGGAGCATTGCTTCCTGCAGACTCTGAGGTGTGGTGCTCAGTTCTAATCCTGGGGAGGTGATAATGGAGAGCAGGTACACTCCAGGGGTCCTGGACGCACCTGAGGGTGCTGGGGTCTTCCATCTCAGGATGCAGTGACATAAAGCCCCGGAACAGGTGACTTGTGCTTCTAGGACCAATGTATCCATTTTGCCAAAACCTTAGGCTGTTCCAGAGTGTTTGTCAGATGCACGACTTCACTGCAGAGACTTGTGTATCCCAGGTCACAGTTCTCAGTCGCCAGGGGCTTTGGTGGGAGGTGCTACAGGCAGGGGACTTGTCTCTAGTATGCATAGTGAAGATGAAAGCTACAGTTAGCTCCTGGGATGCTCATTGTGCTTTGGGCCTTGTTTTTCAGAGCCAGGGAGAACGGCTCCTGTCTCGGGAGGCTCCGGAGGAGCTCAAGCAGCAGCCCCTGGCCCTGGGGTATTTTGTATCAACTGCCAAAGCGGACAACCTCCCCCAGTGGTTCTGGTCGTCATGCCCCCAGGCCCGGAACCAGTGCCCACTCTTCCTGAAGGTTGGTGTGATGCACTGGAGTCTAAGAGAAGTCATTGGCTTGTGTTTTCATTTGGTTGGGGCTAGAAATCTCCTCTTAGCTGCCACAGTCTCTTTCTGTTCCTTTCTCGCTTGTCACTTAGAGTCTGAGGAGGTTTTAGTTACAGGAGAGTGGACTTCAGAAGAGGGACCCAAACTTGCTGTTAAAAAGTGAGTCCGCGTTAACCTTGGGAGGCCATCAGGGTCCTGATGTAAGTGTGGGAGCTACACATGCCTCAACCTGACTCTATCCCAGTCAGTACTGATGGCTGCCAGTAAGCTACAGCACAGTCCCTGGCTGCACACTGGTGCCATCCTTCAGAGACCAGAGCCAGGCTCATTCAAGCCTCTCACATCTATGTGTTTTCCTCCTTGTCTGGCTTCTATCAATCTGATCTTAAGGCTTTAAAACAAGGCCCCCATGTGCAGAGGGCAAAGGAGATGGGATCCCTTTCCCACTGGAAGTTTGGCAGACACACAGGTTTGAGAGTGTACCGTGGTGGGGAGCCATGGGGAGGAGGTCTCTTAGTGAGGGAGTAGACTGAGTGATAACAGCCTGAACTTCCCCCTGTGGTGCAGCACACACACCTCCAGCCAGGAATGGGTGTTGGCAGACATGAGAAATGACATGTGTGCTTGGTACATGCCCATGCCTGGCTATGAAGGGGGCTGAGGTGGGAGGTCACATGACTTGTGAGTTGCAACAAGTGTGAAGGGCCCAGCAACACTGACATGTGCAGGAGACGAGGGGAGCTGCGTGCCTATCAGGAAGGAGGGCGGGACCAGCTCTGCAGCACTGCATGTGGCTCTCACTGAGCATGAGCTATGATGGACTCTTGTGTGGCGTGGAGGTGACATGGAGTCACCTGTGGGAAAATACTCAGTGTGTAGCTGGGAACATCAGTTAGCAAAGCAAGGAGATTCCCCAGGACTGGTAGGGTTGTATCCAAACCAGAGGTGACAAACAGGAGGTCGTGTGTCACTCTGTGCTCAGAAATGCCAGGCATGGGCGGTCACGGAAGTCTGTGACTGAGTATGAAGGAAATGACTGGCCCCTTCACAGAGGTTAGTCTCTTTCACCCTGTTTGTTGCATTGGGACAGCAGACAGTCAGGGCCTTCGGCTGTCCTCTGACTGACATGCCCCGCCTTTGTGTGGAATGCTCTTGCCTGCCCACCCTGGAGGTGCACCTGTAATTGAACCTCTGGATCAAACAGTGGGATTATGAAGAATTTGAAGGGTAGAGGGGTTGAGAAGCCCCACAGTAGGAAGCAGCCACATACAGACTGCAGAGCCTTGACACTCCTCCCTCCTCTCCAGCCCTCACGAGGCCAGCCTGGCCCGTACCTGGAGGAGGGAAGAGACACTGTTGAGGTCATCAGTGGAGCTTGGCCATAGCCTACAGTTGGTGCAAAGGAATCCCATATCTTTAGTGTGTACGATACTGTTTGTAAAGGTTCTCCTCTGTAAGTGTTACTTCCTAAATTTACAAGGGAAATGATACAGTATCTGGTTTGTTTTAAACTATTCCAAAGGTTAAAATACTGAAAACAGAGTGATGCAGTGGGCCACTGTCCCAGTTTTGGTGGCAGGGAACACAGCGCTAAGTAGGAACGGCTGTTCTGTGTGTTTGACTGTCGTGTTAAAGAAGCAAGATGTCCCGGTGAGATGGTGCAGTCGGTCAGGGACCTGTAGTCCCAGGATGCACCTGGTGGAAGGGGATCACTGTAGCAGGCTGTCTTCTGACCCTCACATGTGTGCTGTTGAGTGCGCACACACCAGTGACCTTTTTTTCCCCTCAAGAGGCAAAATGAAGTGGGTTAGACCAGAAAGAGAAGCCCCTGAAACTGGCGTTGAGCTTAACTCTAGGACACAGTACTGTGTCCCAGGAGATGACTGAGCGGTTGGAACTCGGGCCCACTGCAGCCTGGCTCTGCACAGCTGAGGGCTGGGGCCTCGCTCATTCTTCCTGGCACTGGAAACGAAAGGTCTTTGTTCTTTCCCCAGGCCTCACTCCATCACCACATCTCTGTAGCACAGACGGATGAGCTCCTCCCTGCCAGGAACTCTCAGCGGGCCCCACACCCTCTGGACTCCAAGACTACATCTGATGTTCTAAGGTAGTCTCTGCTTGAGGCAGCACTGCTGTCCTCTGTAAAGTGGTGCTTCTGCCTCCTTGCCACCTTTGGTGTGCTAGTACAGGGCGGTGCTCCCAGACACTGCTGCTCCTGCAGAGGTGTCCAGTCCTCCCTACTTGTGCTGGGACACTCGGCCTGTGCACTCAGTTCACTACAGTACACGTGAGTGCGGGGACACTCAGCCTGTGCACTCAGTTCACTACAGTACACGTGAGCGCAGGGACACTCAGCCTGTGCACTCAGTTCACTACAGTACACGTGAGTGCGGGGACACTCAGCCTGTGCACTCAGTTCACTACAGTACACGTGAGTGCTGGGACACTCGGCCTGTGCACTCAGTTCACTACAGTACACGTGAGCGCAGGGACACTTCATTTCCTGTTCCAAAGAGGCGATACAAGTGTCAGACCCGGGTGGAAGGTCGGTTTGAAAACTGCCCGGGAACTGTTCCACATTGAAAACACATTTTAACCTCCCTGCCATAGATGGGTACCTGCGATCGACTAGAACATAAACTCTGTGTTGTGAAATGCATCCCAAAAGCATTGATTCTCTCTCACTATTTTCAGCAGAGCATAAAATTTTGTCCTCTGGGTCTGGTATAATGGTGCATGCCTGTAATCCCAGAACTTGAAAGAGAAGGCAAAAGAACCAGGAGTTCAAAGTCATCCGTAGCTACTTACTGAGTTCAAACCCAGAGTCCAGCCTGAGCTCGGGAGATGCTGTCTGTGGATGTGCACGTGTGTGCGTGTGGATGACCGTGTGTGTGCGTGTGGATGTGCACGTGTGTGTGTGCGCGTGTGGATGGCCATGTGTGTGCATGTGGATGACCGTGTGTGTGCGTGTGGATGACCGTGTGTGTGTGTGTGTGTGTGTGTGTGTGTGTGTGTGTGTGTGTGTGTGGATGACCGTGTGTGTGTGTGCGTGTGGATGACCATGTGTGTGCGTGAGTGTGGATGACCATGTGTGTGCGTGCGTGTGGATGACCATGTGTGTGCATGCGTGTGGATGACCATGTGTGTGCGTGTGGATGACCATGCCAGAGGCCAGTCACTGTCTTCCTCAGCCGCTCTCCACCTTCCTCTCCGAGACAGGGTCTCTCCCCGAGCCTGGCGCTCAGCAGCCCCTGAGCGCCTGAGATTGCCGAGTGTCCCCGTCCTCTCACCCTTCCCCCACCCTGCTAGTGAATGTAGTTGTGCACTGTTGCACACTGCTTTGCATGGGTTCTGGGGCAGACACTCAGCCTTTGTGTCCCTAACTGAACCATTTCCCCAGACCCAAGACCAGATCTTAAAAACAAAACAAGTAAACAAAAACTATCAGGTACCTTGAGAAATAAGCTTTTCCGAGTGGTCTCTGATTGCTTTGGAAATGGGAGGCGTTCCGATGCCTCATCAGCAACCTGGCTTCCGGGGTCTCTGATGGAACCCAGAACAAGGGCCTTGTAGCAAGTTAGGCACAGTGGTGCATACCCAGGGCCCCAGGGCCCAGGATTTCAGACTAACCGGGCATGGAGAGCAAGACCCCGCCCACCCCCCGTTGGTTTTCTCCATTGACCACAGCAGAATGACATTGAGAAACTTGGAAGGCCAAGTGTCAGTAAACTATTTGGTACATTCTGAACAATTCAATATGGTCAGTATATTCTCATTTTGGCATCTAGCCAACATGAAAGAGTGTCCACTCAGTGGCTTCGTGATCCTGGCGGCCCTGAGGTGGGCTGCATGGGCCTCACACCCCCAAGCCTTGTGGCCCAGAAGCTGACCTGTGTGCTTTCCCTGGCAGGTTTGTTCTGGAGCAGTACAACGCCCTATCCTGGCTCACGTGCAATCCGGCCACCCAGGACCGTACTTCCTGCCTTCCCGTCCACTTTGTGGTGCTCACGCAGTTGTACAATGCCATCATGAACACGCTCTAACCGGGAAGCGCTTGTCCCTCTGCCTCAGCTCCTCCTGCAGCCTCGGCTAGGGAGCCTGCTCCACTCTGCAGATAGCCAGCCTTTCCCAGAGCTCTCCCTACAGCCCTGCACTGTGACGCCTTCTGAGCAGGCACATGCTCATTCTGCAGTGTTCATTGCCACAGTGACTCCTTGACGTGTCTCACGAGGACTCAGAAATTTCCATAAGCAGTGACTTGAGCCAATGTGTGATGTGTGTGGTCTGCAGTCCCCAGGAGGTGGCGGCTGTTGGTGGCTTAAGAGAGAAAAAGAAGAGACACCGTCCTTTTGCACAAGAGCCTGCTCTCAGCCTCTGTTTAGTACCAGGCTGTCCAGCCCTCTGGATGCAATCCTCTAGCCAATGGTGGATGCCTGTGGGTCACCCGTACTTCATAACCTGGGATGTGTCACAGCTAAGAGCCAGCTCCAGTACAGGATCTAGTACTGGGGCCTCCGCCTCCCCAGCCTGTCAGGAGGGCTTTGGTTGATGGCACACCTGTGTAGACACAGGAGGTCTGGAGACAGCTGCATTCTGTTTATTTATTCTTAATTTTGTTGTACGTTTTTTGCGACTTTGTTTTTTCTAATCTTGAGGACCAGGTACAGTAGCTGAAACCCACTGAGACCCACCATAGGATTCTCTGAGTACATACCTCTGTCCTAGAAGCCAGAAAAGGAGTGAGAACAAATGGGGAGACCATGCCTGAAGAGTAATGTAGTAATAAGCACCCAGCGGTAGACGCTGGTAAAACAGTCTGTGTGGCCGGCCGCAGCTCGTGTGGGTCACACTTGTACACGAAGGTGGTCAGGCTCAGCCCCAAGCTGGAGGCAAGGACCTTAATCACTTCTCTATACAGTCACATGGAAATAACCTTTTCTAGAGAATTCTTACAGAAAGCCAGGTCTCTCTTTTCATTAGATCAAAAGGGACTCGTGTACATATCACAACCCAAAGTGTTTGCTCACAAAACCAGTTACAAACACAGTGAATTTTTTCTGGACCATAGGAATATTGTTTCGAAGAAATAGTACAATTCAACCATTAAATCAGTGCTTGAAGCTGAGCCTCTGTGTGGACTTTAAAAACAAAAAAAGCCTTTTTAAACCATTAACAGCTTATTGAAGTATTTTTGACTCCCTGTCCCAGACCTTAGGGTTGATTTTGAAACCCTGTTTCTAGCCCTTATGTCGTATGTTTCTGTCTGCGGGTGGAGGGTGTGGACTGGCTTCCCAGAGCCTCCTGACAGGCCTGGCACTGAGCCTGGCTCCCATGGGAGAGCCATGCAAACCGAGTTCTTCCAAGAGACTTTCATGTCCTGGTTATTAACAAAGAAAAGGAAAAAAAATGTAATAATTGATATGATTTTGTAAAAGTATTTTTCTTGAGATAATCTAACGTTTAAAACATTATATTAACATGTGGTGGGAATGTGAACGCAGAGAAATAACTTGTAAATGGGTGATTGTTCTCTGTCTCACCAACTTGGGGGGGGTTGCCTTTCCAATGTATAGCTAAAAAAAAATTGATATATCAAACCATTTGTATCTAACGTGTACAGTGTAAAATTGACTTAAAATATCGCAGTGCTATTTTTTCTTATCAGAGAGGAAATCCTCAAGGCCTTTTGAAGAACGTAAGATGACGGAGATGTAAACTTGTATAAAGTCACCCGGGAGGGCGGGCTGTAAAGTAGATATTTGTAATCTTCACCACTTGGGATTGCTTCTTCTCAGAGCTCACCAGAACTTTGAATTTCTCTCTCTCTCTCTCTTTTTTAAAACGGGATGTTTTTACTGCAGGGGCTTTTCTTCCCTAGAAACCCAACTCTACGCAGAAAAAGATAAAAGAAAAAAAAAAAAACAAAAAAACGGAAAAAAAGCTATAAAAAGTTTTAAAAGAAGGCAGCAAAGGGTAGTTTTCATCTGGTGTCTTTTATTTAAGTTTTTTAAGTTAAAAGCTGGTGACATATTTATACGTTTTTTGTGCAAAAATAAATGAATGGCAATAGATTTAAAAAAATCTTATTCTGTACTTCTGTGTGAAAAAGTCTGTATAATATTTCCCTTAAATATGCATTATTTTACTTGTGAGTTTTTTTACAGAATTAATCTGAAATGTACAAGCCCTGGTTTTGCTACAGAGTGAGAAGTTATTTTATTTTATTTTATTTTTATTTTTAAATTTGAAAACTCTGCAGAAATCAGAACTCCTACCATGGTTTGGAAAGGGAGGTGGGAGGGGAGGCGGGAGGGCTGGTCCGGCATGCCTGTGTGTATCTCTCGGAGCCTTTTTTAACTGTAAAAGCTGTACATTTCTGGGAAGTTCTGATTTCCTTTTTTGTTTCCTTTTTCCTTCAAGCATTTTGCAGTGAGCTTCTTTTATATCTAGCAGACAGTTGGAAAGAATACAAAAACTGTGTGACATTCATTCAAGAACTTCAGCATGTGCTGGTTCAATACACTAAAGACTTTGATAAAAAGAGACAATGACAAAGGCCTCCATTTTAAATGTCATTCATATATACCTTGTGGATGAGAGCTATATACTTTTACACACTTTTTTAGAGGAATAAATTATTGAATTACTGAAACCTTGAGTGGCGTTTTTCCCCTCCCACCCTGTCTCTGTACTGAGCTCACACTGCTCTGGGGTGTGTGCATGTGTCACAGGCTGAGCAGCGCTAGCCTATAAAGTGTGTGTGGGATTGCGCTGCCCACCACCCCAGTGGCTGTCGCTAGCCCCTCCTGTGTCATCTTTCCCAGGTCGGGTTCCAGATGCCACCAGCGCAGAGACCCGCTCAGGTGCCTCTAGCTTTCTTGAGCAGGGCAGATGGGATTGTGTCTAGCCCTGGGAGATCTGCAGCCAGCCCTAGGATAAGTGTCAAATCTGTTTACATTCTTCTTGCTCTCCTGACATAACAGGTCAGTGACAATAGCTTGCCACCTGTCATGCCACACACAAGCAAGTCCTGCCAAGCACACACCATCTGCTGTGACGACTTTCTTTTTCTCCACTAGAGAACCCATTCACTCTAGAAGAGTCTTGGGTTCACTCTCCTGTCCTGTTTGAAACTTTACTCAAAATGGGCAAGCCCTGGCACTTGGCAACTCTTACAGTAAAAATCAGAATAATTTGAAGGGACTCGGTTTTTTCATTGTCCTCCGTCAGCTTCAGGCTCTCTACTCTCAGTGTCTCTGAATTTAGACAACAATATGCTGGATTGACTCCATAGACCCTGCCCCCTCTCCCCGGTCACGTCATTTGCCGTGAAAGGTGAGGGGAGCCTAGGAGAAGCACTCTGCAAAGCAGAAAGCTGTGCACCCTAAGAGGCAGAGGAGACCACAGCCAGAGTTCTGGTTAGAGCTACTGCTGCCATGTACGCATGTGTTTCCGTTGGCAGTACCAGTCCCCACAGACACACTCCTCAGATCTCTGTATGCCAGCGTCGGCACGCTAAACAACTGGGTGGGTTCTCACAGGCATTCTGTGCATCTTCCTCAGCTCACACATTCAACTGGTACTCACCTGGTTCCATCACTGCTAACCTTAGTCCTACGGGAAGCAGGACTTCATGTAGCTCGTGCCTCAACCAGAGGTGCCAGGAGGGTTTAAAGGCATTGAGGCATGCTGACAACTGGCGATGGAGCCAGTCTTCCCTAGCTAGTTTCTGCTTCCCACAGCCTTTCTGCTCCACCTGGGAGACTGAACGGTTTTATGTCCCTGCCTTCAGGACATCATGGGGCAAGGGATTTCATGTCAACTGGTATCAAATAGTAAGACGCCCCCCCCCCCCTTTGGAAACTGCTCCTCAGTAAAAGGACTGAAAACCTTGGAAGACCAGCTACCGGAACATACTGAGCTCAGTCTGCTGCGGCCATGGCACTGGTCACTACACACTGTGAGAAGTAGTTTGATTCTTCTGTGCTGGAGTCCTATCAAGGTGCGATTTCTCATGTGTCACCACATGCTCCAGGTGTTGCCAACGACTCTACAGAATATCAGTACTAGTTACTATTTCCTGTTACTAATGGCAGGCATCAAGCAAAGGCTGTGGATCCGGATATGTGGACTGTGGGCCGAGCCTCTGGCTCTGCATCTGACCAGATTAACTCCCTCTCACTTCGCTTTGCTTAAAATCCACAAGTTAAATTTATATATATATTGACTCAGCATCTGGCTAAAACGCTAATTAACCAAGTCAGAAGCCAATAAGTAGCGCTGTTTAGCATCAAGGAGGAGGAGGGCTGAAGAGGCCTTCCAGATGCAGACACCTGTGGTTGCTAGGTAACAGGAATCCCAGCCTCAGACACCTGCAGTGGTCTCACATCCATCTTAGATAAAAGGAAAGAGAAAAGCATGCTGGGTCCTCATGATTGGCTAATGTTACCTGCTTTGGGCCCATACCAACATGAGCTTCTGAGCATCTGAAGTGACCATGGGGCTCTCTCAGCTGATTGGCTAATCACCCTGCCTTTATGCCCTGGTTCTACCATTGATCAGGATTGTTTCAACTTAGCTGTTCCAGGAAGCCAGATGACACTCGGGAACATTGGCCACACCAGACTAAGACTAAAGGTGTACAGGCCTGCTCTGGCCACCTAGGGAACATGGTAACAGTTTGACATATAAAATAGCATGTAGTCTCCTTACAAAAGTCAGCTCCCCTGACTGTTCACCCAGGGCTCTTAATATCCTGTCTGGCCCTCTCAGGTACAAGACCTGACTGGAGGTGGTGTCCACATGGTTGAGGTAGGCACACTGTACCTGGCCTGCTACTTCATGGGTCCCTGCCAAGTTAAGAAAATCCCATCTCATCAGGTACAGAGCAGGGTCCTTCTTGCCTGCAGCATCACCCTGTGACCGTCCCAGTCATTTATGACGGAGGAGAGGCCGCCCTTGCCTTGGGTCTGGACCAAGCTGAGCTGAGACTAAGTGCTGTAAACTATTTGAGCACTGGGAACAACATAGACCTCATAGCACCTCAAAACATAAAAGTGGTTTACCAGAGCATCCATCAACTCCTGGCACTTCTGGAGGAGGAGGCTGGGAAAAAGGAGAGAGATTTAATTTGTTTCTTTGTGTGTCTTGGGTTTGTCAGTTTTACTTAGAATTTTGGGGGGTGGGGGTGGAATTGTCCAGTGTCTTTTTGAGCCTGCGCTTTGCGGTGGGGTGCATGATTACCCGTACCTAATCCGACCTGTGAATCTTCCCTTTATTTCTCTAGCAGTTCACTGTCTGATGCTCTTTGTTTTTTCCGTGCTGAGATTTCTCTACATTGTCTCGGCTTCCGTCCTGCTTTTTTTCCCTCCCAGTTTCATCCTCGAGAGTTTCGTCTCGTGGGTCTTGAATTTTAATTGCATGCTTAATTTATTGTCACACTCGATGTGCGGGCGTTTGTAGCCCTAGGCTTCAGGGAAGGGGTGGAGGGGCTCTTCAGACTAAATTCAGTACTCAGAGCTTTTCCAGGAGGCCCTTCATAAGGCCGCCTTTGTGTCGGATTCCCAGAGGTGTTAAAAGTAAGAGGTGAAGAAGATTAGACCCTTGTTCAAGTTGATCTCTCCAGTTGGGATATTCTCAGCTCTTTCAGACACCTTGTTAAGGAAAGTTGTCTTTGGGTGTAAACCATAAAGCCAATCCTGCCAGAGCACTCTCTTACCAGCCTGGGCTTTTTTACAAGCATTCTCTCACAGGCTTGTTGTGTCCTAATTTGGGGACAGTTGTCAGAAGAGATGTGATGTGTGTCCCTAGAAGTTTCTAGAAGCCACCTTTAAGAAGTTAAAGAGAAATAGGTGGAATTCAATTTAACACTATATTTTTATTTTACCCAGTGAAGCCGGATTGTTCTCTTCTAACGTAAAGTCAGTGTGCTGCTCAGAGACATCTAACTAAGGGTCTTCCTTTGGCGGCCAGCCTTCAAAGGGCTCTGTCCTCTCAGTGATCTTAGGTTTGGCTGCTGATTTGGGTCACTTGGGGCTGGGGGTGGGAGATGACACATATGTTATATTGCTTGGGTTTTTTTGTTTTGTTTTGTTTTTTTATTTAAATTGTAACTAAGTAGTCCTCAGTTGTATGCCTATTTCAAAAGGCTTAGTACCCACTCTGGGCCAGTGTGGCCTGGTGCAGGGCCATAGACGGCCAGCTCTTAGGCAGCTAATGGAGCCATCTCCCACTGGGACTGCATTTGTGCCGCCTTCTTTGCGCTTGTTTATTGGTGCGTGCAGGTTTAATGACGTGCCTGTGCATTATAACTGCACAAGGGCCCTTTGTTCTGCAGAACGTTGGTAGCTGCGGGCCCTCTTAACCTTGACTTAGAAAACCCAGAATTCTGCTGTGACAGCTTTGTACATGTCCTCTGGGTTCTGCGTTTGTACCGTATGCTGCATTGTGCAGGTCACTGGATTTTATTTTTATTCTTATTTATTCATTTATTTTATGTATGTGAGTCCATTGTCGTTGTCTTCAGACACACCAGAAGAGGGCATCGGATCCCATGACAGACGGTTTGTGAGCCACCACGTGGTTGCTGCGAATTGAACTCAGGACCTCTGGAAGAGCAGCCAGTGCTCTTAACAGCTGAGCCATCTCTCCAGCCCAGGAGTTTGGGTTTTAGTGCTTCCATTTACCAGACTCATTTGGTTCTGTCCAGCAGTTTCTGTCAATATGAGTGCCGGTCGCTTCCCTTCCTGTGTAACCACTTTGACACAAACCAGGTTCCTCTGCTTGTCCAAGCTCTGTTCCCCAACCCCAGGATCTAATGGGTGGGAGCTCAAACACTGCTGTGCCTAGTGATGTGCTAGAGAGGGCTGGGCTCTGCTGGCACCCTTTTCCTGGGATGCAGGCTGGTCACTGGCTTACGGGCCACCCCTAACCAAGGCAGAAATGAGGCGTCACATGGACACTTCATTCCATTAGCAGGTATCTCTTCTCACCCAGCTCTTAGAAGAGGCAGTAATGTTCCTCAAGATGCCAGCTCTGACCCCACCTTCAAGGCCAGGAATCATTGTGGGCAGCCATCAGCAGTCTAATGAGGTGGTGTCCCTCTCTGTCTGGCCCCACCCACTCACCTCTGTCATGGAGCAGACTTCCCAGGGCCAGAGCTTGCTTGCTTCTGCAGTTTTTCATCTATTGGTCAATTTTCACCACACCCTTGGCAACGTCCCTACCCTTGATCTCCTGGGGCTGACCACAGGAGTCACAGAGACCCTTCAGACTTGCCTTCAGACAGTGGGTGAGACCTGGAGATCTGTAGTAAATGCTTGTCCCCCTCCCTCCTCTCCCCACAGGTGACACACCTTGAGAAACTTCTGCTAGAGCTCTTCAAGTAGGTGGGCAATACAGGGACCCTGTCACATGCAATCTCCATGGCCTTGTGAATGGGGAGGAGGAGGAGGAGGTGTCTTCCCACTGGGGCTGCAGGACTGCATCCTCCCCTGGACTCCCAGATCTGTAGCTGCCGTCTCCAGTAATGGCTCCTACCAGAAACCTCAGCCAGAGTCCTGCAGCCAGTCCAGACAGCCTGAGCCCACCTTTCCTTCAAACCTTGTCCTAACTCTGGAAATCCGTTATCTGGAGCTCAGCCCATGTTACCTTCCTCATCCCCATAGCCCGCTACCCATTGATGCTACATTCTGAAGATCATCGGGCCTCTTGCCAGCCACTGGGCTGTCACAGGAAAGGCCACACCCTACCTCAAGCATGATGCTTGGCTTCAGTCCTATGAGCTGAGGAGGTGAGAGACCACGTAGCCCCAGTCTGGCCTGAGCATCCTCCTAACAGCAGGTGTGGAGGGCACACTGGAAAAGCCTTCTGTCAATGTGAGGTTTAAACGTTATCTGCAGAGTCCTAGAAAGTGGTTGTCAGAAGCGGGGTGCAGGCTCCGTTCTAGGTCAGGAGCACAGCATGTGGAGGCCTGAAGGGGCTACCAATGTCCAGTTCCGATGGCCAGTAAGGTGGGATAGAGCTGAAGGATGGAGTGGGTTTGTGTAAGCAAGGGCCAACTTTCCCAATTATGTGACTCTGAGAGAAAAGTGTTCAGAGGAGGGGCAGCTGGGAAAGCCCCGCCCCAGGGTAGGCAAGGCAGGGGCAAGGCTGAGGGCCACTGTGGTGGTACCAACAGTGTAGAGATGGACTCAGCAGGTCGGAGTACAGCTGTCAGAGATGTAGATGCCTCCTTGTGCCCTGCAGTGGCTAGAGAGATGGAAATGTCGGTGCCAGCTGAGCTTGGCTTCAGAGGACAGAGAGGGCACAGAGGGTAAGCTCCAAAGCAGGAGGGACCACAGACGGCAGGTAGCCAGAGAAAGGCACAAGAAGCTGGGTGGTCTGGCTCTTTGGTGTGCCTAAGGTCTCGAGCAGACCAGATTAGGGAGTGGGTGACCACGCACTTTGGCTGATGGCTCCATTGTCCTGTGAAGGAAGATGACAATGGGTACTCGGGGCAGAGGAGGGCAGCACCCTTGGTGGAGATGGGGTGAGAGCCCAGGATGGTGAATGGCCTGTGGCAGTGTATGGCCTGTTGGCACCAATCTGCACCATGCAGAGACTGACTTCAAGGAGGAAGTCGAACGGTGACTTCAAGGAGGAAGTCGAACGGGAAGACCTTGATAGATCCTCTGTTCCACCCCAGTGTAAGAACACACTTGCAGATCCCATGGCTTCGAATAACCTTGTTACATCCTCAGCTTTGCTCCCAGGAGAAGCTTCTAGACGGCTCCTGTCCCAGGGTGGTCAGAGGCTATGGGAAGCAGGAAGCAGGTGACAGGCGCAATGAGTAGCATTGCCGCTTCAAATCTCGGCTCCTCCGAAGCATCCCAA
The DNA here is from genome assembly GCA_028551405.1 of Uromys caudimaculatus. Lineage (NCBI taxonomy): Eukaryota > Metazoa > Chordata > Mammalia > Rodentia > Muridae > Uromys > Uromys caudimaculatus. The sequence goes on from CM052721.1 coordinate 40,948,537, forward strand.
GATTCTGCCCCTGTCTTGGTGCATGTGGACCTGAATCCTTCTGGCTCTGCCTGGGCCTTCGAGGTCCCAGGCCCGGACTCTGGTCATGCAGCCTCTGCAAGAACTTGCAGTTTGGTTTCTGTACCCTGGAATCCATCAAGGTAATCTCACTAGCAAGCATATCTGCGGGACTGACAGGTTTTGGAGAGAAGATATGGGCTTGATCTTTCATATTGTTGGTATGCCTGTAATGAGAGAAGGCTAGACCCTGCAGGAGGTCATGTATGCAGCACTCAAGACTTCGGTGCTAAGCTGAGCAGCTGGCATCCCCTCACGTCTCACCTTGCTATCATGTGATAGCTGAGGCTTCCCACAAACCTGCCACAGCAAGGCCTTTGAACCTTAAGATAGTGGGTCTCCTAGACAGGAAGACAGTTCCTCCAGACACCAGGAGACTATCAGAGGTCTCTCCCATTCCCTAAATCTTGCAATGGCTTCTTATTCTCCATTGCCTCTTGGGGGTCCAGGTTCCTGACTGAGGAGCCTTGAGAGTCGGTTGTCTTCTGGGTGTGGTTAGCTTCTGCCTTTGTCAGCCCTCCTTGGGCCTCTATGTGGCACCTGCAACCATGTGAAGTGTTCCAGAGGCCTCCATGGACAGCAGCTGTCACATTCCTAACCAGGAGAGACAATCCGTGGAGGCTCTTGGTCCTGCCCCCTTTGTGTCTAGGGAGCATCTAACTCCTCCTTGAAGTCGGCTTACATCTAGAAACTTCTTCCTGCTTGATCATCTTGGACTAAGACAAACCTTGGCCTTCCAGGCCTCTGGAGAGCACAGGTGACTTTAGGTGGCACCCTCTGTGTGGATTCTCTGGGAGTGTCCCATCCTAGCACTGATCACCAGAGTTGTAGACCTTCCTGCCTGTGAAGAGGAAGGGGTGTGGTCATCAGAAAAACCAAAGCACAGGGCTGGAGGAGCCAGCGTCCTTCCCAAGCTGTCAGTCCATCCTGCTTGCTACCTACAGAGGCATCGGATCCCCTGAGCTGGGGTTACAGCCATTGTGAACTGCCCACATGGGAGCTGGGAACTGAACTCTTGTCCTCTGTAAGAGCTGCATGGGCTCCTAACCCCTGAGCCATCTCCAGCCCCAGACGTATATTCTCGTCTCTCTCCTTGAGTCTGAGTGCATTTTTGTCTCTGCTTCAGGGTTGTGATTCTCCAGCCTCCAGCCTCCAGCCTCCCTACATGGCTCTCTCTAATTCTACATGGCAGCCGTCTTGCCCAGTGCAGAAGCAGCTGCTTGGTCTGTGTGTCCTCACCTGGAACACAGACCTATAAGGGCAGGGACTGTGTCACCAGCACTGACAAGCTGGCAAGCATTTAAAAAACGTATTTCTTTTGAAATAATTGTAGATCTACAGAAAAGCCACACAGATAGCATGTTCTCACCCTACCCCAGTGTTACCACGCACATGAGCTGGGAGTGGCAGTGACCCACCCATCTTTACATTGCTTGGATTTCCCCACAGCACCTGTGTTTCATAGAGCCCCGGATCCAGTTTAGGACCCCACGTGACCCAAGCTCCTGTCTCCTTTCTCAGCCTTACCTTTGTTTTTCAACCTCAGTGCCAGCCAGTTGCTTGTGATTGGTTCCCTCCTTTTGATTGGCCGCCTGACATTTTCTCGTGGTTAAACTGCATTTCGGAGCAAAGCTTGTGCAAAAGCGGTGTCACATGATGTTCCTGAGTTGCCCTAGGTGATGGTCACCTTGGCCCGCCCCCACAACAGATTTCCTTCCCCAAATCATTTAAAATGAATAGAATCTACCAGGGAAAAGCAGGCACTGCCCCAGACTGTCCACCAGATGGCAGCCTTCACCACCAAATCTTCATGGATAAAGTCTTGGTGCTGGAAAGAACTCTGGACATCCGAGGGACTGGTGGAAGGCCACCAGAGGAGCCCTGGCTTGAATGGACAGCCCGAGGGGACAGATTCCGGAATGGGCAGCTTTGAAGAGCTTTTGACTTGGCAACTCTATAGCCTGCAGTAGACTTAGTGAACAGACTGGCGTTGTGGGGATGGAGGGTGAGGGGGGGAAGGGGGCAATGGAGGGCTTCTATTTGCAGTGTGCTCAAAATTTAGGAAACAGAAACAGAAATCCTTCCTGTGGTGACCTGCCACCTACCGCCACCTACTTTGGGAAAGCCCTGTGCTTAGGCATGGAGTGGGAAGGGACACCTGGCATGAAACAATACTTGGTGGTCATAGAAATTACAGACTTGGGCTAAACCAGGCAGGGAGGGTAGCCTTTCTGTTTGATTCAAGTGTAATTCAGGGACTGTTAAAATCGCATACACACAAGTGAGCACGAGGGGACACAAGAACAATACACCTGTTTGGTTGGCACTGGGTTGTGTTTATCAAAGCACAAGGAATTCCACATTTAAAATGAGCACACTTTAGAAATTCAATTATGTGTGTATGTGTGGGTACACATGGGTCAAGGGTCAACCTCAGGTGTCATCCACCTTGTTTTAGGAGACAGGGTCTCACATTTTGACCTGAAGCTCACCAAGTAAGCTAGGCTAGCTGGCCGATAAACGCAGAATTCTGCTTGTCTTTGTCTCCCCTCAGTTCTGGGGTTATGTGGGTGCAACCACAGGCAGGCCTGCAATCACACCTAGGTCCCCATGTTTTCATGGCAGGCACCTTACAGACCGAGTCATCTCTCCAGTGTCCTAAAGCTCAGTGTTGCTTCTGGTAAAAGCTCACGGCATGTGCGGTTTACTGTCTTAATGGTTTCTGGAAATGTATGTATCGTGTACTGGCAGGGATGCCCTCCTCCCCTTTCCCTCTTCTTTCTCCTCTCTCCCCAAGTCACCCGCCCTTGGCTTACTCACTTTCATATTGTCCTTGCTGACTCTCCTTTTATGAGGTCAGTGACAGAGGGGTTAACCTTCATTCAAGTCTTCTGGATCAGACCTTCAGGAGCACACTCGAGAACCCACCTTTCCAGCCATCTCCTCAGCAGGCCACTGTCTAGGCTGTTGTCTGCCTCTCTCTCTCCTCACACACACCTTCCTGTCTATTACCACAGAAGCTTCTCCCTCAGTTTGCCAGATACAGGGAACAGATACCCAGGATGCCCCGAAATTGAATTTCAGACAATATGTGGGTTTCGCATAAGTCCATCTCCTGCCTCATTTTTAGATACATTAACATTAAAAAGTACAGTCTAATTGAAACTGAGATCTAGCTCAACCTTCATGTTATAGTTGGCACCTGCCCTGGTACATTTTTGTTTTGTTTTTTTGAGACAGGATATCCTGGACTCACTTTGGTAGTCCAGGCTGACCTCGAACTCACAGAGATCCGCCTGCCTCTGCCTCCCGAGTGCTGGGATTAAAGGTATGCACCACCAAGCCTGGCTCTGCCCTGGAACTGTTATTCATGCATTTATTAATCTTGTCACGTGAGCACCTTCTGTGTGCGTGGCACTTGCCAGCTGGGGACTCCTAATTAGCTTAGTTTCTGCCTACAAAGGCCTTCCCTTACTGCCTCAGAAGTCAGTTATAGCCTAGGGAGCCAAGCAGTGTGTCAGGAGCAGTAAGAATATGTCGTCCCAGAATGTGGGCGCTTCGGGGGAGACGGGCTGGACATAGCAACAGTGTTCATTGCCACGTGTCTCTGAAGCCACAGCGCAGGTCCTCCATATTTAAAGGGGACATCACTAAATCTGCTATGGGGATAAAACAGTACAAACAATAAATCAGTTTCCCTGTATTGAAGTCTAGACATTTGTGGGCACACAAGTGAAAATGACCCCCTCCGAGGATGACGAGATGGCTCAGTGGATAAAGTCCTTGCTGCCAAGTCCAGTGACCTGCGTCCCAGCCCTGGGGGCCCATGGTGGAAGGACAGAAGAGACTCCTGCAAGTCGGCCTCCACCAGACACGGGTGTGCTGCATCGTGCCACACCCACACTAAAGAAATAAAAATGTAACCACAGGCTGGTTCTCCCCCTCTTAGGCTGTGAGCTCTCCTCAGGAAGTATTGTAAATGCCATTGCTCAGCACAGGACTGTCCCAGGCATGTGGCCACTGGCCAGCCCCTGACCCACTGAGCTTTCCTCATCTCAATCATGGAGAAAATGTGCTCGGGTCCCCTCCGTTCCTTTCAACTGCGCTTTATTGTCTGCACCCTTGGTCTGTCCCCTGTCTTCAACAGCACAGAGACATTGAGACCACACTCAACACAGGGAGAAGATGGTGGTGTCACTGCTCTGGTCAAGGTCTCAAGGTTGCTTCTGCTGATGGCCTTGCGTAGGGAAAGGGGGTAAGAAACCAGCTGGCCATTGTAACAGACCACTCTCCAGATATTAATCCCGAGATGTTGGTTACATGAGTACATCAACCCTTCCACAAGGGCAGAGTCCTGGGCGCTCACTTACAGGCCCCTACCTGGTCCCCTCTGAGTATTTTGTAAGGAAGGGCTGTGGGTCCTACACGGCTCCAGGGCGGGATGTGACTCAGGGTGGTGAGGGAAATAAAGACAAGACAGGAAAAAAAAAAAAGCTTGGATCGAATGGATTGGATTCTCCGATGGGAAAATGCAACACTGAGGGAGAGAAGGATGTTTATTTTGTGGAGTTGAACAGGGAGGCAGGGTTATTGCATACAGCTGAACAAGGGGGCGGGGTCATTGCATACAGCTGAACGAGGGGGCGTGGTCATTGCATACAGCTGAACAAGGGGCGGGGTCATCGCATACAGCTGAACGAGGGGGCGTGGTCATTGCATAGGGCGGGGTCATTGCATACAGCTGAACGAGGGGGCGGAGCTATTGCATACAACAAGAATCAGGCTTAGCTAATCTAGGTAGGAGCAGTCCTTGTAGGGGAGCAGTCTGTAAACATAGGGGAGAAAGCCGTGGTGAACATTTTCTGCACACGCTGTCAGCATCCACGTAAGGACCAGAGGAAGGCTCTGCCATCCCTCTGCGCCTCAGCGGGGAAGACGCTGTTTTCCCGTGCGTCTGAGGCAATGGTGTCCTCCGTCTGGCACATGTTCGCTCCGTGTTTCCTCTGTTCCCCACATCTCTGTTTTATTTCTTAGATGCTCGGGTGGCTCCTTTTTAGTCCAGATTCAGTTTGTTGCGGTGACCAACAGTAGACTGGAAGGATAATAAAAATCAAGATCGTAACAGCGGCTATGCCCAAGACAAACAAAAGGAATGTTCTAGCAGGTTTAAGGGATTGAAGTCCCCGAAGCTAGCAGGGATCAATGTCATCAACGGGAGGGGACAATTTGATGCTAAACCTCCTGGGACGTACTGGCGGATTGGCCTTATCCAACCGTCAATCATTTATTGTGGGTCTATCCACCAGGGATCGAGTCCCAACTAACCCCTAGTTGTCTAAGTTGAATTGGCTCTGCTGCGTTTGGCCACATTCGGTTCCAGGAGTTTGCATGGTAGAAGAGAGTCATAGAGGTTGTTCTCCGACCTACACAAGAGCATCATGGCACATGTAACCCCCCCCCCCCCCACACACACACACGCATGGTGGGAAATGTAATAGACCCTTTGGACATAAAACAACTGTGACTTTGAAGTGACCAAGACAGCCAGAGGTGGTGAGTTACGAGACAAAGGTGAGAAAATACCAGAACGCTACCCATGGAGACAGGAGACATGCTAAGAGAGCTTTGTGAGGGATGACAGGCACATAGTAGGAACTTTATCAGGAAGGGGAGAGATCATTGGTCGGAGACACTAGGTAGAGTAATTTTTGTAGTCAATGAAAGATATGAATCTTCAGGCTTGAGATGTACATTCGTCCTCAGTGAAATAAGTGACTACGGAAACCATGTGACAGAGAACATGGGACACGCACACGCATGTGCACACACACACACATGAGTGGGTGCACATGCACTGGAACACATATATACACACGAGTGAACGCACATGCACAGGAAAACACACACACACACACACACACACACACATCAGGCAAAAACTAAGTAAGTGCAGATGACAGGGTGTGGGGGTTGGGGGGGGGAGACTTTAAGGCAAATGGTTCTTTTAGAAATAAAGAAGCGCATACCACAATGTTAAAAGATTCAATTCACAGGGGAGCTAGAATAATTTTAAACTTGTATGCACTTAACACATGCCCAAACCCACAATTACAGTGGGATATTTTAACATGCCTCTCTGGGTAATTGAGAGCTGAAACACACAAAAAAGTAACGAAGAAAAGAGAAAGACGGGGACAGATAATTAACAGCCGAGATCTAATGGACATGCCGAGAAGCCACAATTAGAGACAACTGAGCCTTCTCAGGATTTGGAAAATATAATCACAGCCCTGGGGCTGCAGAGTCAGCCTCACCGTTACCAAGGCACTGACTGCTGAAGGCTGAAGAAAGAGCAGAGGATTCTGGGAACACGCGGCTGCCAGGCAGTTCTCCACCCCTGCACCCCCCACTCCCAAGTTCTTTGCCTTTCCTAGCAACTGGGTGGACCTAACGTGAGTGGGTGTGGTCCAGGCCTCAGACTCTGCTGGATTCCATCAGACAGACAGATGGGTGGCATTGTTTCCATGGGCCAAGCAGCCAGTCGTGAACAGAGAGTAGGGGCAAAGGTCATGCATTGGATCCAGGGAGCCTCCCCGTGGGCTGTCGTCCTGATTTGGGTGTCAGGGCTGAGAGTTTCCTGACCATCAGCACTAGGATGCTCTGATAATCAAAAGATTGACCCGTGGAGCCCAATATGCATGTGAGCCAATCAGCACCCACACCGGTACAATGGGCGCATGCGGGGGTGGGGATGGGGAGTGAGCCACATCTCTGTGGGACCAAATACAGCCCATCACCTGTTCTTGTGTGGTTTTGGATTTTTTTTAAAACAGAGTTTTAAGGTTCATAGGAAAATGAGAGATTTCCCACCAACACCATGCCCTTGACACATAGCCTCTGCCAACATTAGCCACGAGCCCTTCCTGACAAGCACACACCTTGCCTTCCCGCTGTGGGAGGGGCTTATGTTGGCTCACAGTTTGAGGAAACCGCTCCTCATGGAGGAGAAGCCAGGGTAACAGGAGTGAGAGGCAGCGGGTCACTCGGCGTTCGCAGGCAGGAAGCAGAGAGACGGGTGTCTGTGCTCAGCTCGATTTTCCCTTTGTATTCAGACCCTCATGGGTGTGTCCAGAGGCTTGTCTCTGTGTGAGTCTAGACCCCGTTGACAATCAAGACTGCCATGCAGGGACCTTTCTTCTTCATGCATCCGCCTGTTCTAGAACATTCGGGAGTCAGAACCGTATGGCATGCAGCCTTCCTTAGCAGCATCACATGCTCGTGTATACTAACCTTCCCCCCTGTGTCTTTCCATTCCCCGGCAGCTCCTTTCTTTTTCGTCCCGAATGGCGACAGTTCCTGCTAGATTGTCCCAGCTTATTCACAGCTTTAGTTTCTAAAGAGCACCTTGGCTGTTTTAGTTGGTTTGGCAGTTATGAACAAAGCTGTTATAAACATCCACATGAAGGCTTTACACAATAGACAGAAGTATGGGCTTTTCTATATGAGAGATTTTCTATATTTATGGGCTGGCGAAGCGGCTCAAGGAAAGGGCGATTGCATCCAAACCTGACGACATGAGTTCGATTCCCTGAACCCATATGGAGGAAGGAAAGAACTAAGTTCCAAAAGTTGCCCTCTCACCCCCACACGAGTGCCAAAGCATGTGTCCACCCTAAATATAAATTTAAATATGGAGGCCGGGCAGTGGTGGCACACGCCTTTAATCCCAGCACTTGGGAGGCAGAGGCAGGTGGATTTCTGAGTTCGAGGCCAGCCTGGTCTACAGAGTGAGTTCCAGGTCGGCCAGGGCTATACAGAGAAACCCTGTCTCGAAAAACAAAACAAAACAAACAAACAAAAAATTTAAATACGGAGTTATTTGCTTGTTTATGACGCAGGATCTCATGTATTCCAGGCTAGTCCCCAGCTCCCCATATGTAAGGGTATGTAAGGGTCATAAGCCTCTCTGTTCTGTATGTTTTCATTAGGGATGTTTCTATTAATGTCCTTGGTCCGTTTTTAAAATCAAGCTGTCAATTGGCTTAACTTAGCGGGCGTGGGGGAGCATGCAAAGTATTTTGGTTCCTGGTTCCTGAGGAGTCAGTGTTTCGTGGTAGGAAAGGCAGGTGGAGTTGGTTCATCTTTGGTGGTGGGAGCTTGTGACTTTAGGATCACGTGGCTCCTCCCGTGGCTGTGCCTGCGGCGTGAAGAGCTTAGACCGGAAGCTGAGTGGATAGAGCCATCAAGGCCTGTCCATCATGAGCTACTTCAGCCAATGAGGAACTCCATCCCCAAACAGTGACCCAGCTGGGACCAGATGCACAAGGCCACGGGCTTTTCGCATTCCAGCTGCAGCTCTGAGCATGAGGTGAGGGCCTGGATTTCCATAACATTTCCTGTTGTTTGCAGAGATTTTCCCTCAGTCTATTCATCATCTTGTTCCCTAGACAACACCTTTGGGCAGAGCACAGATATATTTATTTGAATAATAAATAGATAAAAGAACACAGAGACTGGTATTGAACCTCCTGTCTCTACCTCTGGATCATAACCTGAGACAGGGTTTCTCTGTAGCCCTGACTGTCCTGGAACTCACCCTGTATACCGAGCTGGCCTCGAACTCAGATCTGCTTGCCTCTGCCTCCTTGGTGCTGGGATTAAATTTAGGCTTGTGGCCTCATAAGCATCTTCCAAACTGCCGCTGTCATGGTGCCCCTGTGCCCACTGTAGGAAAATCACGTGTCCCTGAATGTCTGCCTCCAGCTCAGATCTCTGCTCCCTCCCCCCCCCCCCCAACTCGTCTAGGTAATAGGCACAGCTTTCACTTCCTCTGTGACCATGGACCCAGTCTGTCCCAATCATCCACCCATCCCTTTCTCAAAGGGTCCTTCCTCCCAGGCTCACAAAAGAGGTGGGCCTGCCACAGTCCACACAGCAGCTCCCACTGAGGCCACACACAGCAAATCCAGCGATACTGTTACATTCTCACTGGCAAGGGCCTGCGTGACCCAGGAGGGTCAGATGGTCAAGGTCATTCTCTACTACATAGCAAGTTTGGAGTCTAAGGCTAGCCTGGCCACAAGAGACCATCTTTTCCTCCTTCTCTGCCCTTCTCTGTCCCCGCCCCTCCCTCTCCTCCCCTCCCCCCTTCTCTCTTCCTGTGTGTCTCTCTCACTATCCTTCTCATCTCTAATCAAGATCCCAGTGACCGGTCCCTCCCTCCCTAACCTGACCTCCCCGGGGCTGGGGCTGAAACTTGTGTTTGTCTGTTGTGCAGTGTATGGTTTCTTCCTCTGCTGGTCCCGAATTTCCTCCATTAGGGGACTCATCCCTCTGTGTAGGTTCTGGGCAGTTGGAGGGGGTGATGTGTGTTTGTACTCCAGGGACAAGGACCTTCTCACAGGGCTAGTCTTGTTGGGTCGTAGCAGAGGAGCAGAGCACCCCCAGCACTGTCACAGGGTCACGGGGTCACGGGGTCATGGGCCCAGCATGGTTCTTACTGAATAATGGATTCTTGGACAGTAATAGCAGGCATCGGGCACTAAATGGGCTCTGTAATTTCTAGATTTTTCGACACCTCGCTGAGGGTGAGGTGGGGTTTGGATCCCACTCCCCCTGTGTCAGTTCCCATGGTAGCAGTCACCGCGGAGGGCATCTTTCTCTTCTAGTCTCTTCCTGGGTGTCCACTGTCCTCAAGTTTCTCAGTCTATTTTCTTGTGAATGTCCTGCTTCCTTCCGACCCCAGGGTCTTAGCCCCTATGTTCCAGCATGGTAGCCCTGAGATCTCAGGAGCCCGTATCAGGTGCATCGCATCCTCAAATAAGAGCTCACGTCCTTCCACATATGGCCAGCAGGTGTCGCCACAGACCGGGCAGCTGCGGAGCTCTGGCGCCCTGTCACCTGGGCAGTTGGAGCCTGGGATGGTGGTGAGAAGGGCAGGCTGAGGCAGCCCAGGTGAGACCTGCAGAGCCAACTGGGGGTCAGTGTGGTGTGCAAGGCCCTTTCTGCTCTATTGGGATATGTCCCCAAGGACCCGCTATAGAAGTGACTTGAGAGGATCAGAGAGGCAAGGCCATCTGCTCCAAGCCACACAGCACTCAGCAAGCAAGGGGCAGGGTGGGTGAGCTGATGCCCTGAGAGGGAACACAACTTACCCAGAGTCACATTGTCTGTGACCAAGCCAAGGCCCAAACACAGTCTGGGTTTGTATTACTGTTTGTTCAATTATTTTTGAGACAGAGTTTCACTGTTTAGACCTGGTAAGCCTGAAAATTACTATGTAGCTCAGGCTGCCCCCAAATCTCTGTTGATCCTCCTGCCTCTATCCCAAGTAATAGGATGACACCGTTCTGATTGTATGACTATTTTTGATTGACAGCTCACAGCTGTATCTGTTTGTGGGGACACAAGCCCCGATGGTGTTCCCTTACCAGAGCCAAGGCTGCCCGTGGCCAGTGCTTTATCAGTCTCACACCGTCTGTCACTGTCCTCTGGGGACTTTGTAAACCAAGGCTGTGGAGGGTCTGTAACTAGTCTTGTTTCCCCAAAGGCAGACCCTCCCACCCTCAGCAAACTGCCTCGTTCCAGTCCGGACTCTGTGTGTTTCTCATCCTTTTGCTCAGTGTGCTGTGCTTGCACAGGGAGACGCTGTGTGTCTCTGAGCACCCAGGGGACTTCTGGTTGGGCTTACCTTCTGTGGCCTCTCCCTGGCTTTTCAGTTCTCTCTCTCTCTCTCTCTCTCTCTCTCTCTCTCTCTCTCTGTGTGTGTGTGTGTGTAAATGGGACTCATCTTCAAGAACATAGCTGTGCATTGCATAGGGATATTGGGTCAGCAGCGGGCTCCATGTGGGACAGCACTGTCGCTCTGCCCTGTGACCCTGCATTCCTAGTATTTGGACATGTCTGTAATCTTTGCACAGTGACAAAACTTGCTCCGTAATTCATTTCTAATTCAGACTGCATGCAAATGTATTTTATTATTTATTTGAAAATTCACATTTGTCTTATTTTACGCATCTAAGTCTTCTGCCTGCATGTATTTCTGGATGCAAGCATGTACCTGGTGCCCTAGGGCATCAGAGAAGGGCGTCAGATCTGCTGGAACTGGCGTTACAGGTAGTACTGACTACAGAAGCCTACTAAAGGAGATAGCCAAGGTCCTGTGGTGCCATCCGTGTCTGAAGGTGCTGCCCCAGGTAGCCCCAGTCCCACAGAATCTTCCAGAAGGAAAACAGAACCTGTGACCTAACTGATTAGGCGTCAGACTTGGCCTAGCTTTACTTTTACAGATGGGGAAACAAAGGCCCATTGGATTGAATAGTAAAAGTTATAAGCTTGTCGACTCCCTCAAGTACCTTCGGCTTCAGTGCTGGGCAGCTGCAGTCCTCACGCATGGGTGTGGGGGCCCGTGAGATCTCTCAGGGGACAGCTGACCCTGAAAGATCTCTCAGGGGACTGCCTGACACCTGCGTATGCCCAGTGCCATGTCATGTGGTATTCACCGGCCATGAGGGCGGCTGACCCTGCATCACTGCCCACTTAGCTCCCAGCCCTGGCTGTGTCCCACTCAGCTTCCATGGGAATGGATGGCCATTTGCTTGCTATTAACTCCATGGCTAGAGCCGGGGTGACCACTAGCCATTGCAGTTAGGGGTTGGAACACCAGCCCTCAGCATTAATGGCTTGCTTCTGTGTCTGTGAGCACAAGAACTGTGGATTGGAAATAGCAAATCAAAAAACTGCGACTGCTGACTGGCCCAAATTGAGACCCATCCCACAGGCAAGAACCAATCTCATCTGACACTATTAATGATACTGTCATGCTTGCAGCAGGAGCCTAGTATAACTGTCCCCTAACAGATGCAGAGACCCACAGGCAAACCTTAGATGGAGCCCGGGGAATCTTGTGGAAGAGTTGGGGGAAGGATTGAGGGCTTCAAAGGGATTAGAGAGTCCACAGGAAGACCAACAGAGTCAACTAACTTGGACCCTCGTGGGCTCCCAGAGACTGAACCACCAACCAAAGAGCGAGCATGGGCTGGACCTAGCCCCCCGCCCCCCATATGTAGATGTGCAGCTTGGTCTTCAGGCAGGTCTCCCAACAACTGGAATGAGGGCTGTCCCTGAAGCTGTTGCCTGCCTGTGGATCTCACTCCCATAGCTGGGCTGCCTCGTCTTGCCTCAGCAGGAGAGGATACACCTAGTCTTGCAGTGACTTGATGTGCCAGGGTGGGGGGAATCCTGGGGAGGGGTCCCTTTCTCAGAGGAGGAGAGGAGGGAGGAATGGGGGGGAGGAGCTGTGTGAGGAGGGGACTGGGAGGAGGGGTCTGATATAAGGCTGTAAAGCGAGTAAGTAAATAAATTAATGGAAAAAACCTGCGACTACACTGTACACAGACCGTGTTCCGTTTGGTGGCTGCGGCGTATTTAGGCCACCCACATGGGAGTTAAGTACTCGGAAAGACACGTGCAGGTTCCATTTGAACAATAATAGACTAGGATCGGTATTGTCCACAGGGCCAACGCCTGTGGCTGCCATGGGGCACAATAATGTCACCTGCTGCCCCTTGGAGAGTTGGCATCTTTGAAGTGAGTCTGGCCACCTGGCTCTCTCTTGTCAATACTCCTGGACGTTGCATCTGGAGAGTATACAATCTCCCACGATGTGGGTTCAGGTTGCCGGGAGATCCGGCTAGTGCCTCTGTTGCTGCCCTCTTCTCTAGCTGGGCGCTTCCATGGTGACCAGCTGTCCTCTGAGAGATGGAGTGTGCTGCCCCTGCCTCAATGCCTGGCTTAAGAGGGAATGCAAACGTAGAAAAACTGGCTTCAGGGTACCTGGTGGGCTTGGCCTGCTTGGGTTTGTATGACACTGACAACCTTAGCCATTTCTTTGTATTCCTTTGTGGATGGTGGATTTCACACTAGCAGACTGGGGGGCTGTTTGCTGGAAGTCGCTCAAGCCACAACATGGCCCTGGAGCTACCACTGCCAGCCCCAAATGCTGTGCTCAAGCTCTGCCTTCCCCCACCTGAGGTACCACCGCAGAGATCCTTGGGAGTGAAATGGGAACTGAGAATCCACACTGTCTGAGGACCCGACTGGGTATGTGCAAGACTCCTTGAGAGTAGACATGGCCAGGTGGCCAAGCCAGACTTCAAGCATAGCATTGCTCCTCAGTGCTGTGTGTCCCTGGGAAAGTCATTTAACTGTTGCGAGCCTCGGTTTCCTTCCTTTGTCAAGTGAGCCATGTAGCATCTCCTCCACAGGGCTACTCCATACACAGAGTCTTGGCAATGTTCTCTCTGTTTTGTTTCTCTCTTCTCCTCTCTTCTATTCGTCTCCACTTCTCTTCTTTCTCTTCTTCCTCCACTACCCCCTTAGCCCAGGCTAGCCTCCAATTCTCTATCTAACCAAGGCTATATTTCAGTTCCTTATTCTTCCCCCTCTATCTCCTAGGCACTGAGATTACAGATCTAAGCCACTGTGCCAGATAGTCTCAACTTTTTTGTAATAAATTAATTTGAGAAATAGCTACTAATTTAAGCACACTGTTCCTAGAGGCCTTACACAGAGACAGCAACAGGTAGCTAGAAATGATAGATTTGAATCCCAAATTCTTCTAGCGTCATCTGGAGAAGTCACCGGAAATCAGTGAGTTCTTTGGTCCACCCTCCACCCTCCACATTAAGGAAAAAGTGGGCTTTCACATAACTATCTATTTGTTTTGAGAGAGAGTCTTGGTGTAGCCCAGGCTAGCCTTCAGGTCAGGTCATATCCTGAATGCTGGGTTGTAGGCGTGCATCACCACATCTGGCCAGGCAAGGTTGGATAACTGCAGAGAGTTCACTGCCACCCATCAGAACCCCCAGGCAAGGGTCTAGTCACTTTGCAAAATAAAAGTTGGTTTCTGCATTTTAATAAAGTGGGAAGTGGGGTGCCGCCCGCCCTTTACCTCCCACCCACTCTGGAGCTGGCTCTTCTCTGAGGAGGGAGCGTGTCTTCATTCTGATGAGGTTGCATAGTTCCGAGCTCACCAGAGGAACAGAAACCATAGGGCAAGTTTCTTAAAGGAATGGATGTTTTGGGGTGTCTTAGGTGGTGTTCTCAGCAACTCTTAGAAAAGAAAGCATTTAATCGGCCTTGCTTACAGTTTCAGACACTAGTCCATTGTCATGGCAGGGAGCAGACATGGTACTGGAGAAGAAGCTGAGAGTTCTTCATTCAGATCCACAGGCAGCAGGAAGAGAGAGACACTGGGGCTGGCTCGATCATCTGAAAGTCCAAAACCCAGTCTCAGGGACACACTTCCTCTAACAAGGCCACACCTCCTAATCCCTCTCAAGTAGTGCCACTCCCTGATGACCAAGCATTCAAATAGATGAGTCTATGGGGGCCATTCTTAGGCAAACCACCACACAAACAGTGGACACAATGCAGTCCAGGTAGTTGAACAATGGCTGCCCTCACCCAGTTGGGCCTAGGCCCTGGTAGCTGTTCTGTCCAGGAGGGTGATGTCTCAGCTGTCCCTCTCTGGAGCATTCCTGGTGAGCTGTTGCCTCCTTGTTGGAACCTGGAAGAACTGGGTTCTGACCTCAGTGAAGGGATGCAGCAGCTGCTGTAGGTTAGATGAACTGGCTGGCAAGATGAGAAGAGAGCAGGCAAGAGGTGAAGCTGCTCACAGCGTGGCTCTTTCCACTTCAGATAATCTGATGAGGGAAATCTGACGGCTTATCTCCATGAAGTGACTCTAGATCCAGTCAAGTTCACAACCAAGATTATGGAGGATGTAATGAGAATGGTTTACACACACACACACACACACACACACACACACACACACACACACACACACACTTACTTTTAAAATGCTTGGTCCCCAATTGGTGGAAATGCTTGGGAAGGATTAGGAGGTGTGTCACTGGGTGTGTGTGGGGGGGTGGGCTTTGAGGTTTCAACAGCCTGTGCCATTTCTGCCATTTAGTCTCTCTCTCTCTCTCTCTCTCTCTCTCTCTCTCTCTCTCTCTCTCTCCCCCTTCTCCCCCTCCCTCCATCATGCTCATGGATTAGCTCTCAGCTACTACTCCAGCACCATACATGCCTGCCTGCTGCCAGGCTTTCTCCATGACAGCCATGGACTCATCCTCTGGAACCGTAAGCCCTGATAAACACTGTCTTCTTTAAGTTGCCTTGGTCATGGAGCCTCTTCATATTAATAAAACAGTGACTAAGACAGGGACTAAACATCAGGCTGGTTGCTTTGACAACCAGCTAATGCCCTTCGGCTCACAGGGAGATGAGGGGTTCAGGCTGTCCTGTCAGGCCAGCACAGCGAGAGAGGCTCCTCTCCAGCCCCTGCTGTTCAGGAACCAGGACCATCTCTGAAGGAGGTGGAATTGTTGCCACTTCTCCAGGCTCCTGACCTTGTCAGGGAAAGAGGCCCACTTATTTTCTTGGGGGAAAACGTGGTTCTTGGGCACAGGATGGTCTTGAGTGAGTGGGCTAGACAAAGTGAGTGCTTGGGAATCTCCATGACGACGTTGTCTTCACTCCTCGACACCAAAGCAGTAGCCTGAAATACCAGTGAGGGGCCAACGGTCCCAGCAGAGAGGCTCCCATGTGTCCCTGAGTGCCCTTCGGTGAAGGAGTTGGAAGACCACCATGTTGTTGTCCTTGTCACTGATACATGAAAGACCCAACCGAGGATTCTCACAGTGTCTCAGAGCTGCCTGATCTTCAGGTGACAGGCAGTGTGCAAAAATCACCAGAGTGGAAAATTTGAAGTGAATTTTCTAAGTGGGGCAGCAATGGCCTTTGAGTGTGAGGGAGACACTCTCACCCCTGGTGGTCATAACTCAGGAGTTGGTCGCTCACTGTCATTGGAAACTTCTGTAGAGTCGGTGGTGGTTCTGGGTCCTTGTGAACTTGAGGAATGAATTACGCAGGCAGTGAAGGACAAGCTTTAAGGGGGGTCTCTTGTAGAGATAAAGCTTGAAGCAGCATATGGGCTTCTCCTGTGTAGGCAGGGCTAGGGGTGTTGCCTCTAAGCCATTTGACTCAGCCTTCTTATGGGATTTACTGAAGAAACTGACTGAGACTGGGGATATTTCTTTGGGGATGGTTCATTCTCTGGGCTTACCACAGGCTGAGCCATTTGTTGGCTGGTGGGGTGGGGCACATGCTGCGCTTGCTCTTCTGGCCCAACCACAGAGATGATCACACTGCTGTTCTGTGCACACTGCTCCCCCAGTTACAGAGGAGCTATACTTCCCCCACCCCCCTAACCCCTGGCTATCCACCTCTGCTAACTCTGGTTGCTGGCCAGGGCAGCATTGCTAGCTACTGACCTTGAAGCTGTTGTTGGTCTCTGACCCCTGTCGAGTCTGCTAAACTACTCGTGTTCTCATGACTGTGGGACCAGCTTGTGGCTTTAACATGGGTCTTTCCCCTCGACTATCCTCTTCCTGTACTAAGAAAGCTCTTGGATGTACCAAGAGCTAGCTGCCATTCTCCTAGTTTACCTCACTTCTAGCTCCCTGTTTCTGGTGCTGACGAGGCACAGGATTCTCCTTCCTGGAATGGGTAGGGGCTTCTCAGAAGTTGTTCTTACAATTTTGCCTGTTACAATAGTGGTGTTGGAAGAGAGAGTGTGGACCTGGAGAAATGGCTCGACCATGAATAGCATCTGATGCTCTTGCAGAGGACCCCAGGACAGTTTCCAGCACTTAGCCAGCTGACAACCACTTGTGACACCAGCTTCAGGAGATGTGCTGCCCTCTTCTGGTCTCCTTGGGCAACTACACCTGTGTGCACATACTCCCACACAGATACCTATATAATTACAGATTTAACATAAAATAAAAAGGATAGAATGAGTGAAAGAGCAATACTCCATTTGGTGTGTCTCAGAGAAGAGAGCATCACAGGCACCTACCTGTAGCTGCTGACCCTGGCTTTGTCTTCCCAGAGCCTCTTCTTGCCTTTCACCTGATCAGCATGGCCGTCCCATGTGCCGTCGAAGGCCCTCAGATTTACCTTCTCCAGTGATCGAGAGCTCACTGTCTTGACTCTGACTTCTGTTCTCACTGCAGTAAAAAAAAGATACAACAAATACAGGGGAGAGAAGACAGTTTCCATAAACATTAGCAGTGGCATTAAGATCACGAAACAGGAACCGGATGCTATGAGGAAAAAAAAAAAAAAAGCAGTAAGCACAATGAAGAATTCTTAGAAGTTGCTCCAAGAGTACTTCGTAGCCTGGGAGAAACAACTCAGGAGAAGAATTAGAAGTCAGAGCTGAGGAAAAGTCCAGAAGTTGAACTAAAATAGGAATAGAGAAGAAACAGGAGCAGAAGAAGAGTAAATCCAGACAGAGCAGCACCCGACAAGTTCTAGCAAGAAAACCAGAAAAACATGGAGTCTCGGATGTGCCCAAAGATATAGTGCAAGAAAATAAAGAATATCGCGGACACAGGGGATGAGTGGGGATTCACAAGCAGACAGTTTGAAACTTCAAGTCTGTGTTTGGACACATTCCCAGAGTTGGTTTGAACAGGCTGGTTCCAGGGGCGTCTGCTGTTAGATCAAGATAGTCTAAGCTACACCAGGCATGCCCACTGTGCCTCCGTGAGTTCAGTCATCACCCTACATTTCCTAAACTTCGCAGCTTTGTCCTTTGCTCTATGCCAGTGGTTCTCAACCTTCCTAATGCTGAGACCCTTTTTGGTTTTTTTTTTACGTTTTTTTTTTTTTTTTTGGTTTTTTGAGACAGGGTTTCTCTGTATAGCCCTGGCTGTCCTGGAACTCACTTTGTAGACCAGGCTGTGCTGACCCCCAACCGTGAAATTATTTTCATTGCTCCTGCATAACTGTAGTTTTGCTACTGTCATGAATTGTAATGTAAATATCTGTGTTTTCCGATGGTCTTTGAGGGTGGCAACCCACAGGTTAAGAACCGATGCTCTAGGTTCTATCAGCTAGGCAGCACCCTCCTCTGACACTCGTCACAATGTAGGTGATAGCTTACTTCTCTTTGCTATTCACTAGATGTTGGGTTTCTCATCTGGTCACATAGACTGTGAGCGCCTCTCTGAGACACCATAAAGCTGCCTCTTCTCAGCGTTTAGTAAAATGATTAGTTTATTACAGTGACGTGTGGGTGTGTCAAGAACCCTCAAGGTCACACATGAATGCCTGACACCCAGCAATTCTCTGCGCAGGCACCAGCAGCAGACACGGAGTCCCAAGTCTTTAGTGAGAAGCAGTTGCTGGCTGCCATGCTGCCTTCATTAGTCACCCACGTGGACTCAGAACTGCATTCAGAGAGCTCAGTCCTAGAAGTCCAGGCCCCCACATGCTCAACATCCCAGCATCCTTCTGGTTCCCGCTCTCCATGCTGAGCTCAGCGTCCGTGTCTCTCTTCCTTTAGCTCCTCTGCTGTGACGTCCGAGCTCACAACCCACCATCAACAACCATGCCAAGTAGCCAAAGCCTCCCTCCACGACCTGTGCGACATGAACACTGACCAACCACACCCAAGGCCAGTTTCCCTTTCATCCCTTTCTTCCCCAACCCCAGGGAGATGGAGAAGTGTCTCACTCATCATTTTCTTTCTTCTCATTGTCTAAACTTCCAGCTAACTGAAGAAATGTCTTGTTTGGTTTGGGACCCTGCTGTCTGGCCCCCTTTCCAGCAGGACTCTCTACCCTTTAAGTCACTTAGTGTTACTGTGATGAAAAATAACCCATAGAAACAACTCAAGGGGGAAAGAGTCATTTGGCTCATTCTTTCTTTCTTTCTTTCTTTCTTTCTTTCTTTCTTTCTTTCTTTCTTTCTTTCTTTCTTTTTTTTTTTTTTTTGGTTTTTCGAGACAGGATTTCTCTGTGTAGCCCTGGCTGTCCTGGAACTCACTCTGTAGACCAGGCTTGGCCTCAAACTCAAATCCACCTGTCTCTGCCTCCCAAGTGCTGGGATTAAAGGCGTGCGCCACCACTGCCCAGCTTGGCTCATAGTTTCTGAGGGCCCAGTCTGTGACCGCCTGACACTGAGTGCTTTGGCAGAACATCACGATAGTAGGAGACCCAAAGTGGAGGCAGAATGGAAGACAGACAGCCACGAGGCAGTACAACCCAAGGACAAACTCCTTGTAGTTCACTTCTAGCTAGACCCCATGTTGCAAAGGTTCCAGAACCTTCTAAGCAGCTCCACCCTCTGGAGACCATGTTTAAAGCATGACTCCGTGGAGACACTTCAAATTCAAGCCACAGCACCATCCTTCTGGGGCCTTCCACGACACTGGAAAACCACCCGGCACCATGGCTGTCAGTGCTTAGATTTTCTTGACTCCTCTTCTGGCTTTCCTTGCTGTGCCCACATATGCAAGTTCAAGGTCAATGCTGAGGTCTTGCCTTCCATGTCCCTTCTGGAGAAGAGAGGCCTTTCCTGGGTTCCTGTGCTGGGTGTTTTATGTTAACTTGACACAGGCTAAAGTCATCTGAGAGAAGGGAACTTCAACTGAGAAAATGTCTCCATAAGATCCAGCTGTAGGGCATTTTCTTAATTAATGATTGATGGGGGAGGGCCCAGCCATTGTGGGTGGTGCTATCCCTGGGTTGGTGGTCTTGAACTCTATAAGAAAGCAGGTTGAGCAAGCTATGGGGAGCAAGCCAGTAAGCAGCATTCTTCTCTGGCCTCTGCATCAGCTCCTGCCTCCAGGTTTCTCCCTGCCTGAGTTCCTGTCCTGACTTCCTTCCATGCTGAACAGTGTTATGGAAACTTAAGCCAGAAACCCCTCTCCTCCCAGGATGCTTTGGTCAGGTTGTTTCATCTCATCAGTAGTAACCCTAATAAGACAGCTCTGAAGTAGTTAGCATCCCCAGTTTGCTAATTAGTATCCTCAGTTTGTTAGTATCCCCAGTTTGCTAGTTAGTATCCCTAGTTTGCTAGTTAGTATCCCCAGTTTGCTAGTTAGCATCCCAGTTTGCTAGTTAGCATCCCAAGTTTGCTAGCTAGTATCCCCAGTTTGCTAGTTAGCATCCCAGTTTGCTAGCTAGTATTTCTAGTTTGCTAGTTAGTATCCCCAGTTTGCTAGTTAGTATCCCCAGTTTGATAGTTAGTATCCCCAGTTTGCTAGCTAGTGTCCCCAGTTTGCTAGTTAGCATCCCCAGTTTGCTAGTTAGCATCCCAGTTTGCTAACTAGTATCCCCAGTTTGCTAGTTTGCTCTCACTCTGGCCTAAGTATTGACTCAACCCATTTCCTTTAATTGTTTAAAACTCTTATTTATTTTTATCATTTCATAGCATGCACAATGGGCTTTACTCACGTCCCGCTACTGTCCTCTCTTCCCCTCCTCTCTCCTTACAATGAGCCCCACTCCTCGAACCCACAGTTCCATTACCCTCCATCTGTGTTCCGTTTCTCCACAGACAGAGCCCGGCTGGGGCTGCTCCACAAGGGGCCATGTGAGGGGAATGCGGGCACCAGAGAAAGGAGAGCTAAGCAAGAATATGATCTTCAGAGGAAATGGATCCACGGAACAGGATCCAGAGTCTGGAAATAGACTCACCCATGTGCAATCAACAGGCCCGTGAGGTCTTCTCAGCCCACGGCACTGAGTGACCCAGTGTCTGAACATACGACCCCTTCACCCCTCCTGACAGGAGAAACCCTGAGTGGGACCACAAACCTACACGTGAGGCAGCTTGTGGAAAAAGAGTGCTGGAGGGCGCCATGGAAACCTTAAGGGTAAGGAGAAGACTTGGTTGTTGACAACAGATCAGATGTTTCTCGGGAAACACACAGATACTCTTTCTGTAATTACTGTAGTGCACATAGTTGCTCGTTTGTGAGAGCTGCGGGCATGCGTACATTGTGTTTTGATTATATCCACTTCTACTGCCTCTCAAGCACCTCCCAGCTCCTGCTCCCTGCCTTGTCCCCCTCCCAACTTCATTTCCTCATTTCCTAGCACAGAGTCCCGACTGACTCTCTCCCCACTGCCTCCCAGAAGCCTGAGGTCCTCCGCCAGGGGGTGGAGCTTCATGAGCTCCTCCCCCTCTGCGCTGGGACGTTCCCTGGCTTGATCTTATGCAGGTCTTGTGCTGACAGCCACAGCAGTGTGAGCTCACCAGAGTGACGGCCCGTCACATGCAGAAGATGGCATTTCACTGCACTGCATCCCGTGTGAGGAGGGGTTGTGCAACGTAGGCCTCACTTACGGCTGAGCGACGTTACTCCTCCTCAGAACTCTGACCAGTTGTGGGTCTCTGCATTGATTACTGTCTTCTGCAAAAAGAAGTTTCTTTAATGAAGGTTGAACGCTAGGACCTGTGTGCCGATCTAACTGAGATGTCCCCCCACGGACCTGGCATTTGAACGCTCAGTTCCCAGGTGATGGCACTGTTGGCGGGGGTGTGGTGGGGTGGCGTGTTGGTTAGGGGGTGTGTCCTTGTGGCAGAAGGACTTTGAGATCTTTAAAGATTCAACATTTCAATTCTCCCCCTCTCTTTCTCTCTCTCCCTCTCTCTCTGTGCTTCATGCTTATAGTTCAGGATGTGAGCTCTCAGCTCCAGCTGCCACATTGTCACTTCCCCGTGACAGTGATGGATGTTCATCCCCCTGGTACCAGGAGCCCAAATAAACCCTTTCTTCTGTAAGTTGCCTTGGTCGTGGTCTTTCATCACAGCAATAGGAAAATAACTACTGCAGACAATGCCTCACCTAGACACAGGCTCTCAGGCTGGGTTTACAGTACCAGACACGAGTCCTGTCTTGTGGAGTGAGCCTGAAATCCTACCAAAACATTCATGACATTATACCAGTGGTCACATCTTGTAAGGACGGTCATTACGGTAGCTCACGGAGTCACAGCTAGATAATGACTGCTGCTGGCATGTCTCCCCAGCAGCCTGGACAGCATCTCCCAGCACTATGAAATGAGCCAGCATCGGGAAGAAAACTCCTAGCTCAGAGCCAGCTTAATTTCTCCATGTCTGGTGGCCCCAGTGGATGGTCCTTTCAAGTAATGGTCTTACTGTCTAGCTCTTGTGAACAACTTAGAACAATGAAAACAACCTGTTTAAAATACACACAGCATCCCAACTGGAAGTAGATCTTACTGCATCAAAATTAAAAGCTTCTGTTGTCCCAAAGACTTTTTCAAGAAAATAAAAAACATGGGCCACAGATGAGAAGTACTCTGGATGCCTGGATGACTTGAGTTGTACCCATAATATATAAAAAGCATTCACAAGTCAATATTTTTTTTTAAAAAACATCTCAGTGAGTCAGGCAAAGATTTGAACAGATTGCTTCAGAAGAAAGGTCTGTAGCTTTATGGAAAGGTGCTCACCTTTGATAGCCACAAGGAAATACAAATTAAAGCCAAATGAGGGTTGGAGGATGGATTAGTGGGTAAAGGGTTTGTTATGCAAGTGAATCTGAGCCCTAGAACCCATGTTAAAAAGCAGGTGTGGTAACATATGACTGTAATCTCAATGCTGGAGATATGGAGACAAATGAAGCCCTGGGACTCACTGGCCAGAGAGCTTAGCAGAATATAAAGGCTCTAGGTTAGTGAGAGACCTTGCCTCAAAATGTAAGATGGACTGATTGAGAAAGACACTTGATGTGACTTCTGGTCTAGGCACCCACCCACATACATGCATGCAACCACACACACACACACACACACACACACACACACACACACACTCACAGACACACACACACACATTACCACCAACAGCAAAGCTCACAGTGAGGCAGCGTTTCACAGCCACTCGAGCAGGTAAAGTGACAAATCTAACATCAAATGCTGGCAAATATTGGCAGCTCGAGCTCTGCTCTCTCACCAGAGTAAACCAGCATGCTCAGTACTGAAAAGCACAGGAAGACCTTCACTGTAGATTGTCGACCCACCTCCTGGCCACTCATTTCTACGGCAGCCCTCATCCAAGAGGAATGACATACATTCGTGACAAAACCTCCTGCAAGGATTTTAGCCTCGGTTTTATCCATGATAAGAACTACCAACCAGAAACCATTTACGTTTCCAGCAACAGAAGATGAATTGGTAGGTGGTTGTGTGTGATGTCCCCAACACCACTCAGCTGCAGAGAACAAGTCAGTGACCCGTAAAACAGACACATCTCAAAGACAGTCCTGGGTGAGAGGAGCTGTATACAGAAGGGCCTGTACTATACCATCGAATACGCTCAATGCTCACAGGCAGACAACAGTGGTCCAGAGAGATAGATCAGCAGGTAAAGGTACGTGTGGCCAAGGCTGATGACCTCACACCCACGTGGTGGGGAGAGAGAGAGAGAGAGAGAGAGAGAGAGAGAGAGAGAGAGAGAGAGACACTTACAAGCTGTCCTCTCCCCCACCCCCGTCTGCCACTGCCATGGCCAGTCTTGAGCACCAACTTGACAACATCCGGAATCAATTAAAACCCCAGCCACTGGGCATGCCTGTGTGGGATTTTCTTGCTCAGATCATTTGAGGTGGGAAGGCACTTTCTGGTGGCGGCCCACACAGAAAGACTTGGAAGAAGGAGGCTTTTGCTCTCTGCCTGCTTGCCCTCCCCCTTGCTGGTGAGTTGGTCCCTCTTGCTGAGGCATTCCCTCACTGGTGTTAGAACCTGCTTCTTCAGGATTCTCAGAGAGATGGAAGAGCAGCAGTGCCAGGAGTCCTCCTGGACTCCCATCACCAGATTGAGACTGCTGAGTCATCCGGTCTCCTGAAGGGAACGACTCCCGGGTTCTTGGCTGTTCTGTTGGGAGGCAGAAGGAAGCAGTGAAATACCCACTGGCAGGTGCTCTGGGGCTGCTTCCACCTCTCTTCTAGGTTGCCCTTCCGGTCTGATGGTCCACACAGCTGGCCTGGTGGGGTGAGATATTTATAACAATTCCTAGGCATAGCATTTGTTTCCCAGAGAAAACCCAAGCCCATGCAACAGGCACTTCTTGGTATGTGTCTTCGTCAGGGTTTCTATTCCTGCACAAACATCATGACCAAGATGCAAGTTGGGGAGGAAAGGGTTTATTCAGCTTACACTTCCACACTGCTGTTCATCACCAAAGGAAGTCAGGACTGGAACTCAAGCAGGTCAGGAAGCAGGAGCTGATGCAGAGGCCATGGAGGGATGTTTCTTACTGGCTTGCTCCCCTTGGCTTGCTCAGCCTGCTTTCTTATAGAACTCAAGACTACCAGTCCACGGATGGTACCACCCACAAAGGGCCCTCCCCCTTGATCACTAATTGAGAAAATGCTTTCCTGCTGGATCTCATGGAGGCATTTTCTCAACTGAAACTCTTTTCAATGTGATAACTTCAGCTTGTGTCAAGTTGACACACAAAACCAGCCAGTACAGTATGGCTGCAGCTTTGTGTCTTTGCTTTGTGTGAGAGCTACTTCATTTGTGCCTTTTTGCCAAGTGGCACAAATTGTTCCGTCACTGTGAACCGGCCACTGTTCTGCGTTGAGTGCTAGAGTGCCCTGCTTGGTTACCCACCAATGGTGCAGGGGACTTTTGGCTGCTCTGTGTTCTCATCAACACTTGTTATTGTTAGATTTCTAATTTAACCTATTCTTGTGGGTGTGCATCTGTTCTCTTTCCAGGTCCTGGGACTACCAGACGCTCAGGGCAGGATGCTGCAGGGATTCCTGGGGGTATGGACAGAGTCACACCCACTCTTGAGGTCTGAGCTCAGCTCCTTTTCAGCCCACAAACAGCACCTGACCACACAAAGCCCCAGCAAGCGCTTCTGGAGATCCAGAAACTGGACAGAGACTTCCAGGGTGAGGTTGAAGAAGATCAAATAACACAGCCTTCAGTTTGTTTTTGTGATGATGGAGTTGGAGGTATTCACCATGGGGAACTGAAAATTCCCAAGGAGGGGCTGACAAGATGGCACTACAGGCAAAGGTGCCTGGCACCAAGCCTGAAGACCTGTGTTCATCTTCATCCCTGGGCCCACATGGCGGAAGGAGAGAGCTGACCTCCGCAAGGTGTTCTCACACGCCCTCCACATTCCCTCTGCCCACAGATAAATAAAGCTAAGCATTTATTAAAAAACAAACAAACAAACAAAAAAAAAAACAAAAAGAGAGAAGAAAACAAAACTCACCAGGAGCTAACCTCAGTTTCCCCAAATAATACTGCCTGCGAACTTAGTCTACACAGCTGTCTCCTAGTGTCTACCTAACACCGAGCATAAAAAGATGCTGAGTCCTTCTGAGAATCAAAAGACAGCGATCTTTCCCAGGACCCCTTTCGGCAGCTTTATTTCAATTTTGTTTGAGGGGGAAAAAAGTGCACTGGAAAAGCATTCAAACTGCTCAGAAACACAAGTGTCTGGGCTGAGGGTGGGGTTAGTTCAGCTCAGGGCCACATCATCTTTGATAACCTGAACAGAGAAGCTAGGGTCTCCTATGACACGTGGCAGCTGCTGGCAGGGAACAAGGCGCCGTGGACACCCTTTCTCCTAAGAGCAGCGGAGAGAGGGGGGCAGACACAGAGAGCCTCTAACTGCAAGGATCCAGATGTTGCTGGCTGAAAGAGACCAGCGGTGGTTGAAGAGAGAAAGATGGAGTCCCGTTCAACCTTCTCAGACGAAAAATAAGTACAGAAGAGATTAGTGCAGGAGGGAATTTGTGCCAGTCTGGGCTGTTTTGAATATGACTTGGAGGGGGGGGGGAGGAGGAGGAAGAAGAGGAGGAGGAGGGGGAGGGGGAGGAGAAGGTGGGGAGGAGGGGGAGGGGGAAGGAGGAGGTGGGGAGGAGGAAGGAGAGGGGGAGGGGGAGGAGGAGGAGGA
>CM052721.1:40974505-41013348 GCA_028551405.1 Uromys caudimaculatus
GAGGAGGAGGAGGAAGAAGAAGGAGGAGGAGGAGGAGGAGAAGAAGGAGGAGGAGGAGGAGAAGGAGAAGGAGGAATAATCTAGCGACACCTTGACCATAGGTTGGAGTCCAGAAGGTTTCAGCACATGGGTTTGGTGTTTTCCTGGGGCTGCTTAGCTGCTTCGATTGTTTGGAACCCAGTCTGTGTCCATCAGAACTAGCAGATGGAACAAAACTTGACTTGGGAATCAGGCAATCTGTTAAAGAGGTGGTGTGCTCCAAGCCCTCTGGGTCTCAGGATCTGACCCGCAGCCATGGTGCAGAGGGCACACCCTTCTCCAGCCCTCGAGTTGGTGCTGAGAGCAGAATGGAAGACCGTGGGCGAGGTGCTGGAGGCTGGATGGTGGGTTGGAGGAACTGGCCTGGTGTCTGAGCCTTTGAAAGAACTCTGGGCAATGACCACTGCCCCAGGCTTCCTTTGGCTTGCGTGAACACTGTTGATTCTGCCCCTAGTTACGGGTTCCTGCTCAGCTCTGTGATAGGGAAACCCATTTGTGCCCAGTTTTACCAACTAGTGCGCTGTTTGGTGTTTTCTTTGTAACATGCCAGGGAGCATGCAGTACTGATCTGGTCTCGTTGGAGCAGCCTCTCCATAGCAAGTAATAGCGAGCGTGCTTTCATGTGCTTATTGCTCCCTTAGAGAAATTCACTGTAGGATGCCTGTTGACTCAAATCATCCATTGAAACATGGAGGGAGAGCATATCAAGATTGTGCTTTGGAATACAATACAGCAATGAAAAATGAACTTTCTATAGTTACAACTTGGGTAAATACCACACACACACACACACACACACACACACACACACACACACACTATATATATGTATATGTATATACACACACACACACATATATATATATACACTCCCCTCCCCCTTCACCTTATATAATGCATAAGATAAAACAGGTATTCTGTAGAGTCTAGAGAAAATGTATGTAAAATTCAGAAACAGGCCAAAGTAAGTCAGGGTTACAACTAAGATAAAATGCTAGCTAAAAGCAATAGTGCTTGGGTAGTCAGAGTCCTGGGGGGGGGGGTGTGTGGCTTGAGCTGGGGGGTTGTCTATGTCCTTTCTTGTTCTCGGAATTTGCCATGTCATAGTTTAGTGCCCTGAACATGGTGATTTGTTCATTTTTTTCGGCTTACATTATATTTCACAAGAGACGAGAGGGAAGGAGAAAAAGACCCAGCTCTGTAGCTAGGGA
Source organism: Uromys caudimaculatus (assembly GCA_028551405.1). Taxonomy (NCBI): domain Eukaryota; kingdom Metazoa; phylum Chordata; class Mammalia; order Rodentia; family Muridae; genus Uromys; species Uromys caudimaculatus. Next base: position 40,975,756 of record CM052721.1, read on the forward strand.
GGAGCCCCTGGAGGCAGGTCTTCCCTTTATCTCTTCTGTGTGGGTCAAGGCTCACACTCCTCCCTAGGCTGTCCCGCCTGGTTCTCTCGAGGTAGCCAGCTGTGAAGCTTGCTCGACAGGGTGTTTGTGTTGGGGAGACCAGGAAGGGAAGAAGCTAGGCTTTGATGGAGTCCAGGTGTCAGCCCAGGGCGGGTGTGGGGCTGGACAGCTCTGTGCAGCTGCCCCATGCTGGCTGGAGTGTGGGGGTCTGGCCTCGTGGTCTGCATGGACTGGTCTTTGAATCCGGGTCATGGGGATCAAATACGCTTTCAGATTTTGGAGAGTTGACATCTGGGATCTTTTCGCCAATGGGTAAGGGACTTCTTCAGTGGCCATGGATTCCCAGAGACAGTAGAGGAGGTGAGTTCAAGGGCGTTTTCCTATGCAAAGCAACCAACTCGGCCCCTCACCACACCATACCTTCCACCCCTCAGCCACTGTCCCTACCCTCATCCACTGGGACTGGGTAACAATCCATGCTCCTGTCACAGCCATTCAAAATAGACAGCCTTCACCTGGCAAGGTGGCCCAGGCCTGTCATCCTGGCTCCTAGAGAGGAATGAGGAAGGAGAATCACACGTTCAAGGCCTGGCTGGGCAGCTTAGTAAGGCCTTGTCTTAAAAGGCTAAAGGACTGAGAGAACGTTTCCGTGGTGCGTGGGAAACCCAAAGCCCATCTCCCACAGGCCTGCAAACTGAACAAGCAAGCCAGCCCCAGCCTTGCTCACCTTGCTGGGCACTTGGTTATGTCTTCCTCCGCCTGTATCCACCCTGTGACTTCTGTATATGGCTCTGTGCATAGGGCATAGCAGGCTTCCTTCAGTGAGCTCTGTGTGCAACTCTCTGTCATTTTAATGGTACTGTCCTGACCTGTTGGCCTTGCCAACTCTGGACAGCAAAACTTACATTTGGGATTGGGGACACAGGTTTGTCAAGAGATTGAGTGCGTGAAGCTGTGGGCTCTCAATCCAGCAGAGCATAAAGCAGGCTTAGCGGTGTACACTCCATGTCTTAGTTAGTGTCATGCTTTGAATATGCTTGGCCCAGGGAGAGGCACTATTAGGAGGTGTGGCCTTGTTGGAGGAAGTGTGTCATTGTGGGCGTGGGCTTTAAGACCCTCACCCTAGCTGCCTGGAAGTCAGTCTTCCATTAGCAGCCTTCAGATGAAGACGTAGAACTCTCAGCTCCGCCTGCACCATGCCTGATTAGATGCTGCCATGTTCTCAGCAGACACCATGACCAAGGCAACTCTTATAAGGACTGCATTTCACTGGGGCTGGCTTACAGGTTCAGAGGTTCAGTCCAGTATCATCAAGGCGGGAAGTAAGGCAGCATCCAGGCAGGCATGGTGCAGGAGGAGCTGAGAGTTCTACATCTGCATCTGAAGGCTGCTAGCAGAAGACTGGCTTCCAGGCAGCTAGGATGAAGGTCTTAAAGGCCACGCCCACACTGACACACCTCCTCCAACAAGGCCACACCTCCTCCAACAAGGCCACACCTCCTCCAACAAAGCCACACCTCCTCCAACAAGGCCACACCTTCTCCAACAAGGCCACACCTCCTCTAACAAGGCCACACCTCCTCAACAGGGCCACACCCTCTAATAGTGCCACTCCTTGGGCTAAGCATATACAAACCATAACACCCCAGCACCAGAAAGTGGAGGCAGGGGGATTGGAAGTTGAAGTTCATCCTGGGCTACATAGTAAGTTCAAGACCAGCCTAGGCAACCTGAGATCCTGTCTCAAAATAAAAATCGAAAGCATTAAAACATAACAAAATCCAGCCTCCACCCGGCGAAGGTACATGGCCTCTCTGGGTCTGGACAGTATGTAGGCTGGAGTACCGGGACACTGGGTTTAGCTTTTGACGTACTCCACTTTCTTGTCTCACCCGACTCAACGCCTCAAGCCTCTCTTGTCCACCCATCAACCAGAGAGACCCTGCCTCGCATCTCTGTCCATAGCTCTCCCACGATTCCCCTCTCCCTTGAAGCCCCTCCTGCCCCTTCTGAGTCCCCCCCCCCCCCCCGGGTTCTTCCCACCTTCCCAGCCCCAGGCTCCTCACTGCTCCTTCAGGAACGCCCTCCTGCATGGGACCTGTGGACCACTTTGGCTTGAAATGCTCCTCCCCAGGTGCTCGCTCCACCCCGTCCTGCCCCTCCCTACCGGTCCCTAACCCTTCCGATTTTCCCCTTTGCTTTATCTTGTTCATATAATACACCACGAGCTTGACCATTCATCTCATTTAAAGTCTGTTTTCCCTTACCTAGACACGAAAGCTACAAGGTCCGGGCAACAACTCTGTTGCCTGCTGGCTGGTCATAGCTAGTGAAGGTCAGGCCCCTAGGGCCAAAACACCCACCGAGTACGGCCGACCTTCACCTCGCCACACAGCAAGTGCAATTAAAGATGCATCCTAATTTTGCCGTCCCTGTCCCTCTCATCTTCTTTCATGTCCCCCCACCGCACGCCCCCTCTTCCCTTCATATCCATTTTGCCTCTCCCGTCCCTTCCCGCTTTTTGGTACTTGATGGAATCACATTAAGCTAATGACTCTTTCATTACTCGATTGCGGCTGTAATTCCACGCGCTGAGAGCTTGTTTTGATTTCTCGTGGACTCGGGCCTCTGTCCCTCTGAACGTCTGCTTTCATTTCCTCGGTCGCCACTTGACCCCCCTCCCCTGCCTTGTTTGAAAAAGGGATGAAAAGCTTAGAAAAACATCAGACGGATGCTATTATTATTATTATTATCTCCTTGCAATTGACTTGGATGGTTTTGTTTTGATTTTTCCTCTTGCAGACGGTGGGTGTTAACAAAGGATTGAGATCACACGTTTCCAAACCTGACAACCAAGAAGAATGGGGTTTAGTGGACTCTGAAGACGCTACAGTTTCGGGGGACACCCTAACCCTGGATGAGGCTGGAGGAGTCTGGGTTAGCAAGGAGGTTGGCTGTGGAATCCCTGTGGACATTGTGCTGTGTGTTTTAGGCATTAGCAAGCAACATTTCTGGTCTCTATTTATTAGATCCTAACGGCATCTCCCTCGTTTATGAGGATGGTGATGATGATGAGGATGGTGATGATGATGATGATGGTGATGATGATGATGATGGTGATGATGATGTCGTCTCCAGTGGGTCAGAGAGAGTGCTCAGTCGGCAAAGTCTTGCCCGGCAAGCATGAGACCTTCCACCTTGTTGGAGCCTGGGTCTCATGTTGGCTCCTGGCCTGGGAGCTTTGGAGGACTCTTGGGCGGTTCCTTCCAGTTGGTCACAGGAGAGCTGGGGTTATGTAGGCTCTAGGGATCAGAACTTGGGTCCTCATGCTCTCCTGACAAACTCCATCCATCTTCCCAGCACCAAGGGATCCATTTGAGTTTCTCGTCTAACAAGATGGTGGCTTTAATGACAACCGCTTTTGCCCACGGACCTGATTTGCAGGAAACCGCAAGGATGCTATTGTCCTTAAAGAGTCTCAGTAACAGACCCCCCCCCCCCCATCTCCTTTGGTCAGACCCGCTCTCCTTTTTTCCTGCCTTCCTCCTACTTTTAAGCCCCCCCCTTCCATTTCCCTCCATCTTCCTTGCCCCTCTCAATGCAGGTCTCATGTAGCCCAGGCTAGCCCTGAGCTCACTGTGTAGCTGAGGATGATCTTCAGCTTCTGTTCCCCCTACCTTAACCTATCACGTGCTGGGAGGGCAGGCCTGTGCACCACACCAGTCTATGGGATCCTGGGTGCTGGATAGTTTTATGTCAACTTGACACAAGCTAAAATCATCAGAGAGGAGGGAACTTTGAGAAAATGTGTGCATAAGATCAGGTTGTAGGCATTTTTCTCAATTGGTGATTGATGGGGGAGGGCCCCGCCCAGTGTTCCTGCCCTGTTTAAGTTCCTTCCCGGCCTTCCTTTGATGATGAAAAGTGACATGGAAGCGTGAATGAAATTAACCCTTTCCTCCCCAAGTCGCTTTGGTCATAGTGTCTCATCGCAATGACAGAAATCTTAAGTAAGACACTGGGGATGAAAACACAGGCTTTGCGCACTACCGGTAGAACATTCTGAGTTCTCCCCCTGCCTCTCTTCATGCCTTTTCAAACATAAATGGGGAAATAAAAGAAACCATGGGCAGGTGATAAGGGCTGAAGCCTCTGGACCAAACCCAGATCCTGAAGACTCTCTGTAGCATACTCTGCCACAGACGTGCAGGCCACTGACCTCAGCTGTGCTGTGTGTGGCCTTTGGAATGGTGGCATTCTGGGAATTCTGGGTTGAGTTTAGCAGGGGAAGATGCATCTGAGCTGCATGGCCAGCAGGCAGGGGGAGGTGCCAGGGAGCAGGTACTTGGGTTCTTCTACCCTCTCATGATGTCTGCTCTAGGCCTGCCAGTATCTGCACAGTCAAGTGTCAAGTTAACAAGCCCTCCATTGGGTAGTGAAACAAGCAGCCCAGGGTGCAGGGCAGAAGAAAAACTCAGGTCCTCCTGATTTATTTATTTTCTTTGTGTTGTTGACAGTTTTTGTTTTTTGTTTTAGTTTTTGTTTTTTGTTTTTTTTTTCTCAAGACAGGGTTTCTCTGTGTAGCCCTGGCTGTCCTGGAACTCACTCTGTAGACCAGGCTGGCCTCGAACTCAGAAATCCACCTGTCTCTGCCTCCCAAGTGCTGGGATTAAAGTCATGTGCCACCGCTGCCCGGCAATGGTTTCTTACTTGTAGCCAATGTCCCTCATTAGTTTATGGACAAATTGGTCGATGTGTGTTCATGGGCACTTGTGTGGTGTTCCCCAAGAATTCTTCCTCCTCAGAGCTGGCATTGCAGGTATGTGCTCTGTGTGTGTGTGTGTGTGTGTGTGTGTGTGTGTGTGTGTGTGTGTGTGTGTTGAGTTTCAAGACAGGATTTCTATTTGTAACAGCACTCGCTGTCCTGGAACTCACTCTGTAGGCCTTAAACTCACAGAGATCCACCTGCCCCTGCCTCCAGAGTGCTAGGGCTAAAGGCGTGCACCACCATGCCCAGCACTTTTTTTTTTCTTGCTTTTTGCTGGTTCGGGGAGCAGAACTCAGGTCCTCAGGTTGGGGGGAGTGTCTCCCTCCCAGCCCAGGTTCTGTCTGCATCTTCATCTACTTGTTCCTTGCTGAAGAGTCAGGTTTAAGACAAGCCTCTGGCCACGAGGGGTCTTGGTGTGATTCCCAGGTGATTTGGTCCGGACCATGAGACTGAAGAACTAGAAGATTCTGGCTCACTCTGGGTCTGGTTTTCTGGGAGGTGGGAGACGGTTCTATGATGCCATGAGGCTGATGATGTTGAGTCTGAGTGGGTGACTCCAGGTGACACAGTTGACCCACGAGCTAACGTGGGTGCCCTCGAGCTAACGATGGTCCCAGTGAGGTTCTTTGGCTGTCAGCTCCAGAATCGATGCAGAAACTTGTGGTGGCCTGGTTTCCACCTCTCCCTGCCTCCTTCCCACACCCTGAAATGCCTACCCAGATCCTGGGTCATAGGTCACATTTGACAAGCACAGCTGCTGACAGGCCTCTCATCCCAGCCTGTCCCCTCAGTATGGTCACAGGAGCCGCGGGTCTCAGCACAGATATGATTTTGGTGCCAGGCTGATATAGACATGGTCTATAGTATGGGTCACTTTTCATGACTGGGACAAAATTCTCAAGACAGACAACTTGAGAGAGGAAGGAGGAAGCAGAGGGAGGGGAAATGAACCTGAGGTGAGGCAGAGGCATGGGGTTGGGAGGAGGAGGGGGAGGAGGAGGAGGAGGGAAAGGAGGAGGAGGGGGAGGAGGGGAACATGGGGAGGAAGAAGAGGGGGAGGAGGAAGAGGGGGAAGAGGAGGAGGAGGAGGAGGGGGAGGAGGAGGGAAAGGAGGAGGAGGGGGAGGAGGGAAAGGAGGAGGGGGGAGGAGGGGAGCATGGGGAGGAGCTGTGCTCAGGAAAAGACCACCCTCAGGCTCTTTAACAGGCCCCACCCCCTCTTCCCACCAACAGACCAATTCTGGGTCCACCAAGGGGCGCACTGCAGGGCGGGGAGGGGGGTAGGGGTGGGGGGGTGGCGAGCTCTCCTGACTCAGTCAGTTCCCAAAGCCCAGTCACTCACCAGGCCTCAGCACCTGAACCTCACTGAGGGCAACCTTGCTTGGCTTTTCCGCTCTGCTCTGAGGACCCAGTGAGGTCTGTGTCAGTGAAGTGGTACAGGGGTGGGCTGTTGTCTGTCTGCTCTCTTCCCTCCCTCCCCTGCTCTGGGCCTAGCAGGTAGCAATTGCTCAGGAGCCACGGTAGCAGCCGCTGTCCTTTCGCCAGTTATGTCTCTATGTGGCTAAAACCTTAAGCTTTTCTATGGAAGAGACCATGACCTTGAACTTCTAATCCTCCAGGATGCTGGGATCCCAGGTGTGTGCTGCCATACTGGGTTTATGCAGTTCCGGGGATCGAACTCAGGGCTTTGTGCGTGTTAGGTGAGCACTCTACCCACTGAGCTACAGGCCCAGACTGCCATGCCTGTTGTGTATAATGTGACCAGAATATTGCCTGCTCTGTTTGTTGAATCCGCTGGGGGCTGTAGACCAATGGCTTTGCTGCTGGAGGTCGAAGGTCACCAAAGCGTGGGGCTCCCTCAGCTCTGGAGAGTGAATGGCAACCTCCATCATCCCTAGCAGTATTGTGCAGCCTGGGAGGAAGAGGCTGGATCGCATCCAACACACAGCCAGAATCCCTGGGGGCCCAGGATGGAAAAGCACCAGGAATTTGGGGGTACCCCCAATGATCCCTTCACTCAGCATCATCCCAGTTCCCGACTCAGATTCATAGAGCTTGTCCTACTTAGGGGTTCTATTGCTGAGATGAAACGCCATGACCTAAAGCAAGTATGGGAGCAAAGGGTTTATTTGGCTTATATGTCTGTATCACTGGTCATTATCAAAGGAAGTCAGGACAGGAACTCAAGCAGGGCAGGAACCTGGAGGCAGGAGATGATGCAGAGGCTATGGAGGGATGCTGCTTACTAGCTTGCTCCCCATGGCTTGCTCAGTCTGCTTCTTATAGAACCCAGGACCACCAGCCCAGGGATGGCTCCGCCCACAATGGGCTGGCTCCTCCCACAATGTGCTGGCCCCACCCACAATGGGCTGGTCCTCCCCATCAATCACTAGTTAAGAAAACTTATCTATAGCAGTGTTTCTCAACCTGTGGGTTGAGACCCCTTCCCAGGTGCCCTCGCAGGTGGTAGTGGGAGGAACGATTCTTTCTCACGGGGGTTGCATATCAGATATTTACTTTAAGATTCCTAACAGTAGCAAAATTTCAGTTATGAAGTGGCAACGAAATAATTTTATGGTTGGGGGGGGGTCACCACAGCACGAACTGTATTAAAGGGTCGCAGCATTAGGAAGGTTGAGAACCACTGGTCTGCATCTTGCCTGCAGCTGGATTTTATGGAAGCATTTTCTCAACTGAGCGATAATTCTAGCTTATATCAAGTTGACATTAAACCAGCCCGCACAGGGGTCTCCGATGAGCCGAATGTCTTTGGTAACAAAATTAGTAAGCAGGACCAGCCATTTGATAGAGGGTGGCCACTCCTAAGGAAGGTTAGTCAGAGCCCAGGCTGTGGAAGAGGCTCCATCCGAGCTGTCCTGCAAGATTCTGGCTCTTACTGAGACCTTTGCCACTCTTTCCAGAGAACCTGTCCTGTAGATGTGGGCTCGGAGGGGAACAGAATCAGCACACGCTAGAGCACAGAGCCTGCTGAGCCGCCCGTGTGGCCCTAGGTGCAAGGGGCCATCCATCCTTTTACCTCTGGGCCACAATCAATGCCACAGTCAGGAAATGAGAGGAAATTACTTTTTCCCTCCTCTTCTGCTTCCCTCCCCTGCCATCCTCCTGTTTTTACACAAGAGCCTTTTAAAATGTTGGTGACTCTGATTACTGCGCAATACAGGCTCACAACAGCCTCTTTTTGACTAAACCCCTTCTGCTCTCAACCAGAAGGATGCTCCGGTTGCCTTGGTAATGGCGCCCGTTCTCCTCGCAGAAGCCACAATTACGAAGGGTTTCTGGGCACTGATCCTCTTAGAGCCTTTTTTCTTAGAAGTTCATGACAAGACAGGACAAAGGGAACCTAATAGATTTTATTGCCTCAACTCTTTATAATACCCAGAAGCCCATGCTGCAGGGACAGGAGCCCTTAAGTGCCATTTAAATTGGTTGGTTCTGCCCGGAGAGAGCTTTTTTTTTTTCCTATTAGCTGGAAGGCCGGGGCCAGAGAACGCACCCACAGGCCCAGCTCCTGCCTCCTTCATAATGGAGACCGATGGGCTGGGCCGGGTGGCATCTGGGGCTGAGGGCCAAGGCACTTAACCTTTTGCAGATAAACTGAAGGAAATGGACCTGTAACTGCTCTCTTGAAACTCAGGCATGGTTCTAGTTCAAGGGAGACGAGGTCTGTGGGCTGCTGTGCTACCAAGCTGGGGATGTCGGGGGGCAGAGGCAGCTCTCCACTCTCTAAAGAGAAACAGGGCTCCATTAGCAGGGGTAATTGCACAGAAGGGCAAAGATGTGGTGATGTTGATAACCCTGGCCACAGTAATCATATAATTTGTCTGTAGAGGGTACAAGATGATCCCAGCCCTTGCCTCTCAGCCTTCCACACAATAGCCCCAGGGGTTACTAGTTCTTTTTTTTTTTTTATATGGGGAAATTGAGGCACGGTAAGGTAGAAGGACTTTATCAGGTAGAAAGTGGCAGGACTGGTAAAAGATATTGGACTCTTAGAATGTTCTGAGCATTGGCCATCTCTTCCCAGCCTACGGTCTGAGAAGCTATGACTCGAGAGGGCTCCCGGCTGTTCATAGAAAGGGCTGTCTATTTGTGTCACAGGACCCTAAGAACCTGCCTCACGTGGGACAGGCATCTTTACAGTCATGGCTCTTCCTCCCATCCTGGCTGACTGTGTGATTGAGAAGCCTGTGATAAGGGTTCTGAGGTTGAGTCTGGGGTAAATGAGAAAGGCCGCCATCTTTGTTATGGGGGAGGTGAGGAATTCCTTTGTCTCTTATATGTCACAATCATGTGAAGATCCATAATAGGCAGAGCCTGGGAGGGAAAACCCTCAACAGGATCTCTAGCTCCAGGAGGGATCCGGCAGGAGGAAGCCACACCAGGGACATGTCGTGATTTTAAAAAACAACCAAAAAACCTTTTCATTTGGCTGCTATTTAAATGCAAGAGCCAGAGTAGCACAAAGAAGGCCTGGAGGCACCAGGACCTGTGTTCAGATCCCCAGGGCCCACATAAAAGCCAGTCAAAATGGTGTGTGCCTGTCATCCCTGCACCAGGGAGGCAGAGCCAGGAAGAGCTCTAAAAGGAATGGGTCAGATGGCCAAAGTCATGAGCTCCAGGCTCAGTGAGAAACCTGTCACCAAAAATGCTGTGGAGAGTCACCTAGAAGAGCACCCAGTATCAACCTCTGGTTCTCTCCCTCTCTCCATCTCCCCCTCCCCCTCCCCTCTCCTCTCTCTCCTCTCTCTCTCTCTCTCTCTCTCTCTCTCTCTCTCTCTCTCACACACACACACACACACACACACACACACACACACACACACAAATAAACACACACTCTCTCCCACACAAAGAAGAGTAACAAGAAAGAGTCACAAAGTGTCCGTGTGCCTTCACCCAACTACCCTGGCCGTTAGTACTCTGTGAGCTGTCTCTATGGTGGCCATTTTACCCTCATGTGTGTGTTCCCAGAGAACAGGAGAACATGGGTGCCATGCACTTGGACGCCAGAGTTCTAGGCTCTCCACTGCCTCCTCCAGCCCAGCCTTGTCAAGGAGCCCGATGACATCCCTCCGAGCTTCTGTCCAGGCTCCTGTCTCAGACTATCTCTGGAGCTGTTCCTGCAATGCTATATTTGAAATGCCTGGCAGGGAGACCCAGTGTCCGTCCCTTCACCCCTATATCCATCTGTCCTGGCTGGTTTGGTGCATCAGCTTTACACAAGATAGAGCCATCAGAAAGGAAGGAGCCTCAGTGGAAGAAATGCCTCCATGAGATCCAGCTGAAAGGTAACTAGTGATTGATGGGAGAGGGCCCCGCCCACTGTGGGTGGAGCCATCCCTGGGCTGGTAGTCTTGGGTTGAGCAAAGTCATAAGAAGCAAGCCAGTAAGCATTACTCCTCCGTGGCCTCTGCACTAGCTCCTGCCTCCAGGTTCCTGCCCTGCTTGAGTTCCTGTCCTAACTTCCTTTGGTGACAAACAGAAATATGAAAGTGTGAGCTGAATAAACCCTTTCCTCCCATACTTGCTTTTTGGTCATAGTGTTGTGTCTCAATCATAGAAATCCTAAGGAAGACTCCGTCCTTTATCCACGCCTCTTCAAGACTCTGTGCTGGCTTCTAGGCACGCTATGAAGTCTTCGTCCCCACGAAGCTCGCTGTCTGAACATAAATACAGTAAAATCTGTTCCCAGAGAATAGGAGGGCCCCCCTGCCAGGCTAACATTCAAGCCACGCCCCCAGGCTGAGTGGCAACAAAGCAGAGAGGGGCTGGATGTCTCTTGAAGGACACAGCAAGGCCTGGAGGAGGTATACACAGCTGGTGGGCAAGCATGGATGGGAAGCCGGAGAGGGATGGAGGATTCTCAGGTGAGAACAGCGGCATAAAATCAGCATCCGCACAAGCAGAGGCAAAGCATTGTGGGAACACACTGAAGGGACGATCAATGTCCAATCACCTGTCCTAGCTGCCCTGGCCACCACTTGCTATCCGTGTCCCTGGAAATGATGCTTCGACTCAAAAGGAGAAAACCTGGATCCTCAAAGAGAGTGAATTCTGCTAATTTAATTTATAATTGTTTGTTTGTGTGTGTGTGTGTGTATGTGTGTATGACGTATGTACACATCTGTGTGCTTGCACGCACGAGTAAAGGTCCATACGCATGTGTGCAGCTACATATGGAGGCCGCAGGGTGATGTTGGTGCCTTTTTCGGTTCCCAGTGCTGCCCTAAAACTCCTGTTCCTCCTCTCTCAGCCTCCCAAATGGTGGGCTTCTCTGTGTGTGTCCACATAGGATCTCCCACATAATCTGGAGCAAACTGATTCAGTTAGAATGGATGGCCAGCCAACCCCAGGATCCTCAAACCCCTGCCTCCTAGTGCAGCACGAGGTTCATGCCACTCTGCCCGGATTTAAAAAAATAAAGAAGACTGTAAAAACTACGCGTATGGGTGTGCGCGTGCCTGTGTGTAGGTGGACGGGTGCACATGCATTGTCTGGTACCCACGGAAGCCAGAAGGCAACAGAAGTCTCTCACTGACCTTGAGCTCACTGACTAGGGGAGGCTGCAGGCCAGTGAGCTCCAGGGATCTCCCTGTCTCTGACTCCCCAGTGCCAAGCTTATAGGCATACATTAGACTTGGGTATTTTCCCCACGGATATTGGGGTATGTCAAACTCACATCCTCTTGATTGCACGATAAATACTTTACTGACCGAGCCATCTCCTCAACCCAGAGATATTCACAGCGTAAAACAAATTAATTTCAATCTGGACATAGCAAGCTCCGTTGAGACCACAGTTACTGGAATTGTCGATAAGCATTTAAAGGTAATTCTATTTGGGAATAAACCATGGAATTTGAATTTAATATTTAAATATATGCTGGAGCCACCTGAACCACATTGTTCATATTGCAGAGAATGTTACCTATTTGTTTTCCTGAATGTCTCTCCGCGACTCAAGCTTAGTATTAAGTAGATTTTTAGTGGGGAGTTGGCTAAGTAAGGAGGACTCCCTTGGGCTCATGGGTGTTCTGAATTCTACCTAATCTCTAGCAGCGTGCCTTTGTTTCCTGATTTCATTAGTTACTTGAATATAGGTCTGGGATTCAAACCCAGGGCTTTGTGCATGTTGGGTGAGCCTCACCACTGCCCTGCCCTCTGGCCTGACAGGCACACATCTGGAAGTACTTGTGAGCAGCTGTTGTATGGGACTGTCCTCAGAACCAACGGCCACTGTTGTACTGGCTGGTTTTGTGTCAACTTGACGCAAGCTGAAGTTATCACAGAGAAAGGAGTTTCAGTTGAGAAAATGCCTCCCTGAGATCCAGCTCTAAGGCATTTTCTCAATTAGTGATCAAGGGGTGGGGGACTTGTGGGCAGTGCCATCCCTGGGCTGGTAGTCCTGGGTTCTATAAGAAAGCCAGGGGACGCAAGCCAGTAAGAAGCATCCCTCCATGGCTTCTGCATCAGCTCCTGCTTCCTGCCCTGCTTGAGTTTCAGTCCTGACTTCCTTTGGTGATGAACAGCAGTGTGGAAGTGTAAGCTGAATAAACCCTTTCCTCCCCAACTTGCTTCTTGGTCATGATCTTTGTGCAGGAATAGAAACCCTGACTAAGACAACTGTCTTCAGTTCACCTGTGCCTGCTTGAAAAAGGGCCTAACAGCTGGCCTTGTTGACATTCCCAAATAGAAAGGGTGTGTGGGAAGGGTCATAGGACCCTCACCACGGTAACCAGCCATTCATCTAGCTGACGGGGCTAACTCTGCCCTTACTTCCTGTGGCCTTGGAGTCCAGCATGGGCTAAAGCATATAGGCCGGGGAGAATGGAAGGAAGTGGGCTCCATCTCCAAAACCATGGCGGAGAATCACCCATGCTCGGTGCAAGCCTTCCAGCATGGCGGCTCCAACATCCTCTCCAGTTCCTGGCCATAATCTTCACTCACAGCTTTGAAGTAGCCCCAGCAAACTTGCTGGTTCCCTGGAGTGAACCTTGGTCTGTCCTTGGGACCTTACGAGGAAGGGCTGTGGCTGCAGTTTTCCAGTGGGTGGCCCATTGTTTACCAAGATGGAAAGGTAAAGGAAAGACAAGCCTCCCGTGATCTCATCACGCAGGGCTGTACTACAGTCTCAACAGCAGATTGTCACCCACACTGCCTGTTGTGAGGTCCTTGCCAGGCTGGGGGCTGAGGGGGAGGGGTGTGATGAGCCACTGAAGGTGCCATCTGGCCATTGGCTAGCCAAGAACAAAGGCTTTCAGTCCTGTCACTCAAAGGACCAGAACCCTGGAGAAGAGGACTCACACCTTTTCCTGCTTAGCCCTGAGGGGAGACTGCCAACCATGACTAACCCCCAGCTGCATGAGCCCCCAGGGAAGACTGCCAACCATGGCCAGCCTCAGCTGCATGAGCCCCCAGGGAAGACTGCCAACCATGGCCAGCCTCAACTTCATAAGTCCCTAAGAGAGACCCCCAACCATACTCAACCCCCAACTGCATGAGCTCTCAGAGGGAACCCCCCAAACCATGGCCAACCACAACTGTATGAGCTCTCAGGGGAGACCCCCCCCCAAACCATGGCCAACTCCAGCTGCATGAGCTCCCAGGGGAGACCCCCATCCCCAGTCAACTGCCATGAGCCCTCAGAGAAGACCACCACCGTCAAAAAAGGAACAGCGATAAATAACACCCAGACCCTTTTGCTCATGAGACACTAACGAGAGCTACATTAAGGCAGGAAGACTGCTTGTTCCTCAACAATAAAGCAGCAGACTTTAGATGGGTCAGCATGATCCACATCCTTTTGCATCTGGCTTCTTTGGCTCAACGGTGTGGTGCTTCGCCCACAGAGCCTCGTGCACGGCTGTTTCTTTTTCTTGTCAAGTACCGTTCCTTGACAGGGTGGCACCATGACTCCAGAATCCATCGCCCACCCACAGGCATTTCGGTGTGTCCTCTTTCTCTCCTGCCTGCTTCCTGCTTCCGCTCCTGGAAGTTAGCACTTCTCTTTCCTGTCTCCTATTCTGGAACCTTCCTCCATGTCTCTCTGCAATTGTGGGCTTCCTTTCCCACCAATGCTCTTCTACACCGCATCAAATCATCTCCGAAGGCCTTTTCTCTTTTCCCTGTGCTTTGTGTGCCGAGGTGGGTAGGCCTCAGGGAGTCACATCCTTTTGATTAAACCGAGTTCCTTGACTGAATTCAGTCCTGTGGAGGAAGCACAGACTAGCTGTTATGGGTTGGAATACTAGAGCCAGGCTGGCTAATCTTTAAATTCTTATCTCTGCTATTTCCTTAGCTGTGCGATTTAGGCATCTGTCGGAACCTTTCTGAGCCTCAGAATGAGATCTTGTGCCGTGTAAACAAGCTGATACTCGCCCAATACCTAAGTTTGGCGCATAGCAGCTGCTCATTAAATGTTGGCCGTTCCTTTTGTTGTTGTTGCCTGGAAACCGGGAGAATGCGGAAATCCTAAGCAGGGACCTGTCCCACCTGTGTGTGTGTGTGTGTGTGTGTGTGTGTGTGTGTGTGTGTGTGTGTGTGTGTTTCCACCTTCATAAAACAGGGATGGGTTTCTCTATAGAAATGGCCAACCATCTTCTCCCTTTCATTCCACACCAGCTATAAAACCTGATGACTCAAGTTCACTGCAATACCAGTTTAGCCTGTCTGGGCGGCTGGAAAACAAACGCTATTCACCGGTGTCTTTACCCTTGACTCCGGGCTTCATGAAGCACCCCACTAGGTAGACATCCCCCAGCATAGAGCCCATGTTGACCCAGGTTCAGATCCCAGCTCTACAGCCCAGCTGGGCAACTGAGTGAGTGTCCTGACCTCTCTGAGCCTCACTGGGAATGGACGGGACCCCTCTGAGGATAAGCAAGATACCGGGGATGTTTGAAGCCACATCGGCAGGAAAGGGAATTTGACAGTCTCTCCCAGGCTGGGTATGGTGGCCTCTGCCTTTAAGCCCAACCCTTGGGAGGCTGAGGCAGGTGGATCTCTATGAGTTTGAGGCCAGCCTGGGTTCCAGGACAGCCAAGGCTATGTTGAGGGACTCCATCTCCAAACCAAAACCAAAAAACCCTACCCTCCCAAAAGCCCCCAAACAAAGAAACAAAAAATAAACAGCAACAACGAAAACTAACAAGAGCAGAAACCAGTCTCTTCTGGTTACAGGCAGGTCATAATCTTTATAGTGGTTGGGGTAAGAATTCCCCCTTCAGTGCTATGGAAGTGCTGTAGGACCATGGAAGAAACCCCTTACGATCTGTTGCCTCAGTTTCCCTAAGGTGGTAGTTGTTTTTCAGTCTCAATTTCTGCAAGCTCAGAATGGATTGAGAAAAGTTCTGATTGAGGGCAGGGACCTCTGGGCCTCTGGCCATGGGGGGCCAGAGAGAAAGTGCATCTTATGGAGGTTGACCTGACCATGGGTCACCTCCCCTGCTCTGATGAAGCAAACAGTGGCAGCTGATATGCCTTCCTGGATCCTTTGTTCTTGACACTGTGTGTGTGTGTATGTGTGTATATGTGTCTTTATGTGTGTCTGTGTGTGTCTACAGGTGTATGTTTTTGTTTGCATGTCTCTGTGTGTGTGTGGTGTGTGTGGTGTGTCTGTGTATGTATGTGGTGTGTCTGTATGGTGTGTATCTGTGTTTATGTGTGGTTTTCTGTGTCTGTGTGTGTATGTGTCTGTATGTGTATGTATCTATATGTGTCTATGGTGCGGTGTGGTGTGTGTGTGTGTCTATGTGTGTCTGTGTCTGTGTTAATGCCAGTGTTGTCTTTTGCTTTCTACCTTATTTATCTGAGACAGAGTGTCTCACCAAGCTTGAAGGTTAGCCTAGTTGGCTAGGCTGGCATCCAGTGAGCTCTGGATGTCAGTGCTGGGGTTATAGGTGCACACAGACATGGGTGGGGGTTCCAAACTCAAAGCCGTAAATTTTGTGGGCTTCATACCATGCCATCGCCCAGCCCCGGCCCTGGATTCTATAGTACCCTGGAGCCAGTGTTCCTACTCCACTTACTCTGGAGTGAAAGGCACAGGGCTGACTTTTCCCTGAAGAGACCTTCTCCTGTGAGCAGACCTGTGCTCCAAGGATGGCAGCAGTTACAGGGAATGGGGGAGTGACCTTCATTTCGGGCCTGGGTGGAGCTAGGAAAGGACCTAAGGCTTGTCCTGTAGGTTGTGGGAACATCGTGCGTTCTCCATGAGGAGAGCCAAGTCACCCGCTTCTCCTGCTTCGCCCAGACATTCTCCATTGGTCTCTTTCAGAATCCACTCTGGTGGCAACCTCAGTGTCCTGTGTCCAGCAGGGGGCTCTATGGATATTCTGTAGTCTGAGTGCTTGCTGTCAAAGGTGGACATCAAAAGACGGGGGGGGGGGGGGGGGAGGTTCCTGCTGGTGACGATATTTTCCCAGAATGCCTTTTGTGCCCTCCATGGTCAGGGTTTTATTTGTTCTTGTTAATCTTCCCATCATGAATGCAAGAATGATGTGTCACACTTGTGGATAGAGGCCTGGGATTGTGTGTCAGAATCTGGGTCTCCGAATCCCTAGCACCTGGAATGGTTGTGTCTGCAGAGAGGGCAGATCTGTTCACAGGGCGCCAAAGGGTCTCTTTCCTCTCAAGTCACAGAACGGAACTTTTGGTTCCACCTTTGTTCTCAGCGGGATCTGGAAAATGAGTGTCTATGGCGCCATGCCCCTGGGGGTATAAAGCAGGTGATGTGCTTTGCTGTAATCCCAACATAGTAGCAGCTTGTTGCAAAGTGTGCCCCCAGGAGGTTAAAACTGTAACATAGTTACTCATGTCCTTGTCCTTAATAATGCCAACTTTAAGGATGTTAGTAACACAGTACTGACTTTGCATTTGGTTTGGTTTGCAGACAATGCCAGTGGCCATTTGTGGCTGGAACTGCAGGCTCCTCTTAGAGGCTCTTCCAGGTCGGAAGCTGAGGAACCATGCTGCCTAGGCACCAAGGCCAGATGCCCAGGGAAGGTGCTGACGTGAATGAGGCAGAGAGCCTGTTGCTGGGGCTTAGGCTAATTGTACCTCGCAGCTCATCGGTCCCGCCTTCCATTCTGCTGGCCCTGGGAAGGCCGATCACGTTTCGGTCCTCTGACTAAGCTGCCATGTGTCTTCTTTGGAGGCCTGACATGTTTTGCCCCCCATGGAACCCCAGTGACTTACATTTTAGTAGCTGGATTGAGCTCTTAGTGGGGCAAGGGGAGGTAAGCTGGGGGTGATGAGGGGGTGATGGTGAGGTGGGGGGTGATGGCAGGGTGGAGGGTGTGGCCTTCTAGAGGGAGGAAACTTTCCGACCTGGAAACCATCTCTGAGTTGGAAACAGAGCAAGCAGGAATGTTCAGCTGTTCCTGGGTCATTCTGACCTCCCCCCCCAGGCCAGGGCACACACGTGCTTCTGGAGAGATTCATGCCAGCAGGAATCAGATCGCAAAGTGCTCTGCCTCTCCTCCTGGGTTCCAGACCAAGCTAGGTTCCTCCCCCGTCAGCACACTGGGCCCTCTCTCCCATGCTTCCCCGGCTCTCTCCCCAATTCGCAGTCCTAACCGGGCTCTCCAGACACTGGAGACCATGCCACTCACCGGCCTAAACACTTCCTCAGTTTACTCTGGCTCTTGGGCTCTTGTCAGTTTGTATCTCTACGGTCAAGGAGGCCCTGTGTGACCTGACCTGACTTCTCTCTTCCCAGCATCATCATCTGACACTTGAGCATTCCTTTCAGAGAGAGGAGGGTGCACGTGTATGTGTGTGTGTGTGTGTGTGTGTGTGTGTGTGTGTGTGTGTGTGTGTACAAGGACACGTGCATTTCTGCATGTGGAGCTCAGAGGACAACGTCAACTTCTGGCATCATTCCTCTGGTACTTTCCCCCTTACATTTGGAGCAGGGTCTCTCGTTGGCCAGGAGCATCCCTTCCTCTCCCAGATTGGCCCTGCCTCCCCATCTCCCCGTCAATGGAGTAACGAGCATATGTGGTTCCCCCAACCCCAGATTTTTACGTGAGATCTGAGAATCTGAACTCCAGCCCTCATTCTTACAAGACAAGCGCTTTACCGACTGAGCCATCACTCCCTCAAACCCCCCCCCCCCACCAACCCCTACCCCACACCTCCTCCAGTCTTCTCTATCCCTGGATCTCTAAATGTCTCCTGCCTCCCTTCCTATCTCAGGTGGGCAGCCCTTTCTCTCCACCCAAGAACATTGTCCTTGGAAGTCTTTGTTGTGAGGATGTAGACACTGCCTCTCTGTGTTCTCTGTGACCTGGGTAGATGGGACTCATGCGCCGTCCTACTCAGAATCTGGGATGTCATAGGTATGCTGCTCATGTGTTCTTGCAGCTGACACCATCCAGCTGGTCTAAAGAACAAGGCAGTGTCTTCCATGTGCCCCTGCAAATCCAGTGCTTGTTTGTCCACCCTGTCCTTGCCCTGGGATGGGATCTGTCATTGCATGGACAAACCCTGCCCCCTGCTGGCTTCCTGGTGGCTTCAGCCACCAGGGCATGGATGGTGGAAGAGAGGGAGGAGCCTGCCTGGGGGAAAGGGTCATGCATTTCTCAGCTGAAGGTCAGATCCCTGACATGCAGCCCTTACAGACTGACCTTCCTGAGGGCCCAGGATGGGCTCTGTCCTGTGTCTTTCAGGTCCCGGAGTGGGAAGAGCCCAGGCTGTACCAGTTCTGTGGGCTGTTCCATCCCTGCCTCTCCCCGACATGCACTTCTGGTCTGGTTTGAGACTGTCTCCTCCCAGCTAAGACTGACCCATAAAGAATAATAAATCTGACCCGCTGACACACAAAGACTACTTCCTTAGTTAATTCACACATGGCTGTGGCAAAAACACCAGAGAGAATTAACCCAATAGAGGAAAGGCTTCTTTGGGAACCTGGTTTTAGAGGGTTGAGCCTGTGGTCTCTGGGACACCCACCCGTGGGCAAAGCGTCATGGGGAAGGCAAGATGCAGACGGTAAAAGAGGAGAGCTGTTTACTTCATGGCAGATGGGGACAGAGAACGCAGGGTGCCCCCAGTCCCCACAACCCCCACCATCCACCATTTTCATCACTAATTGCCTGATAGGCATTGAGGCTCATGTCTGATACACATTGTCACCCCTGTCCTCCATCAGCAGCTCTGGGAGGTGGGACTGTCCCCTGCCTCCTTGACGTAAGCACTGGGCTAAGCATCTACCACCGAGTCTCACTTCTTTTAGTATCTGGAGGAGGACCTCCCTTGAACCCATTTTATAGGCAAGTAAACTGAGGTTCAGCAAGATGGACTCTTATTATCCCAAGACTATCCAAGAGTCAGAGGTGAGATCTGAACCCACACAGTTCTGAGCTAGAGCTGAGCCTTTGTGTGCTCTGCCCTCACTTACGGGACCTTTTTAGATACAGGCTAGTCGTGTGATACATCCCTAGGCCTGCTCGGCCCAGGAGGAGCACCCTGAGCTACTTACAGAGCTTACACTTTTCAGCTCCACAAAAAGGCAGACAAAATATCTCCCAGTGCCCTTGAAAGCAACAGCGCTGATAAATCCGGGTACCAGGGATGGAAATCTGCAGTCACTGACCTCTTGGTGGCCTCATGGTGCCAAGTCAGAAGCTGAGCTCTCCAGGCAGAGGCATGAGTGCCCTTCACTATTTAGGGCCTCATTGTAATTGGTTGGCTTATTCTTCAGGCTCACCTGCTCCAGCCTCATGTCACGGACTGTTTTTAAAATGCCAAGACAGGCTACCTCGGAGGCTTGGAAAATGGGGGGCACACCCATTTTGCAGGTAGAAAGGGTAGGGTGAGGAGAAATCCCTTGGAGAGGGAGGATGAAGTGTGGTTTCTACCTGACATGAGGCTCAGACTGGAGATCAAGTGTGAATAGACAGCCCCAGACTGGCCTGGATGCTCCTGGGACCTCTTCTGCCATCGGGGACTTCATCTGGGCAGTGGAATTGTGTGTGCACGTCTGTAGTTAAGTATCCGGGAGACTGGTGGGTGCCTGCTTGGACCCACTGGTCCTTCCTTCCTAACAAACAGGATTTGTATTTTGCGCTATGGATCCTAACTGGTCTGAGTCCTGTCCCCTGCTTCCCAGCTTTGCACCCATGCCCTGGTCCCGTCTCTAGTGGATCCAGTACAGGGGATTCTGGGGAACTGTACTCTCATGGAAAGGGAGGCAGCTATGGCTGAAGCTGTGGCAGATGCTTTGCCAAAATGTTGGTCAAGAACGTGTGTAAGCTGCGGAGCTACAGCATGACTCTGGCCTTGGTCAGCCAAAGCTCTGGACGCTGAGAACATTCGTGGATATAAGCGTGTTCCCAAGCCTTTCCTTCAAAGGCAAACACTCCTGATAGTTATGGGTGCTTTCTGGAGCCAGACTCCTTTCCCTTGATCGCTTCCTTCCGTCCTGTGTCAGAAGAAAGCGCTGCACCCATTTAAAGGGTTATAATGCAGAGGTGAGAAAGCCCTGTTCACCCTCATCTCTAAGTGTACAACATGGGTTCCATTCAGAAACCACATGCTGCCCTGCCCCCATTAGCTCTGCACATCAGTCACGCTCCCTCAGGAGAATGGTGAGGTTGTCACAGATCCTGCCCGAACTCCAGGTGATGGGCGTATACCAGGGGGTATTGGAGCCGAAACGCAGCACTGGGGACTTGTGTGCTGTTCTTCTGGCCCAGAGACACCTGCTGCAGCATTGAAATCCTGGGCCCTGTTGAACGGTGATTTGTGATTGTTCCAAGCCTCTCACACAGCCACATCCTATGTGTGTGGCCTCAGTGCAGCAGAGAGAGCTGGGAACCGAGGACTGGGCTACTATTTAGGCCCTATTTCCCATAGCTTCCATGGGATCCCAGAACTGTGCCACCAGCTGGGACAACGTGTTCTCTAGGAGCCATGAGGATGCCCTAGCAGGCTGGGCCTCTGTTCTTCTCTAGCAGTGTTTCTGTCTCCAACCCCTGACCTCCAGGACAAGTCTCTCTCTTGCCTTCTCTGAAAATCTGCAAGAGCCATACAGCCAGCAGCCTGGAGGGTCCAAGATGTGCCCCCCACACCCTTGCTTTTGGCATGCTCTCTCCAGGCAGGTTTTCATTTCAGGGAGGGCTGAGCCTGCTCTCTCCAGGTTTTACAGGCTGATAGAACAGAGCTGTCAAATGCTCTTTATGGGAGAAGAAACAGGAAGATGGCTTGTTTTGTAGACAGCGGGTTACTGGGTAATTACATTTTTATAGAGCTGTTGCAGGACGAATCGCGGGGCTGCTGTCTCCTTTGATGCTAAAAGATGCCGGCCCATAAAGATCAGAACCGGGGAAGGTGACGGGTCAGGGACACAGCTGCCCTTTAGGGGTCAGCTTCTGCCTGGAACAGCCTCTCCAGGTGCCCCTTTCAAGAAATAGCCTCTTTTCCCGTGCCTTTCTCCACCTCTTCTCCCACTGCAGACGGAATGGGAGACAGGAGGAGTAACGGCAAACTCATGCTCTAGTGATGTAACACTCATTCACTGCTCTGTCTCTGCTCAGCCGCCATTCATTCATTCATTCACACATGCATCTGCCTACCCACCCGTGCGTTCATCCTGCCACACATCTGCCCATGCGCTCCTCCACGCACGCACGCACACATCCGCCCATGCTCCTCCACGCACGCAACTGCCCGTGCGTTCCTCCACCCAGCCATCCGTGCGTCCATCCACACACACATCCGCCCATGCGTTCCTTCACACACGCATCTGCTCATGCACATCTCCATGCATGCATCTGCCCATGTGCTATGCGCTCCTCCACGCACACACATATCCGCCCATGTGCTCTGCGCTCTTCCACGCACACATCCGCCCATGTGCTCCTTCACGCATGCGTCTGCCCATGTTCTCCTCCACGCATGCGTCTGCCCATGTGCTCCTCCACGCATGCGTCCGCCCACGTGCTCCTCCACGCACGCGTCTGCCCACCCGCTCCTCCACCCACCGTGCATCCGTGCATCTGTGCATCCATGCTTTCATTGACACATTTGCTCACTCGCTCATCTATTCGTTTGCTTACCCACATATTCATTCTTTCAAGCGGTGATTCATTCATTCACTTCGCTGTGATATATTTAAGTTCTCAGTGAGGAGTGAGGACCGGGCGTATTTACCTTTGAGGTCGTTCAACACATCTGAGGTCAAGACTCTGCCATGTTTCATTCAACACAGTCATGTTGGACACAACAGAAGCGGCCGGAAGCTGAGCCACCCCGGACGTGGGAACTGAAATGTAGCCGTGATCAACAGAGGAGGGCACGGTTGGAGGTATGTGTGTGAAACATGGAAGCCAGGGAGGGTCAGCTGGCTGGCTGGTGAGGGAGTTAGCGAGCTCTGACTGAGCCATGTTTTATGTAGGCCAAGGGTCGTGGTGATGGAGAGGTATCTGGGGAGAGGACATTCCAGAATAAGGAGAGACATCCCTGCACGGGCCATGTGGGAAGAGAGAACACTGAGCTCTCTGATGGAAGCCATAGTGTCTTAGCCATTTGTGGCTCTGCCCTGGGCCATGGCCAGGCAACCACTGCTCAGCCTTTTCGGGCTCCGCTTTAAGGATCTCCGCAGAGACAAAGCCTCAGGGCGTCTCCCCACCTCACCTCGGCCAAACGGAGAGCAGTGACTGGTAGGTCCAGGTCGTGGGAATCCAGGGCTCATGGCTTTCTGTAAGACACAAGAGTTTACAACCAGTTCTCCCTGTTGGTACCTCTAGGAGTGGGGCCCACACGAGGCAGGAGCCTCCGGGAAGAACAGGGATGCATGAGGCAGGCGATGGGGTCAGTCACGGCTTTTCCCATCATGGCTTCTAAGGAACTGATGCTCTGAAGTGTCTTGATGGCTGGCAGCTGCCATGTCCCCTAGCTAAGGAGATGGATACAGGTGCCAGGAAACAGGTCCAGGGTGTCTCTGCTTGCTCTCTGTCCCTGGCTACCAAGCTTTTCTGCCGTGCCCAGTCTCTAACACATATTCCACTTTCTTCCCAGGGAGTAGATAGTTGCAGTCCTTTGACGACTTACCGACAGATATGTCCTGAGAGGCAGCAACTAGTGCAGGGGTGAAGAGCGAGGCAATAGGCCGGAGAAGGGGTGAAGCCAGACCCTCTGCCCTGCAGGGATGCAAAGGCTGTAGGATCCAGGATTTGCTGCAGCTGAAAGTGGACGGGAAGGTGTGGGCTGCAGACCGGCCAGGGCTGGTCCATGCTCTGAAAGGGTTAACAGACGCCAAGATAGAGGCACAAGGAGCTTGAGTGGGTTGTTTGGGGCCACACAGTGAGTGTGGAGCTGAACCAGGATTCTGTTAGCAGCCAGTGGTGGAATGGCACCAACCTTCACGAAGATCCTTGCATTCCGGAGCTGGGTGAAGAAACCTGTTAAGCTTCCTGGGCTCTGTCAGGAAAACCCCAGGCTCGCCTGCTGCCCCCAGTGAGAGAAGTTTTGAGTAAGCTGTACTGTGAGGCCATGGGCCATAATGGCTGTAGACCTGGCTTCTGTCTGTTCAGACCCACGAAGGGCAAACTCCTGCTCAGTCAGTTTCACCAGATGGCTGAAGTTCAGAGTATGGCCCTGGGACCAGGGCGTTCAGAAATTAGGGAAAATTAATACCAGTGACCTGACTGGATTATTTTCTTTTTGTCTTGTGGAGGCATCCAAAACAATTCTCAGGTTTCTCATCTCTCATGGACAGAAAAATCAACTGCTAAGAGACTTTGAGGGAGCTCTGCAGCCCCCCCCCCATTGACAAAGAGAGCAGCTTCCTTTCTTCCCTCCCCTCTCTCCCTTCCCCTCTCTCCCCCTCCCTCCTTCCTTCTCCCTCCCTCCTTCCCTCTTCCTGTCACTCCCCTTCTCCTCTCTCACCCTCTTTCTTCTTTCTTTTCAGTCATTCCTTTCTTCTTTTGCTCAGACAGTCCCATGTAGCTCAGGCTAGCCTTGAACTCACTATGTAGTAGAGGATGACCTTCAACGTCTGATCCTCTTGTCTCTACTTCCCTAGTGCACAGACCTGCACCCCCGTTCCCTAGTGCTAGGGCCACAGACCTGCACCCCCGTGCCCCGTACCCAGTTTCTGAGGTGCTGGGCATGGAGCCCAGGACTTCTTGCATATTATATGAGCACTTGTAACCACAGAGCCCTGGCCTCAGTCTTTCCTGTTCTTTGCCAGTTTTTGCAGTTATTTTAGACAAACTCAGCAGTCAGTAACTGAAGGATGATAAAGAGAACACAGCGGCCTTCGTGTTACTGGCATGCGGCACCCGCCGTGTCGACTGTCCCCTGGTTACAGTCTCAGTACTCATAGCGCCTCTTCCATTGAAGGTGGGAAGCACTCAGACTTCACCCCCTGCAGAACGGGTCTCAACCTTCAGATTGCAGGAGCCATCTTGTGAGCATAGAGGTCTCTCCTTGCTAGGGAGATAGCTCAGAACTATGTAGGCAGCACTGCTGCCTTGCTCTAAATACATGACGCTCTGACCATCCATTGTGGTGCGTGGTTTGAAAACATTCTGTTGAAACATGAGCGAAGTTCACGTCCCACAAATTAACTCTCTGAAATGAACAATTCATTGGCGTTTGGTACATTTGCAATGCCAGGCAAGTACTTACTGTGTCTTTATGGTTCCAGAACATTCCATTCTTTAAGTAGGAGACTGGCACCCTGAGGTTGCTGAATCCCACATGTAATGAATGTAGTAGCAACTTATCTCATCGCTGTGACAACATATCTGAGAAAAGCAACTTCGGGGGGAGGAGCTTGTCCTGGCTCACAGTTTGAGGGTATACAGTCCACTGTGGGGGAGGGGCTTATTCTAGCTCACAGTCTGAAGGGATACAGTCCATTGTGGAGGGAGGGGCTTATCCTGGCTCACAGTCTGAGAGGATACAGTTTATCATGGTGGAGAAGCAAGGCAACAGGAGCGTGAGGTGGCTGTTCACACGGCACCTACAATCAGGAAGCAGAGAGAGATGAATGCTGATGTTCAGCTCATGTTCTCCTTGTTATTCAGTTCAGGACCCCAGCTCATGGCTTGGTGACACCCAATGCGGTTGGATCCTCTCACCTCAATTAACCTAGGCAATCCCTCAGAGGCATGCCCAGAGGCTTGTCTCTTAGGCAATCCTAGATCCTGTCAAGTTGACAATGCATATTGACCATCCCACCATGTAATGTGCCTTTTATCTGCCATTTTTTCTTCTTGTTTAATGTATCTACCACCTCAGGAAAACTCTTGACACAGGACTCTAATGTCAGCAGCTGGAGCAGTCCAACTAAACCCTGATATCATATTAGGTTAAAAACAAAACAAAACACAAAAACAGGAAATAGAATGTGGTGACACAGATCTATAACCCCAGCCCTTGGGGGGCTGAGTCAGCAGAAGGGTTGTGAGCTCGGAGCTAGCCTGGGCTACACCGCAAGACTTTGTCTTAGCAAAACAGAACAAACAAGACCCTTTGAAGCTGAACAACACATAGTAGTCCCTTTATAACCCAAGGAACCGGATTTTAACATAAAGAGACTGTCGGGGAGAAAACACAAGCAGTGCTGACAGACTTGAGAAGCCGGGGGTGGTGAGGTGAGGGAGTGGAGGTGGGGAGACCGGATGTGGGTCGGAACTGGGATGTTGTGGGGTCCTGAACGTTCCGATTCCATTCCTGCTGCTGTGATAGAAATCCCACCCAAAGGCAGCTTGGGAAGACAGGTTTTATCAGGTTTACCGTCCAGGCAGAGCCCGGTATTTGGGGGGAGTCAAGGCAGGAACTTAAGGGAGCTGCACCCAGAGACAAGAGCAGAGCAAGAACTTCCCCACATCTGTGCCCACTCTCAGCTAGATCTTACAAGGGTCAGGACCCCCACCAAGGGTCTGCCCACAATGGGCTGGGCCTTCCTGTGTCAATTAACAGTCATAAGAACCCTGTGGGTTCGAGTTCCACTCGCTCTCCTGATGGGGTGCTGGGAACGGCTGCTGGGAAGGCAAAACAAGGGGAGTGCTTGACTTGACTGTGTCTCCCCGTACCTCCATTGCTGTCAGGTGCTGGGCTTTAGGGAAGCACCAAGACACCGCTCAGAGGGTGGGAAGACACAGTCTAAGATGTGGGAGGTCAAAGTTGGGGTTTCCTGACTCTCGGACACCCAGTTGATGCTGGGGTGTCACACAGAAGACTTGGGAACGAAGGATCAGGGGTCCATAGGCCCACAACAAGGCCAGGACCGTTGGGGGCTATGGATGCAAACACAGGGCTAGGGAAATGGGGGAACTCCGGCTTAGCTCATTGACAGAGGTAGTGGCGGTGTCTGGAAGGGTAGAGAGGCCTTCTACAGGAGACTTAGGGTGCAGCTCTGTAGGCCAAGGCCTTCTCCACGCTCTCCACAGTGTTCCACGTGTGGCCCGCGCAGTGTGTTACATCCTCAAACCCTCACCTAGCTGGCCAGCTGCTTCCATGGCAGAATCTGGTTAATTCTGCCCATCTGAAAAGCCCCTTGAGAGACGTCGCTTCTCCTTACTGCAACTTTTTCCACTTGCTTGGCCAAGTCGGGGCTCTCGGGCCGCACTTGCTTTTTATGTTTGAAGACCTGTTACCATGAAGTACGATGTTCTCGGTGACACAGATGGATGGGAACGGCGTGCCGGCCAGCCTGAAGGATGGTGACAGGGCCCTGGGAAGTTGTGGATAGTGCCAAACCTTCTGCTTCTGACCCTGGAAAAATCAGAGATGCAGCAACGTGTGGAAATTGAAAGCAAGAGGTGACGGGAGCTGGAAGTGGATCCGAGCATTGGCAGAGAGTTTCCTCTCCTGTCTTGGCTGAGGTGACTTCTTCCAGTGTCCCTTGGCAACCGAGGTCCCTCTGACTTCATCTGTGGACCGGAGCCTCTCCAGTGACCAAAAAAGGGGAGGTGTATTCTCTTTGCTTTGGGCCGAGCACCCTCTGGGACCTTTCTTCTGTTGGAGCGCAGTTTTAAACATCTTGTCAAGAGCCTGGGCAGAGAGGAACTAAGTAAAGATGTAACATACTTGAGGACCTCTGATCGGAGCCCACCAGGTACTCAAATTTCTCAAATTCTTTTGCAAAAAAATTACCGCCCCCAACATTAATCTATACAGGTGTGTTTGGGAAAGGTTTATTTTTATTTATTTGTTTTTCCAGAAAAGTTGGACCCGAAAGGACCCTTTTTAACTCTTGCATGAAAGAGAAAGAAGGATTTTGTTCTAATGTTTGTTTGAAAAAATACCTCTCAGTTCAATTCTTGGCATCTGGCGAATTACAACGGTTCTGGTTATAAGCAGGACCTGTACAATTGAAAGATTCTTAGTGTCTGTGAATGGGCCTCCTAGTGAGATGAACTAGCGTTTTGCTGCTTGGAGACTCACCATGACATCTTGACAAAGTCTTGCCAATAATAAACTGAGCCTGAATCAACGTAATCTCTCTAGTCAACACCAGCTTGCCCAACACACAGAGGACAGAGGGACTCACAGAGGCTGAGGTAGCAGCTGCAGTGTCTACCCTGTGGGTGGATCTCCTGAGAGGAAGAGCCATCAATCCTCCAAGATGGGGCTCCAAGTAAGAAAGGTCCCAGAGGGCACTAAACTCAAAGCAAAGACAAACACACTTACATCTAATCCCCTTCCTTTTCTGGCCACTGGAAAGGACCTGGTCCACGGATGAAATACTTGAAGAAGTCAACTCTGCCAAGTTGACTTCTTTTTTTTTCTTTTTTTGAGTCAGGGTCTTACAATGTGGCCCAGGTTGTCCTCGATCTCACTATCCTCCGGCTTCAACTCCCGAGTGCTGGGATTAGGGCTAAGTACCACCATATCTGCTGAGGCTGATATTTGCTTGTAAAATCTCACCTGCACTCAGAAGCTGGGGGCTGAATGTAGGGATAGAGAAGAGCACCGAGGGGTGGGCATGGGGGAGGGAGAAGAGGAGGGAGGGAGAAGAGGGGGTTGCTGTTGGGTACAGGGGCGGGACGGGAGGAATGACTTCTGTTAACCACACTGGTGAGACCAGCGGCTCTCAACCTGTGCTTGGGGTGTCAAATGACCCTTTCTCGATCTGTGCATCACGACCCCTTTGGGGCTCAAACGACCCTGTCACGGGGTTGGACATCAGACGTCCTGCATATCACATGCTTGCATTATGATTCTTAACAGTAGCAAGATTAGTTATGAAGTAGCAACAGAATAATTATATGGTTGAGGGGGCGTGTCGCCACAACGTGAGCTGTATTAATGGGCCGTAGCGTTGGGAAGGTTAAAACCACTGCATTAGACGGGTATTTTAAAGAAGCTAGACCAGTGCAATTTGAATATCTCCAATACCAATTAATGCCTCAAGTGAGGCCCTACCTATTTTGGGAATGCAATCCTTGTGTGTTCTTAGACACACACATTGGAATGTCACACGGACCCCAGACATATATAGAATGGCTGCGTCAATCACATTTTTAAATTTAGTTTTTGCCTTTTGTGTGTGGGTGTTTCATCTGCACATATGTTAAAAATCTCTTTTTATGAGTTACCGTGGTCAGTCATGGTGTCTGTCTTAGTCAGGGTTTCTATTCCTGCACAAACATCATGACCAAGATGCAAGTTGGGGAGGAAAGGGTTTATTCAGCTTACACTTCCACGTTGCTGTTCATCACCAAAGGAAGTCAGGACTGGAACTCAAGCAGGGCAGGAAGCAGGAGCTGATGCAGAGGCCATGGAGGGATGCTGCTTACTGGCTTGCTTGCTTTCCTGGCTTGCTCAACTGACTTTCTTATAGAGCGCAAGACTACCAGCCCAGGAATGGTACCACCCACAAGGGGCCCTCCCCCCTTGATCACTAATTGAGAAAATGCCTCACAGCTGGATCTCATGGAGGCATTTCCTCACCTGAAGCTCCTTTCTCTGTGATAACTCCAGCTTGTGTCAAGTTGACACCCAAAACCAGTACAGTGTCTCTTTACAGCAATAGAGTACTAAGTCAATCTCTCTCTCTCTCTCTCTCTCTCTCTCTCTCTCTCTCTCTCTCTCTCTCTCTGTGTGTGTGTGTGTGTGTGTGTGTGCGCGCACACACACACACACGCTGTGGATGAAGAGCCCAATGTGAGGAAAAGACACAGAGCTGAGACCTAATGATCAGAAGGACCCAGCTGTGCAAAGCATCGAAGCATTGACTTACTGGAGAGCAGGGGTGAGTCCCAAACGAACAGAGACAAATGGACAGGGTGCAGGGGGCTGGAGGGGAGATGGAGGAGTGTGTGTGGCCTTGGAGCTTTGCTGTCTGGACCCAAGGCTCAGCGAGGACACCCTCCCTCCAAAGCCTAGAAAGAAGGCGCCTTCCTTGCCTCCCCCCATTGCCTAATCAGTGACCCCTGGTCCTCCTGAGAGGGCCTGTCTCAGAAGACGTGGCGTTTTCCACTCCACCCACTTTTGGGAAAGAGTGTAGTCATTGTGGCGAATCCTCCGGTTGGATGCCCACGTCAAGTAAGTAAGTAGGTGTATTATTTAAAAAAATAACAATATTTGTATTTGTAAATCACCCCTTCAGTCTCCCATGAGAGGAAGTGCTCTGGACAGTGAGCTCACCACAGCATGGTCACAGGGCGGAGCTTTGGACATGAGGCTTTGTCCATGCCCGCCCTTCCAAGTTCACTCTCTCCTTTTCTTCCTGGTATGAGGACAAAGCCTTTACCTGTTGATTGATTGATTGATTGATATAGGATCTCACTAGGTAGCCCTAACTAGCCTAGAACTCACTATGGAGACCAGGCTGGTCTTGAACTCAGAGATCTGCCTGCTTCCCAAGTTCTGGGGTTAAAGATGTGGACCACCACGCCCAGCTATATTTTATTTTTAAAGATTTATTTATTTATTATATGTAAGTACACGTAGCTGACTTCAGACACTTTTTTCTTCTTGCTCCAGCCCTACTCCTCTGGCCGCGCTCACTGTAGCTATCTTTAGACACCCCAGAAGAGGGCATCAGATCTTATTACAGATGGTTGTGAGCCATCATGTGGTTGCTGGGATTTGAACTCACGACCTTCAGAAGAGTAGTCAGTGCTCTTAACCACTGAGCCATCTCTCCAGCCCCATATTTTCTATGTTGTTTTTTTTTTGGAAATGAAAACAAAAATGGCGGCCTGCTCCTGAGGGAGACACCTGAGATTGTTGACTAGCCTCTGCACACATATATGCTGTCGCATGTGCATACATACAGATGTACCTCCGCACACACAAGCACACACACATACACACAGCAGTAAAAATATAAGCAACTAGAAGAGTCTTCTTGTCTCATAGTGGAGGCAGCCAGAAACCCCTTCCATGAAGCCTCAAAGTGTTTGCACAAACCTACACAGAAAAAGGTGTGGCTTGGGTGTGTTCTTTCCATGGGGCCAACAGGGGAGCCATCCTTTGCCTCGGCAGGAGTGGCCTGTGGTGGCCAGCGTGGCCAGGCAGAGTTTTGGCTTGTGTTCGTGTCTCTCTCGTCTGTGTCTGTAGTCACAGGAAGATGTGCGTCACTGGACTTAGGGGACACTCTAAACCCAGCGACATGTCCTAGTGTCTTCATAACCTTTTAAATAACCTTATCTTCAATAAAGTGATGTCTCCAGGTACCAGGGCCTGGCCTCAAACATTCCCTTCGGGGAGTTATGTGTGGGTATTTGGTTATTTGACAGACATGGGGTGGGCTGCAGAAACAGAACGGAGGGACAGACAGACTGGAGAGACAGACAGCCTGGTGTAAGCAGGAAAGAGAGGCTGACATTGCTGAGAATCAAGTTCCTGACCCCCGTGTGGGTGGCACGTGTCCTGCATGCCCACTGTGGCTCTGGAGTGATACAGGACTGGTGCCACGTACTGGACCCTGGGACCCATCCTTGCTCCCCGTCCGCCCTTTCCTCCTCCCCCTAGGCCACACTGCAGTGAGGTCCAGGCTTTCTTTTATGAGTTGTGACCGCTGTGGTTAATTCTCTTAATCTAGACTTGCTTGTCCATAAAACGCAGGCCTCAGGTATTGGGTTTCCGTGATCAAAGGGCAGCGTGTGGGGGCGCTGCCCGGGAGGGCTTGGCCAGGCTCGTAAACACAGTCCGGGACACACACACACACACACACCAGCCCCAATATGGGGGTCATTGGTGGCCGGGTGATTCCGCGTGAAATATCACTGAGGCTTCCACGTTGCCTTGGGGATTTACGGCCTGGTATTGCTCTGCCCTGCTTAATGTGTTGACCTTTGCACTCCAGTAATTCCGGGGACGGAGCCAGTGGGGCCAGAAGCTAATTCCAGGGATTAATGCAGAAGGAGCCTCAGCGTTGGGAAGTGTCAAGGGCCTTTAAGCTCTGGCCAGATGGCCCAGGCTGTCCCCATCAAGGGGGCTGAGGGTGTGCGTGGAACTATCTAAAATGCTAACCGTTTCCCATCTGATTCAGGCCCCTGTGTGCCTAATTACAGCTGTCCCTCTGTATCCACAGAACCTCACAGAGAGCCTTGGGCCCTCAAATCTGCTATAGAAAACAGCAGGGTATTGTCCGGAGCTTGTATAGGTAGTCCTTTGAATAATCTCCAGGTGTCTTCTAGCCTCGCATCACCATCATCATCATCACCACCACCACCATCATCACCATCATCATCATCATCAGTACTGTGAGAAATAATCTGGCAGAAACAATTTAATCACCTGTATTTGCCTACTTACAAATTCTTTCTCTCTCCTTCTCCCTCTCCCTATGTGAGTGGGGGTGTCAGGGTGTTGGGGCGTGCGGAGGGAGAGTGCAGAGGGTTATGCGTGGAGGTCGGAGGACAATGTACAGGAATCCATTCCCCACCCCCCCGACTTTGTAGCTTATGGGTATCGAACTCAGATCACCAGTCTTGGCAGCAAGCACCGGATAAGCCGTCTTGCCTGCCCTGGTAGCAGCTGAAAAGGAGGAAGTGTTGACTTTTGATCCCAGGAGCTTTGGTTCGTTGTTCCTGAGTGGTTTCCGTGTGGTAGCCAGTGAGCAGAGTATGAAGGGACAGGGGTGGGGGGAGAGGGGATATGCATCTTTGTAGCGCCCCCCCCCCCCCCGCAGTTCTCCAGTTCAGCACCAGATCCTGGGTTTTTACCAGATCAGTGATGCTGTGATCTTACAACTCTCTCAGAGATTCATTGGTTACGTCAGAGCTCGCAGGATCCAATCACTGAAAAGCCCGCCCCAACATGGGCGGGGACTCATGGAAGCCTATTCCTTGAGCTCCCAGCCCAAGTTTCTCCTCGCTGCAACATCAAACAAACAAAAGCAGGGAACCCCCAAAACTCTTTCTTGAGGAGAGGCCTTGTCAATGGGGGGACTTTTTCTGTCTTGTAAAAACCCCCCGATCCCAAGTCTTGTCGACCCACAACCTCTCAATCTGTGCCTCGTGACCCCTCGCATGTCAAATATCCTGCATATCAGATAATTACAGGGCTTAGCAGCAGCAAAATTACAGTTACGAAGTAGCAAAAAAAAAAAAAAAAAAAAAAAATTTATGGTTGGAGGTCACCATGACATGAGGAACTGTATTAAAGGGTCGCAGCATTAGGAAGGTTGAGAACCACTGTTCTAGAAGAATAAGGTTTGTTGTTTTTGTTTTGTTTTCCAATTTGGAGAAAATAACTGTATGACATCAACTCTGCCCAGTAAGTCCTAACTGGAAGTGGTCCGTCTGAGTCGGTATTGGGAACCTCTGGAAATCATGACCACCATATGCTGGTGTTTTGAGGGTACTGTTCCTCAACTGCTGCACCTGAGCAAGTGTCCCCTAAAGACAGTTCACCAGGGGTTCCCTCACCTCGGTATGAATCCATCCTCACCAGAAGTTTGTTCTCTCTCTTACACCCCTCTCTCTGGAATCATGGATTCTGGTGCCCTTCTGTCAGGAAGATAAAGACCCCTGGGAAGATGGCACCGGTGCAGGGACGTGAGATGGGGACCCATCCATGGGCAAGACCACTTGGTATAGAGCCCCGAACTCCAAAAGGCCCAGGGCTGATGCGTGGGGCTTTGAAACCAGAGCTTTGTGATCACAGGCTCGCATCTGAAACCAATCAGAGGGGAATGGACAGTGAAAGGGCACCGGCCAGGAGGGGACCTGGCAAGGATGGATATGCTGGGGACAGATGATCGAGGATCTATGGTGACACTCCTGGGTCCTGGCTCTGGGTCAGGCCATTCTGCAGAGCATGGTGGCGGGGCTGTTAGTATTACCCAGTGAGGATGTCAGGAAGGTAACCTTAGCTGCCCCAGGAGCCTGCCATCCTCCTGGCTGATCCTCGATTCTGGTTTTTGAAGACAAACCGAGATGGGGTATGTTGGTGTCACAGGATTCATGGCCGTGAAACCTGTCGTCCTTGGCCCACCTGTGCCTTGTCTGTCCCCAGAGGTCTGCGCTATGGGCTGCCAACACTGACCCGTGGGAGACTTCATGGATGCAGGGCAAAGGGTGAGGACAGCGCAGGCAGGCCTGGGAGCCAGCAAGGACTTTGACACTCATCAACAGGGCCACTGAGCAAAGTGGGGTAGCCGTATGGGGTCTTATCGCCCCCACTCGGCAGTCGGGGAATTGGCCCAGCAAACCCCAGTGTTCTCTGTAAAATGTGGGTACCGGGAGGTGACATTAGGTTTGTCCCCGTGCTGCTTACGTGATACAGCGTTCACATACGGATGCAGACATGAGTGTGTATCTGATACGGATGTACGTTCAAGGAAAAGTAACCACAGCCTTAACTTTTCACATGGTGGGAGTGAGGTGTCCCCATGGGACATGTCATCAGGTTGAGGGACACACAGGCTACCTCAGGGGAGACTTGGTTGTCTGCTGCTTCACAACCCAATTCACCGCTCGTCCCTGCGTTGGCCAACAGTTGAGCCATTAATTTATTTGTTGTTCTGAAGCATGTGTGTGAAAAGACTTTCCAACATGGCTCGATGCTTTGTCTTGTGACCTCATTTGGCTCTTGTTTTTATGGGGGAAGATGCTGCAGACAGATCATTTATCATCTGAAAGCACAGGGTCACTGCCCAGCCGGGTCTGAAGCGCCCCTGCTAATAATAGGATGAGCTGTGTCTTGTGCTGACTGTGGGAACACGGTCTGTGCCCCGATGCTGTGCCAGGAACTGCACCTGAATTTTTGTGCGACTTGCATCAGGAACCCAGAGCAGATGCTCTCTTGTCCCTCTCAGGGAAGGAAGAACGTTGGGCTCAAGGAGTGCAGAGAATATTGACTAAGGGGCTAGGGAGGTGAAAGTGCTTGCTTCATTAGCATGGAGACATAAGTTCAGTTCCCTGGCACCCACATTACAGCCAGGCATGTGCCTTTAATGCCCATACTGGGGAGAGGACAAAAGGGTCCCTGGGTCTTCTGGCTAAGTCAGTTTAGCTGAACTGGTGAGTTCCTGGTTCAATGACAGAGACTGTCTAAAGAAAAAAAAAGGGGGGCCAAAAAGTGAGTGAAGAAACACACACACACACACACACACAAACACACACACCCCAAAACACACACACACCCTCCTGACTGAGGTCATAGACACACAAAAATGTGAGAATAACAAACAGGCCTGGAATTACCTTAAAAACTGAACTGTGACCAGTAAGATGGTTTACTGGGCAGAGGTGCTTGCAGCCAAGATTGATGACCCCTGTCTGAGTTTGACCCCTAGGAATCAAGTGGCAGGGTGAGAAAATTGGCTCCCACAGCTGTTGTGGGACTTCTGCTTGCACACAGGGCATGTGTGCACCCCCCCCCCCAGATAAACAGCAAATGCAATACTGAATAAATAAATAAAAGAAATGTGTACCGACCATGTGTGCTTTTTAGACTTTGGTACTTGGGAGTACAGAAGCAACTCTTTTAAAGATCCCTCTTTTGACTTGGACTTCTGAGTTTGTGGGAACAGTCTTCAAGTACTACAGTGCCTGGGAGGGGTCTGACAGGATGATCAAGGCATGGTAATACAAGGGGCAGAAAGGGACAGTTACATCCTGGCTTGGGAGTTTAGAATTTAGGAGCTCTGTGCTTCAGAGCTCAGCCACTCACCTTTTTATTGCCTCAGTTTCTCCCCTAAGACAACCGAGGTCGGGGTGAGGCCTTAAGGATTGTCAGGAGAACCACACACGGAAGAGGACTGTGCCATTCATACGTAAGGTAATACTGTGTGTCCTAGGTCACACAGGTGAAACCCCTCCCCCTCATTAAGACCCTCTCCCTCCAAACTGCCTCTAACTCCCCCTTTTTCTTACAGAAAGAAACAACACAGACGTGGTTTGAACGTGCAGTGTCCCCCATAGGCTCGTGTGGTTAGACACCTGATCTGCAGCAGGTGGCGCTGTTGGGGAAGGCTGTAGATTCTTCAGGAAGTAGAGCCCGTGTGGAGGAAGTGACTCATTGTGAGCAGGCCTTGCAGTTCCCTAGCCTGGTTCCGTTTCCTGTTGACTCTATTTTCAGGCTGGAGATGTACTGTGAACAGCTGTCGGCTGCCACTGCCACCAGCCATCCTCACCAGGATAGACCAGACCTCTTAAATTGTAGTCAGAGCAAACCCTCCCTTAAGGTGATGCTTGCTGGACATTTTTGTCACAAGGCTGAGGAGAGTAATAAGACTGGCGTCCAAGTTAAGCTACAGCTACAGAGAACGAACGCTCTTGCTTTCTGAGCCTTAGCCTGGACACGCCCCTCCCACCTTGTAAAACAGACGCTCCCCCGACAGTCAGCCCCATGCCCCATACTCGCCTTTCCCCATGGCGTGGAAGATGATTCTGTCCATAACTCTTTTGTCTTATCTCATGCCTTTCTGTCCAGAAGCACCCCATCCCCACCTCAATCACAGTCACCGCCTTTCCACAAGCTGTTCCCCTGCTCAGCATCTCTCCTTGCTCATCTTGGGGTTTGCTCATTATCCACCCGTGTTCTTCAACTGTAACCCACGACGGCCTTCCTGGCTGTGCCTTTCCCTGAAGCCCATTCTAAATACCTCTCTCAAGTCACTGTCCCTGGGAACTTCCCCTCCACGTACTTGTTTATGGTTTGAGAGAATGTATTTTTCTGTAGAGTAAATTAGCTAATGGGACACGGTGGGTGTGAGGAACGCTGTCTGTTTCCCCCTTTGTCTCTTCAGAGCCAAGAACAGCTTGACATTTGACACACAGAGATGCTCAGGAAATGTTTTTGGGAGGGTGGACTGAACGGACCCACAAGAGGG
Organism: Uromys caudimaculatus; assembly: GCA_028551405.1. Taxonomy (NCBI): domain Eukaryota; kingdom Metazoa; phylum Chordata; class Mammalia; order Rodentia; family Muridae; genus Uromys; species Uromys caudimaculatus. Next base: position 41,011,831 of record CM052721.1, read on the forward strand.
ACCTGGCCTTTCCTTCTTTTCTTGGCATCCAAGGAGCACAGGCTTGGGAGGCAGCAGGAGTGTGAGGTCACTTGTGAGGTGCACACTGTCCCATGGCTCCTGGTGTCTTTTGAGTTCCCAGGGTAAGGGTGACATGCTGCCATGTAGGGTTAATGGGGTCCTGGGTCCCCTCTGCCACTCAGGGAGGCAGGATGCGGGAGTTTTGACTGCACTTACCCCACGCCATGCTGGTGCTGGGGTGGGTGTCAGGTGTCCGGCTATAAGGAAGCCGAGGGACATTGCTCCGGTGGGGGAGTGCAGTCTGAAGTCCCAGGGATGCTGGGCCTATGACGAGGCCCAGCCGAATGGTTCTCAGGCTCTTGGGTACCCAGGCACCATTGGATGCCCAGGAAGAGCTGAGAACGGAGTGGGGGCCCACCAGGAATGGATTTAGCCTGGGGCCAAGGGGGAAAAGAAGGGAGAGCTCTGGCTGGATCCCGAGGGGAAGGGTCCTTGGCTTGTAGGCGGGTGGCTTGGCTTGGTGGTTGTGGCTGGAAGCGCAGAAAGGCCTTACACGGGAGATTAGATGCGGCTCCATGGGTGAAGGCCTTCTCTATGGCTCCCCACAGTGGATCCCTGTGAAAAGAGACAGTCCATGGTTTTAAGGCATTTATTGTCATGGTGAAGAGTGGATGAGTAAAGCCGTAGCCCCCTTCTCAGGGAGAGCCTGAGGTTAAACACCTTTTGCAGGGAGGAGTGTCTGGGAAGGAAAGCTTAATTGGCTAAGCCCTTCAGGCCTTTAGGTACCTCATTAAAATGGAGATCTGTTTTGAGGCTACATGACCTGTGGTCACATCCTCTACCTGTGAGGGGCTTGGGACATTGCCCTTACATGACTGATGGCCACAAATCTATGGAGGGCTGCAGTCTCGTGTCAGGAGCCTAAGTGTCTGGAAACAAGGCAAAAAAAGCCTGCCATCCCTTAGGGTCAGTGGGGTTTCCAACCTTAGCTCAACCAGGAACCAGGCTGCCCCACTCATTACAGTTCCGAATTCTCACGTGAAGGTGGGCGGATCCTGCTGGAGGATGCTCAGGAGAGCCTCTGCAGATGGATGCCTCAAGGGAGAGGAGGGAGCAGGGCGTTTTCTACAACCATGAGTCTGAAATCTGTAGGGATGTCCCCAGCTCGCTCAAAAACAGTCAGAAAAATTTAAACGGTGGGGACCATTGCTGTAGCTTCTCACATGCCAGGCACACGCAGAGATCAACAGTTACGGACAGGCAGGAAAACTACCAAATGGGACACGTGGTTTTTTTCTCCATCTAGAATTTCTTTGTATCCCCGTGACCACCTTTCAAGGGAGGGTCTGTGCTTATCAACATCTTGCAGCAAATTAAGGGGAGGCTGAGGGAGAGGCACAGCTGACCCCCAGCCCTGTCAGAAGTGCTGGAGGGTACTTGCCTTCCCTCTTTTTCCCTCTGCAGCCTCCTCTTTGTCTCTGGGTTTCTGAAATTAGAGGTGTTCTGGTTTACTCCCCT
>CM052721.1:41020041-41058637 GCA_028551405.1 Uromys caudimaculatus
CTATCCATCCATCCATCTACCCATCCATCCATCCATCCATCCATCCATCCATCCATCCATCCATCCATCCATCCATCCATTCATCCATCCATCCACCTGTCCATCCACCCATCCATCCATCCATCCATCCATCCATCCATCCATCCATCCATCCATCCATCCATCCATCCACCTGTCCATCCACCCATCCATCTATCCAGCCACCACCCTCATGTCCCAGAATAGCAGCTTCAGGTCAGGAAAACATAGTGTTACTTTAGCCAGCAAACCAGACAAGTGAAAAAACAAAACAGCCACCTTTGCTTACATTTCTCTGAGTGGAACTCAGAACTTAATTATACTATGACACCTAGCTACTCCAGCACCCTTAGCAACCTACTGCGTGTCTGATTCTGAGTGCCAGTAGTCAATGGATATACCCACTTCAGCTTCAAGCCTCATCACAATGCCTATGGTGAACAGATGTGAATTTCATTTTTTCTTGTGTTTCCTGTAGCATCCATCACAGCAGTGTTCCCAGTCAGTGGTAGAGATCAAGAAGTCACAATATCAACTGCACTCCTCTGAGATTTGAAGGCTTGAGTAGAGTGAAAAAGAGAGGAACAGAGGAGAGCAGACAAGGCTGGACCTAATACATCCCAGAAACCATGTCTTGAAGGATATCTCCATTTGTCTCCAATCCCTGGCCAGAACACTCTGCTTCCTGTCTTCTCTGAGCACAGTCTTTGGAGTTTGTAGGATACCTAGCATCTTCTAAGAAGGCCCTGGTTTGCTTCGGAGATGCAGAGATGGTACCTGGTGTTCATGACTGGGAAGCTGTTAATGGGATGCTTGTGCACTGTCAGAGCTCATGAAAGATGGACAGATGGATGGATGGATGCATGGACATATGGATGGGTGGATGGGTGGGTGGGTGGGTGGATGGATGGATAGGTGAGAGGATGGATGGATGGATGGATGCATGGACATATGGATGGATGGATGGGTGGGTGCGTAGATGGATGGGTGGGTGGGTAGATAGGTGGGGGGATGGATGGATGGGTTGGTGGATGGATGGGTGAGTAGATGGATGGATGGATCAATGGATGAATGGATGGATGGATAGATTTCATACAGAGCATCAAGGGCTCCCTTTGATGTTTTCAACAGGTGCTACTGTCTGACTTCGGTTGGGTGTGGGTGATTTATAGTGATCTTTGGGACATCAGGCACCACCAAAGAAGTAGGAACTCATGAGGTCTCGTTTTATTTTATTTGTGTGTATCTATGTGTGTGTTTTCATGTGGGTACATACACATGTGTGTACATGCCTGTAGAAGCCAGAGGTCAGCCTGGTGTCTTTCCCAATCACTCTCTACCTTAGTTTTTGAGGCAGGGTCTCTCACTGTACCCAGAACTGATTTGGCTGGCACGGCTGACTGTCTGAGTTAGGGTTCCCATTGCTGTGAAGAGACACCATGACCAAGGCAACTCTTATAAAGACAACATTTAATTGGGGCCGGCTTACAGATTTGGAGGTTCAGTCCATTATCATCATGTTCGGAACGTGGGAGCTTCCAGGCAAAAATGGTTCTGGAGGAGCTGAGCGTTCTACATCTTCATCCAAAGGCAAACAGAAGACTGTCTCCAGGCAGCTAGGAGGAGGGTCTTAAAGCCCACCCCCATAGTGACACACTTCGTCCAACAAGGCCACACCTCCTAATAGTGCCACTCTCTGGGCCAAGCATATACAAACCACCACGCCGACCAATGATCTCTAAGGATGTCTCTGCCTCCTCTTCACTGGAATCAGGAGCACACACTGTTACGGTGGCTTAAAAAAAAGTAGGCCCTGGGGATCAAACTCAGGCTCTCATATGGCAACTCATGTGGCAAACACTGCACTGGCTAAGCCATTGTACGAGCAGCCATGGGGCTTTAGCTGTCACCACCTGAGTGACCCAGCCTAAGAAGGTCTTATGTTTGCCCTGCCTCTCAGATTCACAAACCAGAGTCAGAGAAGGTAAAAGACGTGGTTAGCTGCCTGGATGCTCATGCCAACTGTCCGTTTGCTTGCGGTGGTGGTCTGTCTGCCTTTGGAAGCTCCTGGGTTTGAAATACCTTGGGGCTAGTGGGGGCACACTTATTTCTGGATCCTCAAAGTCATCCTAAAGAAGGAGAGCATTAAGCAAATCCTGCGGCAGAATGAAACTCAGGGGAAGGTTAAACATCACCTTCATGTCTCTTCAGGAGGGATATCATCAAAAATACTCTGAAGTTTTTCTTCCTTCATCTCAGCCACTGCTACCACCATCATGCTATCTTCCTCCCCATGGGTTCCTGAGAAATGCAAGCACAGCCCATCTTATGAACAGACTTGTTCCCAAAGGTGTATTATGAATTGGCTAATAGGGAGGAATGCATATTTTGCTACAGAAGAAACTTTACTTTTGCACCAAGGGACTTGGCTCACATTTTCGTTTTGCCCTTCTCAAAACGTGGACCATACCCAAATGTACATCACCCCATACATATGTCTCTACATCTAAGTAAAGGCAGATGGGTGATTAAAAGAAAGCCAGGTGTAGTTCTGCATATCTGCAATCTCAGTACTCAGTAGGCTGAGGCAGAGGGAATGTGAGTTCAAAGCCAACCTGGGCTATACAGTGAGACCCTGTCTCATCCACACCCCCTTATAAACAAACAAACAAACAAACAAACAAACAAACAAACAAACAAACATACAAAGCTGGAGAGATAGCCCAGAGGCTAACCTCATGTAACCCTCCCTCATGCAGAAGACTAGAGTTCAGGTCTCAGTATCCATGTAGGGTGGCTTATAACCTCCTGTCACTCCAACTGATACCCTCTCAATGGGCACCCTAACTTGGGCACACCCCCCCATACACACACATACACACAATTCTAAAATTAAATACACACTTTAAAAAATAAAAGAAAAAATATACCCCATTGTTGATGTGGATAGCTTTAGATAATGAACTAATAGGTTTTTAGATGCTTACCTTGTGTTTAATTGTAGTAATTTGGTGAGCATGGTTCATTGTGTCCACCTTGACTCTTTGTGTAAACTCACTTGAAACAGTTTCTTTGTCTACCACCAGACTGGAAACTTGATAGATACAGGGTCTGTGAGTGTTTGTGTATCAATCCCTGGCGTAAACAGGATGGAGAGGGAAGGAAGGCAAGAAGGACAGGACAGAGTGGCCCTGTGATGTGCTACCTTAGGCAGCCTGGGAAGTCAGAGCCGACATCTTTTGCTTTCAGCTGGGATCTTTGTCTGACCAAGGTAGATGACACTGGGCAAGTTATTTCCCATTTGAGCTTTTGTTTTGCCATCTGTAAGATGAGAAAATAGGACGAATTGTTCTCAACCATGAGTTTGTAGACTTGCTGATGGGCCGAATGCGGCCCACTGCTTGCTTTTGTCAATAAAGTTTTATTTGGACCACCCCTGATAATTTGTATGCGTATTGTCTGTGGCTGTTTTTAGGCTATAAGACAGACCTGAGTGGTTGCAACAGATACTGGCGTTTGTTGACATCTGAAATATTTACCATCTGGCTCTTAATGGAAAATGTTTGCTGACGCCTGAGCCTCTTCAGTTGAGCCCGTGTGTGTACACAGGACTCAGTTCCCCACTCCTGAGACAGTGTCAGCCCAACGCAGCATGGGGAGGAACTGGGTGGTAGAACAGACAGATTCTGAACTTCGGAGAGCCCCTCCCTCCCAGTGTGCCACAGGAGGGTCAGAATGGGCCGGTCTGAGTTTGAGGATGCAAGGATGCTGCTGCTAGCATATTACCTGAGCCATTGATTATGCCGTCAGAGCACCAGTGAGTTGTCTGCAGAGTAGACACTTGGCCTCTTCCTGGACGGTCCTCGCGCCAGCTCTGGACCTCTCTGGACACTGTCTTTCATTGATTCTTGGAAGCATTTTTCCTTCTCGTGCAAATTGCTTCACCGTCATTTTCCAGAAAGTGGCGAGCGAGAGACTGAGCCCATCTCGCGTGTGTGCATTTTTGCTCCGATGCACTTCTACTCCGTTTGGGCTCCTGAATTATACATTACGCCCTTGTCAGTGCAGTTTAACTTGACCCTGGGATGCCACAGCCATTTCAATAGACCGTAAGCCTTTCTCAGGCGGTCCCGATGCACAAATGACCTACTGTGGCTAGCCAATGTCCCAGGGTCTCCTTCCCATCAAAGGGAACATTGATCAGAGGGGTCCACGATCCATCTCCTCAGGGAAAACAGACCCACAGCCAGAACGTCTAGAGACCCTGAACAGTGAGTGACCAGTGCTGGTAATTGCCCCTTGTTCTGGAACATTCCAAGGGCTTAATACAGAACACTCTCTTCTGCTCCCCATTAAAGCTCACAGATATGAGTCAGTACCAGCTACTTGGTTGTGGTTTTCCTTGGGGGGACTCTGACCCAATTGACTCTGATTCCTGGGACAAGCTCAACAAACAATACTAGCAGACATTTCTACATCCACTCTCTCACGAGGCTTCCTGACCCGCCAGCTCTTTCAAGATCTAAATCTAGGCGCTGTGCCTTGTTCTTGTCACGTGCACGGCCACTGCGTTTCTCCAAGGCTGCTAGGAAAACCAGGTGGGCTCAAAGATGGGAAGGTAGAGGAGGAGGAAGCGTTTTTAGTTTGAGTTTGGGGTCCATATATATTTATTTTTAACTTTGAGTGTACTATCTATTCTAAAAAGTGTAAAGTGTTTTCTACACACACACACACACACACACACACACACACACACACACACATACACACACACACACACACCGTGGTCTAGCACTGTGTCTGCTGGGCGAGACTGGGGTCCTAAGTTCCCTGGGGATGCTGCTGCTGTTCCTAGTGACATAAGCTTAAGGAAGACACAAGTGTACCAAGTGTGTACTCTGCCCTCTGAAGACAGGGACAGCTCCAGGCCTCCGCTGAGTGTTTGTTGGGATCTTTGCTTCATCAGCCAGTGTTGGCCACTGTAACTACTTTGTGACCTGTTCTGTCCCAGAGGGAACCTGATCTCCTCCTTGGTAGGAAGAGCAACTGACAGCAGGACTTGTTATGCAAATGTATATGCAAATGCATATGCAAATGTATATGCAAATGAAATGTGTATGCAAATGGAAGTAATATGTACAAATAGCAGCACATGCCATTTTCTGGGTACACGGTTGATGCTCTGTATATGTTAATTGTGCCGAATCACCTAGAAAGGAAGTGGGCTAGGCAACTTCACAGGGGTGATGGTGTCCAATAACGCTTTTGGATCTCTTTGTTTTCAAGATTTGTTTTTATTTATGAGTGTGTGTGCGTGCGCATGTGTGTGCACACGAGTACCCATAACTACTGGGGCCAGAAGAGAGTCTCGGATCCCCTGGAGCTGGCATTTAGGGTGACTGCAAGCCTCCATGTGGGTTCCAGGGAATTGAATTCAGGTCCCTGGAAGAGCGGGAGGCATTCTTAACTGCCAATCCATCTCCCTGACGCCTGCCTTTGCTCTCTTAGATCTAGCAGCATCTAGAGGTGCCTGCTACCTCACTGGTGGGGTTCTTACTTGGTACAAGGAGTTCCCATAGAGATCTTTGTGACCCAACAGGGTCCACAGAGTCTCTGTTAAGAGATGTAACCAGAAGCCACAGGATGAGTTTGTGTGAGATGCCATCAAAAATAGCACAGGTTGGGTGGCCTGTGCACCAGAAGTTTGTTAAAGACCAGGCATTTAAGATCAAGCTGTCTTACAGCAAAGCCCTAGCCTCTTCCTGTACTTTCAAATCGGTTTTCTTTTCATGCATGTGGGTGAATGAATACCTGTCTTATGGGATCACGGAGAACCCCACTTACCCGTAACTACATTCGGATAGGGCTCTTGGTCTAAATGTACTAATTCTGGCTGGAGGCCTTCAGTATGTGAACTGAGGCAGCGTGGTTTGGTCTATGCACTTGGATTTAAGAAACTCAGGCTTCCCTGGGATAGATAGTTCAAAGTAAATGGGGTCCTGATAGGAACATAAGAACAAAGGCAGGAGGGCTTCCTGGTGGAAGGTGCTTTAGTCCTTTGAGCCTAGCTGTCCCTCTGCTCTCAGGAATTCGTGGATGCCAGCCTCTCCTGCTCTCTCTTCTGACTGTATTCTTCTTGCTCTGTAACCAACATAATTTCCCACTCAGGAGTCTTTTCATCTCTTACCTTAGTTGGTTTTTAAAAGAACCCTGAGCTTGGGCCAGGAAGACAGCTCAGTGGTTAAGAGCACTGGCTGCTCTTCCGGAGGATCTGGGTTCAATTCCCAGCAACCACATTGAATGTCTCTCAACCGCCTTTAACTCCAGCTGCAGAAGATCTGACGCCCCCTTCTGGGCTCCCAGGGGAAATGCACTCACATGCATCCCGCCCCTCTTGCGTTACATTACTGAAAAATGCAAAACAAATCTGAAACACACCACACACACACACACACACACACACACACACACACACACACACACACACACACACACACACACACACGAGTCAGAGCACAGTTGAATGACTGGGAGTGTAACCACCTACCTGAGGTTTCCTGTGTTTTTTTTTTTTACTTTCTGGCACCCTGTCCATGAGCGGAAGTCAGTAGGTGCTTGCTGAAGCCCTGTATCCAGATGGTGCTGACTTTGTCCTCACAACAAAGTGAAAACCCCAGCTACAGAGCTCGGTGAAACTGCCCAGACAGAATGTGTCTGTATGAAAGACAAGGCTCCCGTGTGCCCTTGCCACCGATGTTAGCACCATCGTGAGAGTTCGATACTAGAAGGGACACGGACACCTCAGGACCCGATATTCGAAGGGCTGTCCTTGAAAATGCCGGATACACCGTGTGCAGGGCGGTTCTGTGGGGCCAGACTGGAGGAGCGTGTCTGTTCCTCTCCTAGCACCTGCCTTGCAGCTCTCTCTGGTTCTGGCTCCTTCATAGACAGTCACCATCAGCAGATGAATGCCAACGATACTTCTAGAAGCCTGATGTCCTTTTTTCTTGGTAATGGAGGGGTGACGTACTTAGCTGATTCCATTAAACACCCCGTTTCTCTAACTGGTCTGGTTTTTAGTTTGTAACCTTAGAAAGTGTGTATGTGTGCGTGTGTATGTGTGTCCGTGTGTGTGTGCAAGTGCACACAGATATTACCTTATTCCCTTGAGATAAGGTCTCTTTCTGAACCTGAACCTGGAGCTAGGGTGGTGGTAAGTCCCAGCCATCCCCCTGTCTCCATTTTTACTCAGGCCTGGAGTTACAGGCATGGCGGGGCCGTACCTGGCTTTTTACCTGGGTGCCGGGGATTTGAACTCAGGTTCTCACGCTAGCTCAGCAAGCACTCTTCTCTGCTAAGCCATCTTCCCAGTACCATACTGTATCATCCCTACCAACCTCAGCTTTGCTCTCCTTTTATAGGGGATGATGAGAGACTTTCAAATTAAAGTCTCTGCCTGCCCAGAGGCTGGGGAAAAATTTTTCTACAAATGCTACGACTGATTCCAATACTGCTAAAGGATACCCAGAAAAGGGTACGTCCCAGAATCCACTTCTTAAGCAGCGGGAGGAGCAATCCTTCTAAGTGATGGCTAGCAGGTGGGACATCTCCGGATCCCTGTGGCTGGCCCTCTGAGTCTATAAATCTGCAATGGACCCTGAGTTCTGCATTCTTAATCAAGCCCGTTTCCCTTATTAATCTCCAGGAGAGGCAGAGATTTATAAGCAGCCTTGGAAGATGAAATTCATTTCAAAAACCCATAAATGAAATCCAAATCAATTGGCCACGATACTTCCCTCGCTCATGTCCTGTGTCACGCTGATCTTTTAACTTGATTGTTCTATTACCAAGTATTCACTTAAAAGCCTTGGCTGGATCCTGAGCATTGCAGGAGCAATGTCGGCTGGTGAACAGTGGTCATTACTGTGCCTGAGGCCAAGCTTTTAGATGGCTGCCGTTGGAAAAGAATGAGCTGAGAAAGTGGGGGGTACAAGGTATGGGACCCCAGGTGTCAGGGTTTACCGTGCACAGGGGACCCAGGGACGTGGGGGCCAATGGAAATGTGGCTTTCTGGGTCCCGCTCACACCTTGTCCAGTCAGTCTCTCTGGGAACCTGGAGGCTAAAGATTATGGGGTGTGGTGAAGTTTGCTCTCAGCCCAGCAGGATCAAGTCTATGGGTTGGTCCTCAGTAATCACCTGCCGAGAATGAGGTGGCTCCTGTGGAACCTGGAAAGTTCACAGCATTCATAGGCAGGAATCCTGGTTGTGTAGGTAAGGTGGGTGGGTATGCATGTGTACTGATACTGTTTATCAGCCCTCCATGGACACCCACTTGAATGTCGTATTTAACCTTCACTTTGGTTGCAGTGTGTGGTGCCTGGGAAAAATCCTGCTGAGAAGGTTAAGTCACTCAAAGCATTGCCATCAGAGTGAGGGGTCTGAACTGAGTTCCGCTGAACCAGCCTGGTGTGAGCTGCTTTGTTTCAAAGGTCAGAGGACACGAAGGTGTCCCCCAGACTTCGTGTGAAGGAGACAGGTTTCGATGTGGGGTAGGGTTAAGAGGCAGGACCATGAGTCAATTCAATCCTTGGAGGATCCACGGGTTCGTGGATCACTGTAGGGCTGGCTTTATTGACAGAGCCGCTCTCTTTAGCATGGTGCTGTCTCCATATGCCATGAAGGTGCAGATGCCAACCTTTAGATAGACCTGTGAGCCAAAGAATTTCTTTATAAATTATCCAGCCTTCAGGCATCTTGATATAGTAACAGCAAGATGACTAAGACTGCAGAGGATCCACTGCTGAGTCTAGGGGCTGGGGAGCTGGCTCAGCGGTTAAGAGCACTGACTACTCTTCCAGAGGTCCTGAGTTCAATTCCCAGCAACTGCATGGTGGCTTACAACCATCTATAATGGGATCTGGTGCCCTCTTCTGGTGTGTCTGAAGACAGCTACAGTGTGCTCATACACAAAAACAAAACAAAACAAAACAAAACAACAACAACAACAAACCCTGCTGTGTGTCTGGTCAAGCCACAGATAACAGTAAGCTATGAATGGGCCTCTTCACTTGGGATGGAGACATGAGGGAGATGAAGAGACCACATCCAGTGAATGAGACCAATATTTGGAGACATGATGCAGTGGGCGTGGTGAGAGGAGCAGTGGGTTTATTGATAGGAGGCCAAGGGTGACTGTTTTAGGGTTGCTACTGCTGTGATGAAACACCATGACCAAAAGCAAGGGGAGGAAAGGGTTAATTAGCTCACATTTCCACATCACTGTTCATCACTGAAGGAAGTCAGGACAGGAACCCACACAGGGCAGGAACCTGGAGGCAGGAGCAGATGCGGAGGCCATGGGTGCTGCTTACTGACTTGCTCCTCATGGCTTGCTCAGCCTGCTTTCTTATGGAAACCACAGCCCAGGGATGGCCCCACCCACAATGGGCGGGGCCCTCCCCCATCAATCAACTAGTTAAGAAAATGTCCTATAGGGTTGTCTACAGCCTGATCTTACGAAGGCAGTTTTTCAGTTAGGGTTCCCTTTCTCAGATGGCTTTGGCTTGTGGCAAGTGACATAAAATTAGCCAACACAACGATGTGCTGGAGCCCTACCATATACCCTTGTTTTCACAGCCTGACTGGAGGCAGAGGGGGCTGGCAGGAGCGGAAGCATTGGGAATTGGAAGGAGCCAAGCCATATGGAATTTAAAAGCATGACACCCTAAGAGGGCTGAATAGTCTGGCAGTAATAGAGAGCCTTGCCCCACACCCCACAGTGGCTTCAGAACCCAGAGCACAAAAAGCCCATTCAGTGAGTTCAAAGGTGAAGGGAGATAACTCCAAACTACTTCACCCCTGGCCACGCATGAGGAAATCCTCTCTGGAGACACAGGGCTGCAGTAGCTCCCGGTGAGGGCCATAGCTATCCAGCAGCTGCCAGGAGGGAAGAGGCAGGTGGCCACTTTGCGGATGCCAATACTGATAGCCCAGAAGCTTGGCAGTTGGTGTTAATGCTATTGCTATCCAGAAGCAGGGGATCCACATGCCTGTCTCTTACCCAAGCCTCAGTCCTTCCTGGTCTAGGCACAAAGCTAGGAGAGCGCAGCCACAGTCTGGGGCAGATGGAGGGCATTCTATCAGGAAGAAGCTAAGAGCAGGACACAGGGTGGGGGAAGACAAGTGTCAGGCTCTGCTAATGGGTGGCACCTGGTGACCCCTTGGTGACAATGGTGGCATAAACGTGATAAAGTCTTTCAAAGGCAGGGAGCACCCTGTGTGTTTAGGGCCATTTTGTCAGCATGGGTTCAAAGTGCAGATTGCTCGTGAGAGTGTGGAGGTGTGGGTGTCTGTGGGAGGGAGGGGCAGGGAGGTCTGGGCTGGCGGGACACTGCCTCTGTTGGAATGCTGGCTGGCACATTTCCAGCAGGAGGGTCTTCACCGTCTCAATGTCACAAGACTCTGGATCAAGCCTTGTATGAGCCAGGTCTTCTGTGACCACACAGCGGGACGGGACTCTCACTTCTCTCCAGCTACGGTGACTTTCTTGCAGGGCCTAACTGCACGAGCCACATTCCTGCCTCAGGACCTTTGCACTGGCTGTTCCATCTGAACACTGAGACACACTTCCCTACATCCACTCACCTCTGCAAGAGTTTCTCTGACCATTCTAGTTAATCTTGAAGACACCTTCTTCTTTGTATCGCTCCCATAATTTCTTCTACTTGTGTTTTATACGCACCCACATGCCTAGTTTTGAACACTCATTTCTGTGGTACCATATTTCACTAGAATATACATTCCTCATCAAGAGATTTTTTTTTCTTCTTCTATATTCCCCAGTGCCTAACCCTGGCCCTGGCAGAGAGTAGACACTCAATTAGTGTTAAGTGTCTGAGTTACCTGACCCTATTTTATGAATGAGAAAACAAGCTCAGAGAGGGTAGGTCACTAGCCCCAGGTCACACAGGGCTGCCCAGGTGATCAGCCGTTCCAGCAATTTTCATTCACTACTCTGGGTTGTTCTGTAAATGCAAATGAATGAGGGGTCAAAGGGCTTGTCTAGCTTGTCCAGGATGGCTCTCTGAGAAGAAAAGGGAAGTCATCTCCCCCAGCTCCGGGGTCACACACAGTTTCCATGAGGCTCAGTGGTTGGTGCCCTTTAACCTAGTGAAGGAGGGGCAGGTGAGGGGACAGCAGGGAGGGTTAAGACTCCACAGGAGGCACCGTGTTGACCAAAGGCTGCATGTAAGGCATGAATAGGCCCAGTGAGAATCGGCTTCACAGTTTAGAGGCTTGTCCTTGCTCTATTGAGTTTCCAAGCCAGCAGAATGGGGGTTTGTTGTTCCTGGTAGCTGTTGGGGCAAGCACGGGTCTCTGGGGAAGGAGAGACAGACAGACAGTGGGAAACATTCCTGGAGCTCCTGGATCCAGCCGTGCCTGAAACCCAGCATTTCCGCCCTTTTGCCCAGGTCACATTTGACTGCTGTCAGTCAAAAGGCCTTTCAGTCGACATAGGCTTGGGATTGAAGTTAGGGAGACAAACAAACAAGTCTCACAGGGAATGTCACCAGTAGGAGTGTAACGCTTTCAAACGCCACTCAGCAGACACGAGCCACAGCCAAACTCACCTTATAGTAGCTTACATGAGATTCCCTGGCATCCCTTTCAATGTTGGAGAGGCCAGAAGACCTATGATTTCCTGCACATGCTCCCCCCCTCCCCCCAGGCCAGTCTGTTAAAGACTTCGAGACCAATGTGTGGCTCCATTTGGCTGGCGTAGGGCCTAGAGGGAGGAAGTTCTGTCATTGGGAATATGTCCTGGAAGGGGCTATTGAGACTTAACCTCTCCTCCCCTCCAAGTGCTTCCAAGCATGGGGGTTGCACTGACCCCCCCAACATGTGCCCATCCACTCTGTCTGTCACCAGGATACATACACCCCACCACTGGCCTGGAGCAAAGCGAAGTGTCTAGAATTGGACACAAAACCAAATCTTTGCTTTCATCAGGTTGATGGTCTCCAGGGTTTTGTCACCGTCATGGAAACTGAGTCACACTAGGCAAACGTAACACATCTCCTTCTACCTTTTACTCCACTAAAAAACCCTCCTGTGTCCCTTGGTGCTCTCCAAAGCCACACCGTTGAGCCCCTCCTCTTCCAAGTAGACCTCTGCAGCCTTCTGAATGTATTCTTCTGTTTCCTGACTGTTGACAGAGCGAGCAGGCAGAGTAATTCACACTGAAGAGTGACTGTCTAACTGCAGATGGTGTAAACCGGGCACATGTAGTTGAAAAAACACCCTAGTGCCAAGATGGAAAAGAGGAAACTGTTGGGGGCGGTGGAAAGATTTGAAGCCATTCTCTCTGCGGGGAGAAGAAAGCTCACCGGCAAGGCTGATCATGTATCCTATGGCGCTGTCTTTAGCCCCATTCTTTGGTGGAGGGGTGTCTTAGACTATGTGCTGAGGAGAAGCTAAGGGCAGCCGTGCTCCATAATGGGCCTCTTCCTGGGCACCGGGAGCCTAGAATAGCCTGGCGCTGGACCCCAGGTCTTCCTCCCTCACCAAGGACACTGAGGACGGACAGTCGGAGCCGGGCCTGTGGCGGGAGATTTTCCACCTCTCACCTGATAAGCTCATCTGCTGGACCTGTTTTCAGGAATCAGATGGTCCTATCGGCCTAGGCGGAGGGCGATGGAGACACCCAGAGTTAATGCATTGCTGGCGGGGACCCAGGCTCTGGCGGCCCATTCCTCTCGGATTCCTCTGTAATCAGCTAAATTAGCCCATTGGCAGAACAGCTCATCAGGGGGGTGGCTGGAGCGGGATTGATGGACGGTCACCTTTTCTAACAGCTAGCGACTGGGGGATAAATGGCCCATTTACTCATGAGACTGCAATCGAGTGTTTTCCTGGAGTCAATAATTCTCCTTTCCCAGCCCTGTGAGGACAGAGGCCCAAACTATGCAAACTATGGGGCCCTGATTCTGTCCCGAGATTCAAGGCAAACCTGCACCACATTGAGTGGGCAGGCAGGGGCATCTGTGCAGCGGAAGTGGCTCCCAACTGGAGGATCTGGCCGGAAATGAGGGACTGCAGTTAGTTCCTACCCTCTCCCTGGTTAACAACCTTGTCCATGGTTCTCCCTAAATGCTATACTTGGGAATGGTGTCAGTGAGAAAGCGATTCTTCTGGAAGTTTCTAGCATATCCTTGACAAAGTCCAAGAGATTCACACCAGGGGATGGAGGTGAGAAGCCATGGTTGATACCAGGCAAGCAAGCGTCTCAATGATCAGACCTGGGAAACTCTGGAAGCTGGTTAGAGAAATCACAAATAGAGGCCTGTCCCTGATGTCCCCCCTCTCCACCCCCCCCCCCCATTCTGGTGACTGGTGACAAGGCAGGGTTAAAAATGGCTAAAACACGATGCCATGCAAGACGGGATTGGAAGTGTCTTTCTGAATGCAAAGTAGAATTAGAATTTTTTATTTTATTTACTGTGTGTGTGTGTAACTGCAGTCCACATAGGTTTCCGTATGGGTCTTGGAATCTAACTCAGGTTGTCACGCTCATGTGACAAACACTTGTATCCTCTGAGGCACCTTGCTTTCCCTCAGGGTTTTAGGTTATCCTGGATGCCATCTTGTCTGCAGGTGTATGTGGCTTCTTGGGTTTTTTTCTGCAGCTAAAAGGATGATTTGGGAGATATTTGGAAACTTTTTCTTTCTTTAGCATTAATTTTATATATATTTAAGCGGCTACACTTAGAAAGCAATTTAAAACATTAGCAAACAGGAAAGGCTGTTTGAGGTGAGCATCCATCAAGTAGAGTTTGGTGCTAGGGTAAGCTTCCTAAGAAAAGGGTCCCATGGTCAAATGTTTAGGGCCAAAGTCCACTGAGCATACATACCAGAGGCTCTGACCAAGAAAACTGATTTAATGTGTCAGAAACATTTTATTATAAAGTATTTAATGAACACCACACAAAACCTAAGCAAGCAGTGTTCCAGAAGATTTCAAGGAAGGGGGTTCTCAGACATGAAAGGGTGTGGACCACCCTCTGGTATATTTTTACCCTCTTATGGGGGGAATTTGCCTGCTTCTTCTATGGCTGCTGTTCACCCACAGAAGGCAGGATTGCACAGACAGACACACTGGGGTTGAATTCCAGCTTTGTTGGGAGCTGAGAGCAGTTGAGCAAATACCTTGCAGTCTCTGAGCCCTGGGTAAAGCCTGCACTGAAGGGGATTGACCGCTACTCACCTCACCAAAAGGGTTCTGCGAGGTATGGGATGAGAGGATTCATCTTCTCTCACACAGTGAGGGATGCTTGCAGCTGCCTCCTGCATTGCATCTCCAAGTGCCCGAGAGACCCAGCTTCACCTGCTCATCACTTCAGTTCAGCAGGACACAGGGGATACAGGGCTGGATTCAACCCTGTATGGCAGCCGGGCAGTGTGGCTGTGCTGGGGCCCACCTACAAGACTTGGGGACACTCACTCACCCTGGAGAATGACGACTGTGGTGTGTGTGTGTGTGTGTGTGTGTGTGTGTGTGTGTGTGTCTCACTAACTCTCAGGGCCCGTGGCTGTTAGAAATCTCAGCATCCAGTGCATCCTTTGGAAAACCCTTTCTTTACAGCATTATATGAGAGTCATGAATGGGGCTATGGCTAGGTGTTGTGCTAGAGCGCTTGCCTGGCATACAGGAAACCCCAGGTTCAGTCCTCAGTATCATATAGCCAGGAAGTGGTGGTGCACACCTGTGGTGCCAGCTTGGGGAGGTAGAGACAGGAGGCTCAGAAGTTCAAGGCCACCCTCAGGCACAAGGGGATATGAATCGTGAAGGTCTCTCTTCATGGTTATTCTCCAGGAGTGCTGGGGTGGAGAGATTGCCACTTGTTCTCAGAGACCTTTTCAAGACACCAAGATGCTGGGGACAGATCCCAGGGCCTCCTGCATGTGACACAAGCACTCTCTTGGTGGTGTGTACATCCCCACCTACACGTATTTTAAAAAAAGATTTATTTTAAATTATGTGTATGCATCAGCGCGCGCGTGCACACACACACACACACACACACACACACACACACACACACACACGCACGCGCAGGACAGAAGAGGCTCTCGGACCCTCGGAAGCTGGAGTTAGAAGTGATTGTGAACTGCCTGCCAGGAGCCAAACTTGAGTCCTTTATGGGCTCTTAACCACCCAGCTGCCTCCCCAGCCGTAGACACACCTTTTAAGTGTTTCACCTTCCCAGTATCATCATGTCACACACGGAAGGAACATGCGTCCGGCTTGACCCTTTGCTCCCTTACAGTACAGATGAGGCAGCCAGGGCTCGCAGGGGTCAAGCAAACCCAAGGTCACTCACTATCTGGTCCTTTATGAAGACATGAATTCTAGTTTCTCCAGTATGAAACCCTGAGTTATCGATGCACACACAAGCATGTGCACTTCTGTCCCATAGGGCCCTCTGCTCACCCAGTCTGAGCCTCTTTCTCCCTTACAGGTACATACATCATGAATCTCCTTTCCCGGTCAGACCTCGGCTGTATCTCATCTTCAATGGCCGCGTCGGTCCATTATAGGGGCAGACATAATTTATTGTACTCCGTAGGCATTTAGGTAGCTCCGTCCATCCGTGTCTCCTTCCCGTTGTCCCTCTTGACCCCAGAAGGGCTGGGCTGCCTCCAGCTCCCTGGTTTGTCAGAAGTAGCAGCTCCATCAATCTAAGCCATGTGGTCTTTAAAAATACATAACCCAAAAAAATCAGGTTCCATTAAACAAACTTATAAAATATGAATGGGACGCTTACCCTGCCCTCATCCAATGGCACAGGGGTCAGCTCCCAGGGCATAGGGGAGTGGAGAATTTGAGATTGGTCTCTGAGTACTTAATATGGTACGGGGTCACCCTGCTAGGGAGGGGGGTCTTTGGTCCAATTAAATTGTACATCACAGGTGGAAACAATAACAGAACTTAGCTTATCATGAAGAACCATCAGTGTGGTCCAGTGTGTGTGTGTGTATGTGTGTGTGTGTGTGTGTGTGTGTGTGTGTGTGTGTGTTTCAGTCTGTGTACATCTGTATTCATGCATGCCTGTAGAAAACCTTGCACTAAACCAAAGATGTTTAGCAGGCACCTACAGAGGGTCAAGGAGTTCAGGATTATGACCAGAAAAGCTCACCATTTGCTCTGAACACCTGACTGGGCCACTGTTTGCTTGGCGACTCTTGGACATATCATTTAGCCACTCCCCCTCGTGCCTCCATTTCTTCTTCTGGAAAACAGAGGTGAGGACTGAGTAAGTCTTACAGATAAGACACGAGGCCACCGGCACAGGGGCGGCCACTGTTGTGGGTGAGTCGGCAGAGACTGCTCTCAGTCTTTCAGAGTTATGGCCACTGGAAATGCTGGAGCAGGCAGGAGTGGCGAGTCACGACCATTTCCTCCAGCCACCCTCCAGCCCACTGCTGTGAGTACTTGGGTCTAGAACGTTCCAAATATTTTTCTCCGTGTATGTTCATGTTCTCTGGCACACGCTGTTCACTATTTTGCACTGGAAGTGATTTCATGGGATGGGTCTCTTGGCTGATAAGACTGTTTTATAGCTTGATTTTATTCTTATTGAACATATCCTCTGGTTTAGTCGGCTAGGTCAGTCGCAGTGAGGAACAAGGGCTGGGTAGTTTGAAAAACGGACATTGGATAGACATGACTCCCCTGAGTCGGTAGCAGCACCAGCTGGTCTTGCAGAAGACCTGGGCTTGGTTGCCAGCACCCGCAGGGTGGCTCACAGCCATCCCTACCTTCAGTTCCAGGGGAATCAGCAGACACACTCTTCTGGCTTCCTTGGGTACCAGGTACACATGGTACACAGGCATAAATGCAGACAAAGTCCTGGTACTGGCTGGTTGTGTGTGTCAACTTGACACAAGCTGGAGTTATCACAGAGAAGAGAACCTCCCTTGAGGAAATGCCTCCATGAGATCCAACTGTAAGATATTTTCTCAATTAGTGATCAAGGGGGGAGGGCCCATTGTGGGCAGTGTCATCCCTCAGCTGGTAGTCTTGGGTTCTATAAGAGAGCAGGCTGAGCAAGCGGGTAAGTAACTGTGTCAGCTTCTGCTTCCTGACCTGCTTGAGTTCCAGTACTGACTTCCTTTCATGATGAACAGCAGCATGGAAGTGTAAGCTGAATAAACCCTTTCCTCCCCAACTTGCTTCTTGGTCATGATGTTTGTGCAGGAATAGAAACCCTGATTAAGACAGCACCCATGCACACAAAAGAAAAGCAAGTAATCTTAAGAAGAAAACTTAAAAATAAAAATATAGCCTAGGTTCATGATCAGAAGTGTTCACTGGACTGGACTTCTGGAGGCAGGGCAGTCCCTGTGAAGGAGTTGGCAGGGCCAGTTTCTGTGTCCCAGGCTCAACCCCACCCCTCCCCCTTTCCTCCTCCTGCTAGGGGCATCTCAGGGCTCCATCCCCAACCTCTGTCTTTTATATTTTTTTCTGCCTTCAGAATAACTCCTTGTATGATGGTGTCTTCTACAGAGAATCAGGCCCTGTCATCTATGTGCTTACAAAGCAGAGCCACATCAGAGATACCTTCACTGAACGCAATCTGCTAGATGGTCACCTAAGGTATTTCCAAAGGGTTTTCCAAAGGGAATAAATCGACTTAGAAACTGACCTGGCTCTCATCTCTTTAGGGTTCTTATTTTTCTCACTGCACAAGCAGCGCTGAGTATCACACGAACAGAAACGAAGCAACCAACAGTAATTTAGCAAAAGCACCTGACTTCAATTTGATGTCTTTGTTTTTACTCTAGGGCATCACAGTGTTGTTTCTGTACCCATGCCTCCACCTCCTCCCTCCGTCCTTACTCCCGTGCATGCTCTCTGCTCATCTTTCTGCCACAGGCTCCTGTTTCCTTCTGTTTCTGATCCATCTTGCTTCATATAGAACCAGCGAGAACAGTCTTAATACGGCAACCTTGATCTTCTGGATCCAGCACTTACCTTACCCTAGGGTTTGGGCTCATTGAATGTTTCCCGTCTTGGCGGCAATTCCGCTCACTTGCCTCCCCCTGAATAATGAGTGCCGTACTCCGGTTTCTTCCTGGAGCTTCCTCTGTCTCTCTTGGATGTTAACATTTTAAACCTGTGGTCTCTTCTCTTGCATTTTGCTGCCTCCTTCTGTAGTGGCTCCCTGGCTCTTTATTCCTACATTTCACTTGAAGTACTAGGACTTTGCTTCTGATTACAGCTTTGGCTGCTTCCTTTTCGACTTCTCTCATACACAGCCTTCCCATTATTGCTGCCTTGCTGGTGGTCACCAGTTCTCTGTATTTCCCTCTGGGTCTCGAGTTAGGCCAGAGAATTCCATTTCTCAGCAACTGCTCACTGTTTGATACCCTGAGTCCTGAAGCTCCTGTGTCTCCGACTAGCTTGAGATGCTGAGAAACTTATCAGAAGGGCCTTGTTAGCCTTCGACTCTGAAATGTTCCCTAGAGGCTCCTGTTGTCAGCGTTTGGTCCCTAGCTGTAGGTGCTATTTTGAAGGTATCAGAAGGAGCCTTTAAGAGGCCAGGCTGGAAGAAGTAGGCCTCCAGGAGCAGGCTCTGAGGGTTGCACCCTCCCCTGCTTTCTTGTCTGTGGTGATGGAGAAATCACGGCCACCCACTCCTGTGAACACTTCCATGTACCACTATGCTGAACCCCTGACAACCCCGAATCAAATCTGTCCTTTTAAAGTTGTTTGGTTAGGTATTTTGGTTAGGGTGCTGCTGTAGGTGTGGGTGAGAGTCTGAGAGACACCTCTTGATGTTGTCAGGTTCGTGTGTCCTTGGCACACAGTTGGACGATAGATACAGTCAGTCTAATGAGAGAAGTGCACTCCTGAAAGCCAGAGTGGGCTTCTCTGTGGGGACCCTCAGACCATGGCCTTTTATAACTCACCTACAAAGAATGCACCTTCTGCACCTGTGTCTCTTGGCTCCCCTTTTCTTGGGGAAGGGTTTCCAGGGCTTTCCATCAGCTAGCTTCTTTCATGGCTTAATCTTGATGACCCGATCCTCCCCTTCTCTCTCCACTTTGCCATTGTGGCACAAAGCAGCCTTTAACAGTCCCCTAACCTGGGATGGAGGTGGGTGGCCTGTGGAAACTTCTGCTGGAGGCTCTGCTGGAGATTAGAATGGGCATGTAGAGGAGTCAGGGATCAGAGAACTTCAGAATCTGATCCCACCCCCCAGACCTTGAATCGTGGAGAGAACTGGTGTTATCAGAGGCTAAAATGTTCTCTCTGGAGGCCAGTGTCCCAGGGACACAGTGGATGAAGGTCTCTCTCTCTCTAGGGTCCATGCATGGTCATGCCAGACCATCTGTAAGGAAGCCTGAGATGCACTAGGAATTCTGGGAACTCTTTGGCTTGTGAGGGCCTCCTTTAGTGCCTGGGAATGTTGGTGCGCTTCCAGCATGTTCTATGAGGGAGCCTAGCTTGTTCTCTGAATCCACTTTCTGAGCTCACTGGAAACGCACGTAGGTGAACCATGGATTTAAATTTGAAGGGAAAAAAAGTCTTTCCCATTATAAAGGCTGCTTGCAGACTAGAGTGGGGCAGGTATGTATTTCCATATGGGCTTCATTAGGGGGTGTACGCACGCACGCACGTGTGAGCATGCACACACACAAGAAAGAGAAACAGCTTCAGTATAGAAAGGCTCATTAAAAGCCTGGGAAAGGGTAGCCCATTTGCAGACTATACATCTTAATCTCCCCACATGGCACAGGAACCTGGAAAGAGAATCAATGGCCAGAGAGACCCTGGCTTCCTTCCAAGACCCAGATCAAGTAGACCTTACCTTTTCCCACCGGCTACCCCTCATTAGCACGAGATATTAACCCAGGGAACCTCCTCCCCGGAGGGGGTCCAGGACATGGGGGAGGGGACCAGCAACCTAGGGGGACTCAAGGCTCCATTAGTCAGCAGGTGCTCCTGGGACTGGGCTCCTGGCAATGAGGGTGAGGAAACTCAGAGCTAGTTCCTGCTTCCAGAGGTGCTGAAGGGTGAGGTAGCTGCTCACCTGCTGCCAGCTGGCTTCCATTGAGCTGGCAGCTTCCTGTGGCCTCATCAATCCAGGCACTGGATGCCTCTGGGTCCCTTGTTCTTCCTGCATACACTGCTAGACCCTTGACTTCATGCAACAACACAAAGAAGTAGACAAGTCTTGCCCCTGCCAGCCCCTGCTATTCTGAGCTGGATCCTATACCAAAGCACTTAAAGGTGGGACTCGGGCTAGAAACATGGCTCAGCAGTTAAAGGCACCCCAACTTTAGTTCTCAGCTCACAGTCACCTGTCACTCAAGCTTCACAGAATCTGATGCCCTCTTGTGGTCTCTCTGGGCACTGCACTCACATGTACATGCCTGCACATAGACACACAATAAAAAAAAAAGTAAAATAAAAAAAATTAAATAGGCTTTAATTTGTTTATCCTTCAGTGCCCAGTTTCTCCATGTGAAGGGGTGTTGTTTCTGGAGGGGTGTTTGTGTGTGTGTGTGTGTGTGTGTGTGTGTGTGTGTGTGTGTGTGTGTAATTCTATGAGTCTCTTAGTGGGATTAAGGGGAAAGGAAAGATGCCCTGGCTAGTTTTATGCCACAAGCTAAAGTCATCCAAGAGGAAGGACCCTCAATTGAGAAAATACCTCCATAAAAGGCAAGCCTGTAGGTGATTTTCTTAATTAGTGAGTCTGAGAAAGTAGGCAGGAGTTTGTGGGAACATTCTGGGTGGAGAATACTATATTCAGATGCCTTCCAAAATGTGGGCTTCCAGTAAAACACGAACTTCCACAAAGAACAAAGCACACTATTTCATTCTACATATCCCTTAGATCTACCTCAGAGAGATTCATAATGAGTTTTACCACAACACACTGGGAAGGTGTCACGGAGTTAGCCTCTGACACTATGAATGTTGCTAATGTACTCTATCCTCCTTGCCTGTACCTGTGGCAGACATCAATAATCAATTGCTGCACTTGTCCACACAGAGCTCATATGTGCAGCCTCATAGGCAAGCACTGAGTGGCCCGAATGATTAGGGTGCTGCTGGCCCCAGCTTGGGTGTCAAGGTTGCTCAGTAGTTCTGTTCTGAACAAGTAGGCTCACCAGTGATGACGATGGCCATGAAGACAGCTATAGCTGCTTTGTTCTTTTCTGAGAGCGGACACTAATACTAATTCTCACAGGTTCAGAAAAGGGCCTAGGCCCAGTTGCTTCGGAGGTGGAATGGAGGAAGCCTCCTGGATGTTACTGCTTTGACAAACCAGACCAAACCAGACCAATCCAGACCAAAACAAAAGCAAAATGTTGAAGACAGCTAATAAGAAGGGAGGGAAAGGTGGAACAGACACACCTTTAGGTACAGATGACACCTGTCTTCACCCAGCTTCTCACCTGTGACCTCAGAAGAGAGAGGACAGTGGACACCCACTATCTCACCTGGACTGATGTCAGTGCACACAGAACTAACTGACCTGGTAGCACACAGCCAAGGTCGGAGGTCACTGTGACCTCCACCAGAGGTAGTATCCTCTTGCCTGCACTTTTGCTTGAGGGTCTAGAAGTTTCCCATGGGGCTTTCATCAGATGGAGCTGCTGACAGCTCCTCACCCCAGGGCATGGAGATTCTACCTGAGGGTCTCCTGGGCTGTGAACCATCAAGGGATCTGTCAATCTGAGTGCAGTTGAGAGGTGAAGGATTCTGGAGCCAGAGAGAGAATCTCCCCAGAGACGGTAAGGCTGCACTTCTCTTCTGAACCTTGAAGTCTGGCAGTTCTCTTCAGGTTCAGTTTCTGTCTCACACAAGGTCTACCTAGAAGGGGGACATTTAACAAATGACTGATGGGACTCTTGGACTAAATCACTGTGGCCTCCTTTCTGCAGGGTTGGAGTTCTGAGGTCTCCACTGCATGCCCTCGGGAGATCCCACAAAACCAGGATCCTGTGACCTCAATCACTCAGTTGAGAGAATGGTCTTTCTGTATTCTCATTGCTTTATTCTTCCTTCTTGGGATCTCTTTCCAAATCACTTATCAACAAGTTCCTGGCTTTACTTCCAGGACACCAACTATGGAAATCAGGCTACCCCTGAAAGGCAGCCCGGGCCTCTATTCTATCGAATATAAAACTAACCTTATGAGGGCTGGGGTGCTGGTTCAGTAAGTAGGGTGCTTTCCATGCAAGCACCAAGGGCTGAGTTTGATCTGTAGAACCCACATTAAAAAGGGGCAAGGGGCTAGAGTGATGGCCCCACAATTATGAGCGCTGGGTGACCTTCAGAGGACCCAGTTTTATTCCCAGCACACATGACCGCTCACATCCTCTGTAACTCCAGTTACGGGGTATAGTGCTCTTGTGTTGTCTCCATGGGTACCGAAGACACGGATACACATACATAACTCGGGCACACATACACAGCACACACCACACACACACACACACACACACACAGACATACACACACATAGACATACACACACACACACACACACACACACACACACACACACACACACACAGGGTTCTCTAGAGCAGTGGTTCTCAACCTTCCTAATGTCCCAACCATAAAATTATTTTTGTTGTTACTTCCTAACTGTAATTTTGCTACTGCTATGAATCATAAAGTAAATATCTTTGGAGACAGAGGGTTGCCAAAGGGGTCTCAACCTGTGCTCTAGAGAAACAGAATAGAATTATATTTATTACTTATACATTTTATATATTTATGTATATAAATATATCACATATACTTATATGTTACTTATTAATAAGTTTATTATAGATATACATGTATATAATTTATTATATAAATAGTAAATATAATTTATTAGAATGCCTTATGGGCTGAAGCTGTGGTCCAGCTAGTCCTACCAAAGACCAGAATGCGGTAGTGTTCAGGCCGTGGGGCTGGATGTCTCAGCTGGTCTTCTGTGTAAACTGGAATCTGGAAGAGGTAGGTTTTAATGCCAATGAAGGAATGGACTTGCCAGTGAGAGCAAGGGCAAGCAGACAAAGAAAGCAAGTGTCCTTCCTCCTCGTCCTTTATCGAGGCTGCCGGTAGAAGACATGGCTCAGATTTGAGGTGGATGTTTCTATATCAAAAGATCCTGATTGAGTGTAGGTCTTCCCACTTCGAATAATTCAGTTAAGAAAAACCTCACAGGTGTATCTAGTCACTTGGGTGGGAGTTAATTCTGGATGTAGTCAAGCTGACAGTGAAGAATTGTTATCATGTATAGACAAACAAACAAGTCTTTAAATAAATCTAGGTGTGGTGGGTAGGGGAGAAGAGAGTTCTGCTCATGGATTGAAAGGGACAGTGATGAGGAGAAAGTAAGAGAGATAAACTGAAGATTGCCAGCCAGGGAGAGGTCTTGTGTGCTATGCGGAGTCCTTTGGATTGGATCCTACATGCATGACGTGACCGGAAAATAGGCCTGGGGAAGCCTGTCTTACAGCTGTGCCTCCAGCAATGTATGCATTGATCAAAGCCTCCAAGGAGGGACCTTCAGCAAGGCGTGGGGCTGGGGCGAGATTAGAGGTGATTTAGCTCCGCTGCTTACTTTACAGATGGGGAAGCCGAGGCCTAGGCGTTTGCTTGGCCCGTGTTCCTCCCATGAGGCCACACTGAGAAGCTGCTGTCAGTCTGTGCAGGAGCCCGAGCCTGCTGCCAATTGGCCTTGCCAAGAGTCTTCAGGATTTAGTAGGCCCTAAGAATGCTTGCTGGCTGGGAGCATCCAATGGGGGCCCCCACCCAGGCTGCACAGTCCTGCTTCTGCACGCTGGGCTCTCGCATAGCTGGGCTGGAGTCTGATGTATGCTCCCCGCAGTGCTTTAATTCTGGAAATAATTAGGATGGCTGGGTGTTTTCCTATTGGATTTGGAGAACTGAAAACCTTCCTTCCTTCTTTCCTCCCCTCCCCCTCCCTCCCTCCCTCTCCCTCCCCCATCCTTCACACCATCTCCATCCCTCACTCTCTCTAACCCTCTTCTCCTCTCTCCCTCCTTGTATCCTTCTCTTTTCCAGGTCTTCTTACAGCATCTAAGACTACAGTGCCATGGCCTGAGTTCAAAACCATAGTTCTCTGAATATTCACAATACATTTCAAATCATCATCTCTGCCTGGCATTGTGCCAGGGACCGACCCTGGGCACTGGAGGGTCAGAGGAGACAGAAAAGACTGAATTTCTTATCTCATGCTCAAGGTTCCTGTTCAGGGGTGGGGCTTGGATCTCTCTCTCTCTCACCAACTAGAGCATCTTCCCATGTGTCCTGGACTCTCCTCTGACCTCTGGTTCTCACAACACCCTGTGCTTCTGCCCCCACTGGGCATTTGCAGAAGTGTGTCTTGCATCTGAAAACTCTCTGTTCCTTTGTCTTTGTCTCTTTCTGTCCGTCTGTGCTCAGCTCAAAGGATATCCCCACCTGGGAAACTGTCTCTGATTCCTGCCTACATTTCTCCAGGGCCTGAGTCCCCAGCTGTTCGGTGACAGCTCCTGACATCTCCCCTTTGCTGCAGGGATCACAGTAGGAAGGAGAATATTAAACTTGGAATTCTCCCCCTCTGCTCCCCACCCCGGGTCACTATAAACTCCGGTACGTGGGGGCTCAGACTATCTGGTTCACTTTTCAACATCCACATTCTTCAGCATCCAGAAAAGTCTATACTGAGTGGATGAAGGGCTGGGGTGCAGTGAGCTGGGGAATAGATGGACAGAGGACCAATGGTTAGGCAGATGGATGAGTGAATCTGTGAACCAAATATCACCTGAAGAACTGGAAACGTGACCATACTGGGGACTCTAAATCCCTGCTGCCACCTGGATCTGACATGGCTCTGTAACTCCCCCAACCTTCCTTTCGATGCTTGGTCCATTAGGCGCAAACTGTCATGAGTCTTACCTGGTGGAAGTGATTTTTGTCCCTGAAACAGATTGCTGATGCCTTCTGGGAGCTTTATGACAGGTAGGTACTGGCTTGATAGAGAGCACATTATCTAGTAGTAATGTCTGCATTGGATGGCTCAGGGGAAATGGTGTTACCACTCTCTAGATGTTATCCAGGTGGTCTGGAGCAACTTCCGAGGAATGTGGCTCCTTAGGACCCTATGGTCAATTTCTCTCATAACTGGAAAACCCCTAGGCTGATCAAGAATGTCATTTTGGGGGCTACGACTTGACACGTAGCCTACAGATCTCTCTGCCTCAGTCTCCACTCTCCTTCACAGTTCTGGTTCCTCACAGATTATTATGCCTCCTGAGTCCAACCAGTAAAAGAAACGATTTCCCCCAGAGAGAAGTAGATGGGACCAGCTGCCATCCAGTTCCGGTCTGGGAACTACTTCCCGGTTGCACAGGAGCCTGCTCCAGCCTCCTCCCCCATGTCAGCTGGGCAAACGAAGGTGGCTTCATCCCTAAAAGGTAGTGCCCGAGGTCTGGTGAGGACAAAGTGAGCTGTCTGGCCGTGTGAAGTGAGCTGGAGGGGGAGAAGGTTGAGGTCGCTGGTCCTCAGCTCTGACCTGCTGTTCCTGGTTTCCTTCAGCCAATTCTCCCTTCGATTATTTTTAGCATGGAGCAGTGGACCAAGGCAGTGGGCCAGCAAGGGAAGATAGATTTCTATCTCAACCAGGCCACTTACACGGGACCTCTGTATTCTAGTCTGTGCAGTATAGCAGATGAAGCCAGCGCTTTACCCTGCCACTGTTACAAACACTATGACCTGCACACCACCACCACCATCTCCACCATCTCCACCATCACCATCCCCCCATCATCTCTACCACCACCACCAACCACCACAACTACCAAACCCAATGGCCCCCATCACCATCCTCTTCCCCACCAACATCATCACCATCTCTGTACCCCACATCCTCAGCACTATCATCACGGTCATTACCACTACCATTACCGTCACCAGCACTCTCATGGCTACCACCATCACCTCCATCACAGCCCCCACCATCAGCACCGTGTTCGCCATCCTCACTGTCACAGTCACTCTATGGACCCCACACTGCCCCGTGTCCCGACTCCAAGGGCCACTATTCGATGGAGATCGATCACCTGCTGTGCGACAGTTCACCGCTGCTCGCAGAGGGAGTGTTTTCTCCTTTGCCTCTCGCAGCGTCTGTGAGGACTCAGGCTCTGCATTTCGAGTGCCCTTATTTCATTTTTACAGGTGAGGACATTGAGGCTCAGGCAAAGCAAGCCCGGTGTTTCCAGAGTTCCGTAGAGTCCACATCACATCAAGGTTGGTTTTACTCTTAACAAGAGTCAGGGACCTTTTCCAGATGTCTTAAGGTCCGGTCCGGAAGAGTCTAGAGGGATTTTTTTTTTAAGCATCTTTAAGTCTGACTCAGGTGTTTGAGCATCACCAGACTGGTGCTTGCTTATTATTTTCTTCTTTGTAAAAGCTAAATGTTCAAGGATAGAGGTGTTTTATAGAGATGCTTTCAGAGGGTCTTCTTGGGTCTCTTTGTATAGGGGAAACTGAGTCTCAGAGAGACATGCCTCTCACATGGCCACATAAAAGTCAGAATCAGTCTGGTGTGACTGTTTTCTCAAGGGACAAAGAACACCCCCAATGCGTTCCTTGGTTCACTCACAGGCTTAGAGAGGAGACATTGGGGGGCAGAGTCTGGAGTCATGGCGCTGGGTCGCAGTCCTCAATATTGTCTTTAGTGTTGTGTGATCCTATTTGTCAGGTGGCTTGAGCTTTCTGGGCCTCGGTTTCCCTACCTTAAACAAGGGGGTGGTGTGTCATAGTCCTTGCTATGTGTTGGGCAGTGGGATTAACCAAGTCTACGTTCAAAGCGCTTACTTACCAGGACCTTTAGTGTGCGTCACAGACTTGCTAGACATGGTTCTGGTAACGACATGCAATTACTGCAGAATGCAGGTCACAGAGATGACACATAGAATTATCATATAGAGTGTGTTGCCTTTGATGCTAACAGCTTCTTACTCGGTATGCTTCTTCCTGTCCTGTCCCTACATGGTAATTCCACTGCCAAAAAAAAAAAAAAAAAAAAAAAGCAAGTGTATGGTAAAGTGAGCCAGAGCCCCTTTTTCTCTCAGCTGGTAGGTTTTCAGTGTGGTGAGCTATGGTGGAAGAATGGAGCCTGACACCTCCAGAACACTGGGGCCTTTTGTCATGTACGATTGAGAAACTGACCCCCCCCCAACCAGTCAAATTATTAATTAGTTGCCTTATTGACTAATTTCTAAGCACTCAGTCAGATTGAGAAAGCAATCCAATTTGGAAGGGAGATCAGTCAAAAGCCTTAGCTCATCCATTTTTCAATTGGGTGCATTTCATTGTCTGGAAATAAAGAAACTGGAAGTGAGGCCCAACAGCCCCACAAAGCCTGTGACGTCTGGGACTGAGTAGAACGGTTAAATGGCCAAGGATGTGTGTACACAGATAGATATTCAGACACACAGAGACTTACTGACACACAGGTATACAGATACACACACTCACATATACACATAGGCATACAGACACAAACAGACGTCAGACACAGACACACATAGACAGACATACAAACACATGCACAGAGACATACAGATACAGATGTACACATAAATATACATACACACAGAGACATAAAGACACACATAGAAATAGACACAGAGAGATACACAAACACAGAGACACACCCAGAATGAGAGACATACAGACATATGCACATAGACAGACACACAGACATACAAATACAGAGACATATACACACAGAGAGACATACAGACACACACATACAGATATGCAGACATAACATACCACACACACAAACATACAAGCACACACACATGCAAACACAGAAACATACAGGCCCATATATGGACATACCTTCCCAGCTTAAGGACGTAAAAGCAGCATTTCAAAGCTGACTGTTCCTGCTAAGACTCAACGCTCCATCCCAGACACCTGCCATTCAGGACAGTCAGAAATGGAATGGAGCCTACTGTGGTTAGCTAAGCACCCATTTCGGAGTAACATCTCTTGCAAACGCTTCCCTACTGTCCCCAAGGAGGCAAGGACTGTTTTCCGGGTGTGGAAGGAACTCTACCTCAGGTCCCAGGAGTGACTCCTTCCCAGCCTTCACTAGCTGGGGTCTTAAATCATGCTCTGTGAAATGATTTACCCAGTGGGGTTTGCTGACCTTCATTATGGCTGCTTTCTCTTTCACTTTGGATAAAGACTAAAGGGGCAATTGAGAACAGAGTCCTCTGAGGTCCCCACAGGAGTGGCTGTACCCAGAAAGATTCCCTCTCTGGAAACCCTCCTACAGAGAAACCAAAGCAAATAGTATAGAGATCTGGCTTTTCATTTTGGGGGGACGTTTCCTGGCACCCCAACCCCAAACATGCTTTCGATTTGGTTTTATTTGGCAGTAGACAGAACCATTTACTGGCCAAGAGCCACGGGGTGACAGAGCGATTCAGGTAAATGAGTTTCTGCCGGGCCGAGAATGGCCTTCAGCTTTGGTGGCTGAGCTGAGAAAGAGAGCCTCTCTCCCACTTTCCCTTAAGCCTTTTCAAAAGGAGGTTTTCTTCTCCCCCCTTTCTAAATCTCTTCAAGAAAGAGTTTCTTTTCTTTCATACAGAGGGGGTCAGGGAATTAAAGTCACCAAAATTTCTTAACATCAGAGTAAACAGCATTCAATGGAATCCAAATTAGATATATTAAAGAAGAATCTTTTTAAAAAAATTCTCTTTCTTTCTTCCTTCCTTCCTTCCTTCCTTCCTTCCTTCCTTCCTTCCTTCCTTCCTTCCTTCCTTCCTTTTTCTCCTTTACTTTTTCTTTCTTTCTCTTTTCCTTTTGGCCAGGACCCTTCAAGGATCCAGGGTATGTGAAGAGAAAGCTTCAGGGTTTATTTCAAATTACTAACTTATAACCTATGGAAAACATTTGCTTGCAGCAAGTGCTTGCTTCTCCCCACATCCCAAATCCTTAAAATCTTAGGATTCGGTGAAAACTGAAAACTGAAAGCGGTTATTCCTCCCGAGTGCCTAATGATCAGTTGCACAGAGGCCATTGTCCATAAAACCCGTGAGTTCAGTTTTCTACCACCCTGTGGTAATTAACAACACCATAGTAAATTAATGATCTGGAATTCATAAGTGGCTCAGACCTGGAACCTTCTGGAAGGGCTCCTGGTGGTGCCCTGGGTCCTTACGCTTTGATATTTGGGACAGGAACCTTTCAGAAGGGTGTGACTTTATGACAGTCCACGGACACCTGAGCACAGCTGGGGTCACTCTGGTCCCCCCCTAAGCCCCAGCTCCCCAACTCTGTATTCTCTCTGATTCTCTCCTGGGTTTTTCCTCAAAAAACCAAACCAAAGCCTGCACGATTCTATTCTATAGCTTGTCTCCTTTCTCTTCCTAAATCCTTCTTACTATAAAATAGCTGAGGGTTGTCTCCAGGGTCCACAGGTCCTTGGGGTTAAGTGTACATTTCAGGTGGGGAAGGGCATAGCGTGGAGACAAAGGACGGGTACATCCAGAGCCCGGCCTGCGGCATAAGGCTGATGTTGAAATAACACTTCTCTGTTTAGACAGGGAGCCAGGAAGCCAGGAAGCCCGAGGTTCACCCAGGCATTCCATGTTCCTAAATCTGCTGTCGGTACAGGGACAGCGGTGTGCAGTCCCCGCCTGGCGTCAGCCTGGTTTTGAATTTCCTTGGTTTTTGTTGGATCATATCACTATGAAATAGTATATGGGTCCCCCCTAAAACATATATCTAATTTCCTTTTCCAAGAGGCAAATTAATACTTTTCCCACCAAGTTTTGAGAGAGTCTATGTTATCTTTCTCAATTCAGAGTATCGTCTATTAAATCTTTTTTGGAGAGCTAAAGAAGGAAGGTGTGGGAACATGAAGCAATGTTCTAAACCATTTTATTGTTTCTTTTCCTTTTTGGGGTCAGATGGGAAAAAAACTTGATCTTGATTTATTGTTTCATGTAGATATAATGTAGATATTTGAGTGTGACGTTTCCTGAGAAATATTTCCGTCTCTGAGGTCTTAAAAAAAAAAAAAAAAAAAAAAGACGCATTAAGAAAAAAAAAAAAAAACAAAAAAACAAACACAAAACCAACTTTTTCCTCTCTGTGTGCTGTGCTTGGTGGCAAATAAGAGGAGGCTTTAATGCCCTTTATGTTTAAGATGTTATTAACTTAAAAGAATTGACTGGGAAATTATGAACTTTATAGAAGACAGACATGGCTTGCAAGTCAATTCCTTTCAGCACGGTTTCTTTAAAAGCCATTTTCCCCCTATTCTTTCTGCCTATAATTACAGAATGTTTTAAATGCGAGCAGTTATGTCTGACGTACCTTGTGATTTAAAGTGGAACTTCTCAACGTCAGAGAAATGATTTCTGCATTTCGTAGCTCAGTAAAATCAAAAGCAGTTGAGAGAGAGAGAGAGAGAGAGAGAGAGAGAGAGAGAGAGAATACAACCAGATTTGTTATTCTTCCCAAATCAGCCTTGAATGTAGTCCTTCTTGAGGGGAACTGGGGGTGGGGGCGACGATACACAGGGTGGGTGGAATTTCAGATTTGAACAAAGTTGGAAACACAACAGGAAAACTGGCCCTTTAATGAGAGAAACGGAAAAAGAAAAAAGAAAAAAAAGAAAGAAAGAAAGAAAAAGAAACAGCCTAATCACCAGGACCCTCCTAAATGACACTTGAGATAACATCAGAGCTACACAGTTGTGGAGTGTTTCATCAGAAAAAATGAATACTTAATGACTTCACTGACTCTGAGCCCCTGCTCAACACACTCTGTCCTCAATTAGCTTTTATAATCTTGAAAATATTTATGGAAACGGCTCTTCCTCTGGTTTACGCTGTTCACACCTCCCATAACCCCTTCCCTTCGTCCCAACTGTAATTTGCTTTATTAAGAACGTTGGAGAGTTGATACAGCTGACCCAAGCTATCTAGTCACAGTAACTGTGGGGCGGCCGGATCCGCCTGCGAATTTAATGTTCTCTTTTCCCCCTATGAGTTTTAATGACTGAGTGGATTTTCTTTTTTTCCTTTCCGGGGACATCATCGTTAAGAAAACTGTCCAAGGTTTCAATTCGTGGACCGCGCTTAATGAACTGGTCCGCGTTCTCTCGCCGTGGAAGCCGTGGGAAGCTTCGTAAGTAAGCAGCGCGCATACACCTTCTCCCACACGTACACGCTCATTCTATCACCCTCTGTTAGTAATCTGGAGGGCAGGAGATTAAAGTCTTTTAGAAATTTCCAAGTCAGATCTCAACTGAAATAGGATTAGAGGGACAACGGGGGCGGGGGAGGGAAGAAAATTACAGACGGAGGTTGCTTGTCCCCTCCTTTCTCATTCTCCCAAAGGAGCTGAAAGAAATCGGAAGTTACTTCTCAAAGCTGCCCCCGTCTGTCCGTCCCCTGGCCTGGCTAGTGGCAGACCCTCAAAAGCCTCTGAGAGTTGAAAATCTTCCCGTGCCTTCCTCTTTTCACGGCACAAAGGCGATGGGAAGCCGCAGGATGGCCCTTGGGGTCCCTTCCAGGTGCTACTCCAGGGGGCACTGTGACATCAAGAACTTTCCCAGTCTCTGCAGCTGGGCTGATCATTCAGTGAGAACAAACCTCCAAAGCTCCAACCATTTTCTCCTCGGATGTCCCTAACTTGTATTTTTAACAAAGAAATGGAGACGGGAACCTGTCACCCCTCCCCCCACTTCCGTATCGTCTATGCAGCGTTTAATTTCTGCACCAGTCTTTGTAAATATCACCAGCGTCTTTTTCTCCTCTATCCCCATGTGTTTTCCTTTTCTCTTGACTTCTCTCCCCTCTCCAGTTTCTCCTCCTCGCCCTGCCTCCTCTTATTGCCTCCTGCAAACACACAGGGGTGGAAACACACACTTCCCATCTACCTTGGCTGCATTTTTCTGGATGAAGCTCCGCTCTGAGCGTCTTCCTGGACTGTGCCCGGCCTTTGCATCCTCCAGATTTGAGCAAAGCGCTGGCTCCTGGCTCCTCTGTACTTTCACAGATCTTTACAGTAATTATGTGGGAACTTCAAAGCTGGGCTATTTGTTCTCTCTCTCTCTCTCTCTCTCTCTCTCTCTCTCTCTCTCTCTCTCTCTCTCTCTCTCAGCCCTACTGAAAGTCCAAACAAAAATCCGTCTGCAGACAGCGCAGAAAACTGCGTTGAACTTAGCAGCTAGTATTTTGAATATACAATGATTAAAACAAAACAACAACAAAAAACAACACCCTCCCCCCAAACCTCCTCATACTTCTGAGCGAGGTAGTGTGGGGGACTCGGTGATGAACCAATTTCCGTTTGAAATGTTCGGATCCTGTCTCAACTTCTTACACCTCGTGGACTAGAGACCAGGAGTAGCCTTGGAGGAGGAGACCAAGGAGAGCCTTCATTGTTTTCGTAGCTGAGCCTGTGGCAGACACAACCTTGCTCCTAATCAGAAGGGTTAGTTCCAGAAAAATCTGTGTTCGGGGAAAGGCTATTTTTATGACTTTTTTTTTTTAGTGAGAATTTTACATATTAAATGTTGAAATAAAATTCCATCTAAGTCTGTGTTCTGTATTTGCCGCAACTCGGGGCGGACACCCAACTTCAAGGGAAGCTTTATTTCTTATAAATGAGGTTGTAACTCAAGAACTAAAAATACTACAAAGGAAGGAATCTGACGAAGGAGCCACGAACATGGAGAAATGTTGACCAAATCCTCCAAGGTGGACCAAAGGAGATCACAGAGGGCTGGGTGGGTCCTATCGAAGCCCACGGACAGGGGCTTCTAGAATCCCATGGACAGGGGCTTCTAGACTCCCACAGGACTTGTGTGACTCAGCCAGCCTTCCTCAGGGTGTGCTGTGCTGTGGCAGCTGGGGACATGCAGGCCGTAGATGCTGCGTGTATCCCATGACTACCCAAACCCACACTTGGTGGACACTTGCTGAGGGAGTATTCCAATTCAGACAGGCATATGGTCATTCAGGGGAGAAGGCCCCCTTTTCTCCCCCATCAACTTGACTGCCTAAGGTAAGGGTTTTGGCCAAAGTGAATTCGAAAGAAGGCACTGAGACAGATGATTTTCTGTTTTCTCTCCTCAGAGGACAGGCAGAATATCTACAGAGGAAATCCTGTGCTTTTCCTCTGGTTTTTAATGAGATAAAAAAAATTTTTTTTTAATATCCTAGCTAAAAAGACGTAAGCTCCTTTGACTAAGCAGATATGAGAGACATTTATTAACTCAATCCCAAATTTACCTCTCTAAGCCGAGAGACTCTTTTAGAAAGAGCTTCTTCTTTCTATAAGCAACACTTCCTCTTTATTTATTTTGGTCTTTGTTGTGTTATAGTCTTTCTTCTCTCTCCCACCAAGAATCATAAATTCTCCTGCAAGCCGGGGCACACCGGTCTGGGGGTCTGTATTAAGAGTGTGTAAAAACTGAGTTTGTTATGATTTATTGATTAATTCAATGCCACAATCATTATCACGGTAGTAGGAACAAGTGTGACAGTAATAACCGCAGTTGTAAGCTTGAGATCCCTCCCTCCCAGACCTGATCGAGCCTTTAAATAGCGTTAAAAGAAAAAGAATAAAAGATTTTTAAAAAAGAGCCTTTATTCTTAAATGCGTATTCCCATAATAGTATAATGGGATATTAACGTACTTAAAAGCACAAGTTCCCACGCCTGAAGCTATACTCTCTCCCAGTCAAACTCCAAAAAGACTTTGAAATAAGGGAGCCATGTGGGCTGGTGAGGGAGGCGCTGCCCATAAGATGACCAGCAGATGGCGCTCCAACCACTGATTAGGCCACAGATTTTTCTTTCTTTTTTTCAAATCCTGCTCTTGGCCTTTCAGACAAGGGTGTGGACAGGCACTTTGGGTCTGATTTTGAATATTGAACAATATCATCAAAAGGCACGGAGGAGGAAGGCAGGAGTCAGGTCAAGGGGTTGTTCTGGGTGGGTGTCAGGCTGGCCAGATTTTGAGAACTTCCCTGGGACAAGAAAGGATGCTTTGTTTAGCTGTGGGTGGATTCTGGCCAGACTCCATTGAGCAGAAAACAAGGCTACGGTGCCCTCGGGTTTTCCAACTCCTTTTAGGCATTCAGGAAAGGAAAAAAAAAAAATTAGATCTTTGGTTGGTGTTGTAAGGACAACACTGTCACTCTGTGGTTGGAAGACATTTGGCTTTCTCACCCCGCCCCCAGATCTGGCTGAATGTAAAAGGCATGGGTGGAGGAGGGAGAAGGCTTGGTCTGTCCGTGAGTCTGCGTGTCTGTGGGTCAGGTGGGGAGGGCATTTGGCAGATGAATGCTATGGTGGAGTGGGGGGGGGATACTGGATGAACACGGAGTCTTGTGGTCAGAGTCAAAACCTGAGGTGCAGGCCCCACGTCTCAGTGTGAGAGGCCACGCCATGCTCTGGCTACCGAGGTGCTATGATCTGGGCACAAAGGATGGTTCTAGAATAAATGCGTCGGCATCCGAGGTTGGAACAGTCTGCATCTTAGAAGGTAGGGGTGGGTTTGGCTGCAGAGCTCAGGGAGAAAGAAGGAGAAGAGGGAAGTTTTCCTTTCCTGGAGGCTTCAAGGTCTTCCTAACACAACTCCCAAGGGAACTGGAACCTGGCCAATCAGAGCCAAGAAGGCAAACAACCAGGAAGTGAAGGGCCTTCTGGAACATCAGCCGAAATCGCGAGCGCTCAGGGCTCATCCCCAAGTCCATCTGAACGAGAGCTGAAGTGTGCGTGCGTGCATGCGTGTGTGTGTGTGTGTGTGTGTGTGTGTGTGTGTGTGTGTGTGTGTGTTAAACATGACGGAAAACTGTTTTAGCTTTTCCACCATTTAGAACAATAAAATCTTATCTAGTCTAATGCAAGACTTCATTCATAAAATGAATCAACCTAGAGCCATCACTAGCAGGCCCGTTAGGATTCTACCTCTAGACAAGTGTCAGGGTGGCCAGGTTGTTGGCCCCCAGTCAAATAGCTTCAAACAAAGCTAAAGCCATAACGCTGGGGAGAGAGCAAGCTTCAAGTCGGGGTTCTTTTGTTGGTGTGTTCAGTGCACACTTTCATTTTCCACCCTGGCTGGTGGGGAACTGGCTCTGTCTCCCAAGCTATCTGGGAAACTTGCTGAGATCCCTTGCCTTAGCCTCCCAAGGACTGGGATTAGAGTGAGCTGCCGTATCTAGTGGAGATGAGCATATTTCAGTGTGATTTGTAAGCATGCATTTGGAGGAAGAAATAAAATAAAATAAAGCGCTCTCTATTTGTCTATTGGAGAGAAACCCTCTACTGTTCTTAGGACAGTGTCCCCGGGAGGAGAGATTTGAGACTCTGAGATATGGAAGTATAAAGTCACTGTTCAAGAGGTGGCACTTGCATGTGGGAGACAGAAACCACTAACTCTTGCTATGGGTTAAAAATAAAAAACAAGGGAACTTTAATCTAAAAATTACATTGAATGGTTGAGTGAGTGTGGCAGAGGAGTTGCCATGGTGTGTGTGTGGCGATCGGAGGACAACGTGGAGGAGCCGGTTCTCTCCTTCCTTCACATGGGTCCCAGGATTGAACTCAAGTGTTCGGGTACCCACTGAGCCATCTATCTGGTCAGCCTTGAGAGCGGAGGTGAGCAGCCAGGGAAGTTGATGAAGGGCCCAGCAAGGCTGAGCCTGTCAAGCTCACACAGAGCTTGAAGGGAAGAATGCTCTCCAGCCACACTTTGAAAGATCTCTCCGCTGCTCTCTTCCCACACCCATGCAACACTGCCTCTAAGTTCTCAGGCCCAGGTCTTTGGCAACCAAGGCAAGCAGAGAGGAAAAGCCAAGTCAGAGCATCTGTCTTTCTCTTCTTGCTCGCAGCCTTCCCTCTGTGGGGCTGCCTTCCAAAAAGCCTGTCCTGGAAGCCAGCTGAGCTGGTTTGAGCTCAGGACAGAGCGGACCTGCCACAGGGACTGTACTCAGGCCTGTTTGGCTGGAGTTGCTTTGTAGGTACAAGACACTGTCTTTGTTGGGACAACAGTCATGAGTTCAGTCTTTTTTTACATCCCGGGCTGACAGTGAGGATTGCCTGTTGCTGGTATCCACCGCCACCCACCCATCTAACTCTGCAAAGTCCAACTTCCTCTCCCCCCACCCCCGAGGCTCAGCTCTTCCAGTCTGGTCCTCTGCACACGTGTCCTGTTACCTGCCCGCTCTGTGCCGACTGGGCAACAAAGGTGTTCTTGCAAAGGTGTCTCTTCTTCAAAGGTAGTTATGGGGAGCCGCTGAAGATTGTAGGGTGAGGGGCAGGCCCAGCCAACCCCAGCTGTGGCTCTGCAGATGTGGAGACTTAGTGTGCGTGACATTCATGTTCAGGTGCACATGAGTATATCAGTCTGCATGTGTGCACACGTGCATGAGTGTGCAACCTGTCGTGTGTGGTGACTGGCGAACAGCCTTGGAAGTCATGCCTCAGGCCCTCAGCCATTGGATACACTCTAGTTTGACCCAGATCTCTCACTGGCCTGGAGGTAATTGATTCTCACCCATAGTTTTAATGTCGGCATGATATTTTATGGCTATGACCTTATATGGCACATACTGGGTAAAATAAAATATTGTCAACCTAACTTGGAGGGATGACAACGCACGCTTAATCCCAGTGCTTAGTAGGCACTTCTCTGGAGTTCAAGGTCAACCTGATCTATGCAGTGAGTCCCTGGACAGCCAGGGCTACACAGTAAGACACTGACTCAAAACAACAACGACTTAATACCAGCTGCTTTATAGAAAATAAATAAATAAATAAACAAATAAACAAATAAATAAATAAAATGTCTCAGGTTAGTTTAAAAGACAAGTTGAGTTTGGCAGAGTGAATAATTTTCTATTTGCCAGCCCTTCATTCACCAGATTGCAGTTTCATCTCT
This sequence comes from Uromys caudimaculatus, assembly GCA_028551405.1. Taxonomy (NCBI): domain Eukaryota; kingdom Metazoa; phylum Chordata; class Mammalia; order Rodentia; family Muridae; genus Uromys; species Uromys caudimaculatus. Next base: position 41,057,061 of record CM052721.1, read on the forward strand.
GAGCTGAATCGTGGGAAGGAAAAACAAACAAACAAACCAACAAACACAGTTCATTTCAAACTTGAAAACACCCACTCTTACTTCTTAGTCTCTATTCACTTCCCGGCAAAACACCTGCCTCCGCCTGCACGTCTGGCTCTGCCTTCTGTGGGCACCTTGGTGCCCAGGTTGGTTTTTCACACCCATCTTATCCATTTGGTCTTTGTTGTTCTGTTCTCCATTAGTCAATTAACTTATGAATAATAATAATAATTAATAACAATACTCTCCAGGGTCAGGAAAGGGCTCAGTTGGTAGAATGCTTTAATATATAAAGCCCTGGCCGAGTCCTAGCATCATATAAATCAGGTATTAGGAAGTCGTGTTGGCTCCCCAGCACGCAGGAAGTGGAGGTAGGAAGATCTGAGGTCCAAGGTCATCCTAGGCTATTTAGCAAGCTCAGAGATAACCTGGACTACATGAGACCCAGTCTCAGAAAGAAAAGGACAACCCTTTCTAATAGTTTCATGGAACCTCCCCACTTGTCGGAGAACTGAGACATACACCTGGCCAGCCCTGGGTGAGTGGGACCTGGGTCCTGGGTGCCACATGAAGACAATTCCACTGGAATCTGCCTTAGTTGCTTTTCTGATGCTGTGACAAAAGACATGAACAGAGAATCAGCTTGGGGAGGAAGGGTGTTTGGGCTCACAGCTCACGTAAGAGCCTACGATTTACCTTGAGGTGTCATGGCAGCCAGAGTCTGGGTCCTTCCTTCCTGCGGCATCCTCAGGTAGAATCAGCCTGTCTGATAGCTGAGACTCGAGGTACGGAACAGATGCTGGCTCAGGCGTCCCCAGTTTTCACTGTCCTCCATAAGCCGACTAAACTTTGTCTTTGAAGAAGACCCCATGACTGCCACGGTTGGCAGACTTTCCCGTATCAGGCTGTCTAGCTCTGCACATGAACTACCCACACCAACGAGTCACTTTGCAGGGCTGTCCCAGGCTCTAGAAGACAGGGAAGGTGCCTGCAAGCTCTCCACCACAGCATGCCTGCTTCTGCACACAGTGTGTACCTGCACACAGTGGGTACCCTGTCTGGAGAGCACAACCCCCTTCTGTTTGTGACTTATAAATTTCCACCCATCCACGCATCCTTTCTACAAACCTGGATATTACAGTATTTTTATTTTCAACGGCCACTCCGGTGTGTTAAGCTCTTGGTGTCGCATACACAAGCACGCCTCTGCACAAAGACCCACGAGCACACAAGTGTACACGTTCATACCCATGCCCGCCCTCACCTTCATTCCTACCCTCATGAACTTGAACATGTAGACTCACTCACATTCCCTTATACACGTGGAATCCACTCTCCACTCACATACCCATTCACCCACCCATATATCCCTCCAAGTACTCTTCTATCTATTCATTTATTTATCTATCCATCCATCCACTCATCCATCCACCCACTCACCCATTCAACCATCCAACCATCCATCCATCTGTCCATCTACCTATCTATCCATCCACTCAACCATCTATCCACCCATCTGCTCATCTATACATCCACTCATCCATCCACCCATCCAT
>CM052721.1:41059137-41089137 GCA_028551405.1 Uromys caudimaculatus
GGAGGTCAACTGGAGTGAACATCTCCCCTGCCTGGAGACACTTGGGCTTCCCTCTGGGAAGGGAAGTAGTAACAGAGGATGACCCCTGCCAGGCAGAAACTAAGAACATCTTTACTCAGGCCGGGATTTTTATTTTTATTTTTTTAACGTGGTGCTGGGATCAAACTTAAGGCCTCATGCTTGCAAGGCAAGGCCACTAGCTGGGCCACGCCCCCAGCCTAAGCAAGGCAGGGCTCCACCAGCTGGGCCACGCCCCCAGCCTAAGGGTCCTCTCTTACATTGACTCCTCCCTGGCACTGAGGATGGAGCCTAGACCCTGGCATGCTCTAAATGTTATAATTATTCTCCATGGTCAAGAATCACCATGGAAACACATCTCCGGGTATGTAAATGAAGGGAGGACCTACCCTCATCATGGGTGGCACCATCACCTGGGCTGAGGTCTTTAAATAAGGAAAGAACTAAGCACCAGCGTTCCTCTCTCTCCGCTTCCTGACTGAAGACAAGTTATGATGTCCTCTTGGGCTCCAGCTGACGTAGCCTCCCCACCGTGATACATTGAACTCAGAAACCATGAGTCAAGATAAACCTTCCTTCTTGATGAGAAAAAAAACCCCTTCCTTTGGCCAGGTATTTTGTCTCGGCGATGTATCATGTGACCATGTAGGCATTCTAGCCCTGAGCTACTGTGACAAGCCATCACGAGGTTCATAAGCACACAGAAGAAAGCAGGGTACAAAGCGGAATCTTTTTGGTTGTGAGCTTATCCTTCAACGGCTGAGTCATCTCTCCACAGGTGGATCTCTGAGTTTAAGGACAGCCTGGTCTACAAAGCAAGTTCCAGGATAGCCAGGGCTACACAGAAAAACCATGTCTTGAAAAACCAAAATCAAACCAACCAAGCAAACAACAAAACGTGGACTCTTCATTTCAGTGCTGTCTATTTGTTGTCGTTGGGTGTTTGTTTGATTTTGAGACAGGATTGCTCTGTAGTGCCCTGAATTGTGCTGTGACTCCCTATGCAGACAAGCCAGATCAGTTGAGTCTGGTTTTGACCTCACAGAGATCCACCTGCCTTTGACTCCCACGTACTGGGCTTAAAGGTGTACATCACTATGCCTGGCTAATGCTGGCAGAATTTTTAAAAGCCCACTTCTGTGAGCTCCAGAAACATTTCCTATTCATGAATTCAGCGGATAACTAGGCGGGTCATCAAATGATTGCCATGACCTTGAACTAGCAGCTAAACACCAGCATTGTTTTGACACCTCTCATGGGCACGTGCTCTTGTCATTCTAGTGCGTGGGAGGCTGAGGCAGGAGAATCACGAATTTGAGGCCAGCCTGGCATTCAGAGTGAGGTTCAACCTCAAAAGGGCCAAGGGGAAGAGGCAGTCATTTCTCAGTTACCCTGGCCACATTTCCAAGCTGAGATCTTATGGTGTCAGTGGCTGCCATGTTGGATAATCCTCCAAACTGCCGTAAGAGAGGACCTGTAACTTGGCGTCTGTTTCTAGGAAACAATTATTAATGGGGCGAGCTTCATTTTTATTTTCATGCAGAGGGAGTTGGAAGATTTAGAACTATGTATGGTTCATCACAAGCTGCCTGCCCCACTTGGTGGGTTCAGTGAAAACAAGTGAAGAATAGTTTAAAGTAGCCACCGAGTCTCTCACGTGCTTTCCATAGAGAGGTAGGGGCTCTGTCTGTCTCTGAGTTGTTTGGCCAATAGAATATAGGGTATCAGACACTAGGTTTCAGATATAAAGCCTGGCAGACCAGGCTTCTGGCTTAGCTTTGAAATCTTGCAGGGTAATATGGATCAGTTAGTTTCTCTTTCTGGAAAGTCCACATGACGAGGCTGAGAGTGTGGCGGCAGGAGAAGTGGGTCTAACTGAGTCCATCCTTCCAGGAGTCCCCACAAGGTCTCCTGACACGCCATTGAAGCCACTTTGGAACTTTCTGGTCATTGGCTTTAAGTATAATCGAACCATCACCTAAAAACTCCCTAGTAAGGATTATCCAGCTGAGCCACAGAGCGATAAGAGCAGTAAAGAAATATTTCAAGCTGAGCTTTGGGGTCATGTAGAAGATAATTAGAATAGATGGTGTGGCATTCTAATGGCCTGTTAAAAATCTCAGCCATAACTGAATTTGGTGGCTGCCTGGGTTCAAGTGTTAAGGAAGATTCTGAAGCTGTCTTTGCTCATAATAGGAAACTGTGCCAGCATCGATTAGTAATGTCTGCCTGGTGTATAGTTAGACACCCTACTTTGTTTTCTGCAAACACACGAGCACACATACATACACAGATATGTGCGCACACATGCCCAGGTATCTGTACACATATGGACCCTACAGTCAGGTATGCCCTGCACGGAATAAATTGCTAGCATTTACTGGCCCAATCAAGGACAAGGGGTGGAGCCACAGTTCCAGAAGCCTCTCCCATCAGCTTATCTGTGGCTTGCATACTGTGACATGATTGAGTGGGACAAGTTGGAGCCCCTGCGTGCGGCACCGTGGCCTAATCGACCACAATACTTAAGAAGACCTTGACAATGGGCAGATTTCAATCAGTAACTTCCATGCCTTCTCTTCTTCTGTAAAAGCAATTCCAAATCCTATACCACAGCAAATAACTGTTATATCTTAAGACAGATAATCAGCCAAGGGTGTTAAATTTAAAACACCCTAAATAATGTGGATACATACATACCATCTGTACGACCAGGTTCCTAGCTCTTGCCCATGGCAGGCATCAATAAATGATCTCAGAACTTTTTTCTCTGATGACAGTGTCAGCCTTGCCTCCAGAATGTTCTGGGATGTGTGAGCACTTTTCCCCAAGGACCAAGGTCAGTTCATATTTCTTTATTCTGATTTCACACAGCACATGCTAGCTACCTATAATCATAGCAGGGCAATTGTTTAGCCTGTGATAAATCAAAGGTCACATAGCTTCATGAACAGAAGACCGTGTATGCGTGCATGTGTGCATGTGTGTATGTGTGTATGTATGTGTGTTCATGTGCATGTATGTGTGTGTGTGCATGTGTGTAGGTGTATATGTATGTATATGTGTGTATGTGTGTGTGCCTGTGTGTGGGTTGCAAGTGTGTGTATGTGCATGTGTGCATGCGTGTTTGCATGTGTGCATATGTATATGCATGCACATGCTTTCCCAAGTGGGCACGTGTGGAGGCCTGGTTAATGTCAAGATGGCTTCCTTCATCACATCACCTTGTGTTTTTGTGACAGGGGATCTCACTGAACTTGGAGCCCACCAGTTCAGGTAGGTTGGTTGGCTGGCTGTTTGGATCAGATGGGTTGGCCGGTGAGCCCATGGGATTTGCTCATCTGCCCCTGGGATCTACCATTACCGGTATATGATGCCACACTCAGCTGGGTATCTGGACTTAGGTCCTGTCTTAGTCAGGACCAAGAAGCAAGTTGGGGAGGAAAGGGTTTATTCAGCTTACTCTTCCATGCTGCTGTTCATCACCAAAGGAAGTCAGGACTGGAACTCAAGCAGGGCAGGAAGCAGGAGCTGATGCAGAGGCCATGGAGGGATGTTTCTTACTGGCTTGCTAACCCTGGCTTGCTCAGCTTGCTTCTTATAGAACCCAAGACTACCAGCCTAGGGATGGCACCACCCACAAGGGGCCCTCCCCCCTTGATCACTAATTGAGAAAATGCCTTACAGCTGGATCTCATGGAGGCATTTCCTCACCTGAAGCTCCTTTCTCTGTGATAACTTCAGCTTGTGTCAAGTTGACACAAAACCAGCCAGTACAGGTCCTCATGCATATAAAAGCAAGCACTGCCTACTGAGCCATCTCCCCAGACCCTGGTCACCCTTTCATATTCTTTCAGTTGGGCTTCATTAGATGAGTCCCCTTTGTGAGTTTTCAGTCGTTTCAGGTCCTTTCCTGACACCCACTAACTCCAACATTGAATTAAGGCACTTCTGGCAGGCAGAGACAGGGCTCAGTCGGTAGAGTGCTTGTTTTGTGTGCATGAGGCCCTGGTTTGATCCCCAGAGACAGACACACAGAGACAGATGGACTGACAGTCAGATGGACAGACATGGACACACACACACACACACCCCTTTGATTGGCTGCCAGTTGCTATGTTTCCATCTCTGAACCAATAGCTAATAGGATGCTTTGATTGTTTCCCCCACGTGTATTGTGGAGACCAAGGGTTTCAACCACATGGGCTGTGGGCAAGGCACATATCCCACTGAAGGGGTGGGTGGAACCTTGCCAGGTTCCAAACACAGCTTTCTAACGACTGTGGCCAAATGCCAGTGCACCAGGGAAGTACAAGATGGTACTGTCCTTCTCCAGGCGTGGTTCGTCATGAGTGCATGGCTCTCAGATTAGAACAAAGGCTGTTGTGTCTGATGCCCTTGCTTGAAGAAGCCAGCCAGTCTGTGAGGCTCTGCTTCCACTCATTAACACAGGAGAACACTGATCTGTTGACCCACTTCCTTCTTGCCTGCAGAGTGGGGAAGAGGCTTCAGGGTAGGGCGTTGGTGGGATGTGGGGGCTGATGTCACATGGGTTGGCAGGCACTCTCTGAGTGCATTTGCAGTTTTTAGAATCAGGAGGGGAAGGAGAAACCACAGCGTGACCATCTGGGCATTTCTTTCTTTCTTCTTACTTTCCCTCAAAGCTTTGATGCTTTGAGAGAAACTTTATCCTTATGTTTCTGTTTAATTTGCAAGCTACTTAGGTCATCAGCATGAGCCCATAAAGAGCCATCTGATGTCCAGGAAGAATTATGGGCTTGAACATAAGCCTCTTAAAGTGTGTGTGTGTGTGTGTGTGTGTGTGTGTGTGTGTGTGTGTGAGAGAGAGAGAGAGAGAGAGAGAGAGAGAGAGAGAGTGTGTGTGTTATGTGTATGTGTGTATGTATCTTTGAGTGGTGTGTGTGTATATACATGTGTATGCATGTGTGTGTGTATGCATGTGTGTGGTGCAAATGTATGTGTGTATGAGTGATGTGTGTGTGTATGTGTGTAAGTGTGTGTGTGTGTGTGTGTATTGAGACTTATTTCATCAAAGCTCTGCGTCTCACTGGATTTGAACTTGTGAGAAAGTGCGGCCCAAGTCCTGAAGTAATAGGAAAATCTGTGGCAATGACTTTCTTTCATCAGACCACACAGGGGATGGCAGAAACAAAATGCACGTCTTAGTTTTGTTTCCTGGTGCTGTGATAAAATACTCTGACCAAAGCGGGTTGCTTTAGGGAGAAAGGTTTGGCTTGTAATTCCAGATTCCAGTCCATCATAATGGAAGTCAAGGCAGCAGGAGATTGGAGCATCGGTCACTCTTCCCACTCCAGGATCTCCTGCATAGGGAATGGTGCCCCCCACAGTGGGCAGGTTTCCCGCCCCAGAGAATATCCCTCCTTCATAGGCATGGCCAGAGGCTTGTCTCTCAGGTGATTCTAATTTCTGTTGAGTTGGCAATCATGACCTTTGTCAAAGGCTGCTGGCATCGCATTGCACAGCATTTGGAGTGATCAAGATTCATCATCTCTAGATTCACCCACTCTTAGCCTTCTCCAGTCTGGCTTACACCTCTACCTTGCCACTCAAACCTGTCCCACAGGAACCCTTGAGGACTTTCAGCAAGTCTGTTGTATCAGGCACTGAAGTGGACCATGGAACAGATGCTCCTACTGCCTGTATGATGCAATCACGTGACAGCACTTGGCACAGTCACACGATTCCTCTCCAACAGGCTCTCCTTACTTGCCTTGGATAACCTCAACATCTCCCACTGATTTCCCATGATGCCTCACCTCCCTGGTCCTGCTCCCCCCCCCCCCAGCTCTGTCCTTTTCTTCTAATCTATTAACTATTAGGAAACCTCTAGGCTTACCCAGGGACCCTGTGATGGTTAGTTTTAGATGTTAACTCACTGAGAGGAGAGGCTTAGTTGAGGAATTATCTAGATCAGATTGGCCCGCGTGCATATCTGTGGTGAATCAGCTCGATTCTTCATTGAGGTAGGAAGACTTACCCTGAATGTGAGGGGCAGCATTGTATGGTCTGGGCCCTGAGCTGGATAGGAGTGGAAAGGGCTAGCCCAGTGCTAGAATAAGCAAGTGGACAGCATTGGTACATACATCCCCCCACCCCCCAGAACTGTGGGTATGATGTGAGTGGTGGCCTGAGTTTCTGCCTTGACTTCCCCGAAGTGATATTTTGGAAGCCTAAGCCAAATAAACCCTTCTTTCTCCATGCTTTTGCCAGGGGCTTTTGCCCCATTGATAGAAGAAATGAAACAGGGACAGACGTCCTCTCTTCTAACCCTTCCTGGGTGGCTGTCCTTTTGGGTTCACTGGCATTGGCAGTGACCCATGATAAACGCCCTATGTACAGGGACATCTCTGAGAGCTAAACAGTTGAGATGAGTGAAAGAAATAGGGGTAAGAGAGCCATGGAGGTTGGCCATTGCTGCTACCCTAAAGCAAGGCTCTGCATGGGACCAATGCCAAGTGGGCGACCATACCATGTGAGAACCAGAGCCTCTCATGCCACAGGGAGCTCAGAGAGGTATGAATGCCCAGCCACTGATCTGTTAAGATTAGGTCAGGGCCCTGCTTGGAGAAATCTAGACTCACTCTCATGTCTTTTACGTGGACATCTAAACAGACACGCTCTACTGATTCTCTCGACCAAGCGGATCCAACGTTTTGACATTGAGACTTGACGCTGTAATCCATCGATATGTTGGGCTTTGTTCACACCCATCCTGACCCACGCGGCCTTGAGCTCCCAGAGCTTGAGGAGTCAGACTACTCATTCCCACGCTTGAAGACAGAGCAGGAGGTCTCACCACCCTATGCCCAGAAACCTTCGGAAATGTCCTATGACTTTCCAGATAGGAGTGAAACTAGGATTCGGGGGACAGAAAGATGCCGTGTGTTATCTTCTTGGCCACCAGCAGTGGGACATGCTGCTCAGATATTCTTGCTAAACTGGGTGGGGGTGGAGAGGGGCTTTGGATGCCAGTGATGTACTCTTGATAGGTATCAGGTGACCCTCCCATGCTCCCATGAGTTTTACCTGCCTCTTCCCAGACACCAGGCCAATGTCTATGGTGGAAAACCCAGAAGAATCTGGCTGCACACATTATCAGCCTGATAAAGGAGGCGGCCCTCAGCCTGCTATGGGCGAGTCACCTTGGTGTGGGGGTGTGAGCTGACACTGGATGCTACAGCTTTGCAGCCACACTCACTGCTCAGGTGGTGGTGTTGAAAAGGGGTGGACAGTAAACTATTGAGCCACTCGGGGTGGGAGGAAGGGAGACCTGAAATAAGAAGGGAGGGAGGCAGGTAGCTCTCTATACAGAGAGAGACGGATGATAGATTTAATAAGCCATAAGCGTAGATTGCACAGACCTAGGGTTGTACTAACTTACCCCTAGCTGTAAAGTCCCTCGTTGCTTGCTGTTTCTCCTGGCCGCACAGTCCTGGTCCATGGCAGCTTCCTCCACCTCTGTCTTCCTCTCCTCTCTCTCCCTGCAACTCCTTACTCAAACCTCCCGTCCCACCTTTCTCCCTCCACTGCCCAATCACAGGCTCTAGTCTTTTATTGACCAGTTAAATTGGGGAGAAGGTTCACATGGCATCACTTTGTATACATGAGGATCTGCTCATGGCGGGGGTGGGGGGGAGGGGGAGCAACCACATCTTGAGAAATCAGTCTTTAGCATTAAAGCACAAGCATCATCAGACCAACCCACTGCATTTCCCCCTCCCTTTTTTTTTGGTCCAGATAAAAAGGCTGTTTCTCTTATAATAAACAGCATCTAGTAGGAACAATTATAAAACATTTATGGAAACTGTTAGGTAGGGGTTACATTCGTGATGCCCTTGTGTCAAGACAAAAAACGAAGACAGGTAGAGAGTAGATGGAAGATAGATAGGTGATAGATACATGATAGAGGATACCCAGGTAGAGAAGAGATAGATGATAGACAGACAGATGACAGATTGATACATGATAGGCAGATGATGGAAAAATAGCTGACTGATTGGTATATGGTAGATAGACAGATAGACAGAGGATAGTAGGTAAGTACTTGGTGATGGATAATGACCTGGTCATGGACTTGGAAAGCAAATGGCTGGAGTATCAAAGACAAGGCCTGCACACTTGCGCTCATGCATGCATGCATGCATGTACACACATGTACATATATGCACATGCATGGCTGCACATGCACATGAACACACATGCACACACATAAATACATGCACATACATTCATGCACACACCAGAGGTACCATAAAGAAGTGCTGAAAAGGCGAGTAGACAAGGTATCTTGACTAGGTGATTGCCTTAGTCTTAGCTTCAATGAAACACCATGACCAAAAAGCAAGTTGAGGAGGAAAGGGTTTATTTGGCTTACACTTCCAGATCATGAGCCATCACTGAAGGAACTCAAGGCAGGAACTGGAGGCAGGAACTGATGCAGACGCCATGGATGGGTGCTGCTTATTTGACTTGCTCTTCATAGCTTGCTGAGCTTGCTTTTTAAAAAATAGAACCCAGGACTACCAGCCCATGAATGGCCCCGCCCACAATAGTCTGAGCCCTCCCCCACTGATCAATAATAGAGAAAATGCCTCACAACTGGATCTCATAGAGGCATTTCTTCAACTGAGGCTCCTTTCTCTATGATGACTCTAGCTTGCATCAACTTGACACACAAAACCAGCCAGTTCAATGATCTTCGCAGAAACCCAACAGGAAGGACTAAGCCTCAGTACTACCAAGCACTTCTAAGCACCAGACCTATTACTAAATACTATGACTACCTCTGAAGGTGTTGTGAGCTAGCCTCAGAGACTGATGCTGAGCTTTCTGGGCTGTGTGTGGACACCAGCCAGCAGGTTGGTGGACAGTGGCTTACATGGGATATCTTTTTCCTTTTCTGATCCCAGGAAGACAGTCGTTGACCATGACAGACACTGATTCCTGCTAAGGACTCCTTTTTCCATTGTGTCCCTGAAGGACGCCTCGACTGGACACAGGGCATGTGACTAAGAGACTCACTCTGGGGACATGCCTTCCAGTTATTTATAAATTGTAACATGGTCAGCAAGCCTTGTAGAGTTCTGGAACTCTGAAGATGCCACCTGAAGGCAGCACGCTAGAAAACATGCTCACCTTCTGGGATATGTATGCATTGGACTCACGCACTGCCTGACACTGTGTCCTCAACAAGAAAAATACATATCCATGAACAATGGAGGGAAGGAGGAGCGGCCCCGCCCACTGTAATTCCTGATGCTTCTGGATGACTTGGTGGCTTCTTTCTTCCCCACTTCAGGTATGAGGTCTGCAACCCCAAACGGGGCAATGCAGGGTCACCACAAGTGTTGCATTGAACCCGGAGCCCACCTGTGGCCGTTGTGATCTGGATTCTCTGAGTTTAGAAGCAAGCAAGAAGAGGAGTCATTACAGTAAGTTGTTGAGCTTCGTGTAGATCAGGAAGCAAGGCTCTGTGTGTGCCGTGGAGTAGGGGGCACGAGTGTACGTAATGCCAGTGACACCCCCCAGGGGCCTCTGGTACTCCCCTGCCCAGTGACAGCCAGTGTGGCTTGAGAAGGAACCTAAGTACCTATGCAAGGAATGGATGGGTGAGGCTCCGTATTTGAGGCCATATTGTCCTCCTGGCTCAGCACCGTAAGGATTATGGTGGACCTTCAATGAAGCTTTTCCCTGGAGCCTCGGGGTTCATTCCCCTGTGAGGCAGGAGAGTGAAGAAGGCATAGATTCAGTGATTTCTCAAAGGCATTGTAAGGACGTTTTACTTAAAATATGTAAACCTGAAAAAGTAGTCTTTCTTTTATCTGCTTGGTTGGTGCTAAGCAGAGTCTTCAGGGTAAGAGGAATAGCTCCCCGGCAGCTCACATGCAGAGGGTGTAGACCCTGATGTCCGGGTCATGAGGAGGCTCTGGGAGAGGGGACGGTTCATGAGGAGGCGGATCTAACCAGTGGACTAACCACTTTACTGGTATCTTTTAGATTCCATGTGCATAGTGTGTGTGTGTGTGTGTGTGTGTGTGTGCGTGTGTATAGTGTATGTGTAGTGTGTATTTAGTGTGTGTAGTGTGTGTGTAGTATGTGTGTATAGTGTGTGTACTGTATGTGTGTATAGTGTGTATAGTGTATGTGTGTGTGCACAGTGTGTGTGTGTGCATAGTGTGTGTGCAGGCCCTAAACGAAAGCAGAAAGTGGTTATTTACTGTCTTGCCATCCTTGCCACTATAGCGGCAGTGGGAATGACTTGTCAGGCAAGTCATTACTGTAGTTAACAGGGTTTTCACAGCGGGGAACATTGACGGTCATTCTCTTCTGATAGTGTGCCTTCTAGCACACAGAGACTATGTCACCGTATACAGGACCTGTACAAAATCAAGCCGCGCAAAATCCCAGTCAGGAGAGGACATCAAATGCTACCCTCGCCTAGGAGCGACTGGCAACTGATGGCCACTGGGAGAGGGAGAGTCATTTTACTTTAAGGGTGTGGCTTCTAGTCATTTGACTATGGTTACACACCCAAGAATACATGGTTTACCTTGTACTCAGCTTGACGGACAGGAATAATGGCGTGTGAGAGGCCGGTGGGTGGAGAGGGCAGGGATCTGGGAGAAGCTGAAGGAAGGGCTGTGACTATGATCAAGATGCTTTGTATGACCATCTCAACGAACCAATAAAAAATAATTTAAGGAAATTGAATCATCAGGGTCAGGATTCCTATATTGCTTGAAAAACCCATAACATGCTTGATACTCTGTCTTAAAAATTAAGCTTTGTAGGAAAAACCATAACCAATGCTATCAATCACTACACAATTACAAAAATGTCAAATATCTGTTGTATGTCCCCACCGCGATCCAAGGAGCCCCTCAAGCCATGAGGTTTGGCCGGTGAGGCTTCGACTTGCCTAATTTCGCTTTCAGTTGGAGAAACTGAGTCTCATCCTCCACGAGGAGCCCTTGGGTGTAGCTGGGACCATCACGCAGGCTTGAGACACCTCTGTCGGGGTTTTATTGAGCAGAGCTGCCTGCCGTCATATGCATTTAAATAATGAGCAAGGATCAATACCTGCCTCTGTCCACAGTCCCTCATTGATGGCCTAAGAAGGTGAGGCCAGCTCCACCACTGAGCTGCAGCCTGCAGCCCAAGCACATTATGGCCTCGCCAAAGCTAAATTTTGCCCGTCAGGAACCACGAGCCATGCTGAGAAGGATGGCAGGAGGTCGCAGAGGATTCACAGGGATCTAAATCTCGAGCGCTGGTGAGATAATGCGGCCGTGTTTCCATAAACGGACATCCATCCATCACCGGATGTTGGCTCAGCCCCAGCACTAGCCCATGGCGGCATGGCTGTTCTCAGAAGCCGGCAGCTCTGGGATCAGGTTTTATTTCTGCTTCTTCCTAGTTCTGAGACTCCACAAAAGTCCCTTTATTGTTCTCTGTCTCTCTGTCTCTCTGTCTCTCACTATTTCTCTCTGTCTCTGTCTGTCTGTCTGTCTCTGTCTGTCTGTATGTCTCTGTGTGTCTCTATCTGTTTCTCTGTCTCTGTCTCTGTCTCTCTGTCTTTCTGATTCTCTGTCTCTATGTCTGTCTGTCTCTCTGTCTCTCATTGTCTCTGTCTCTGTCTCTCTGTCTCTGTCTCTCTATCTCTCTGTCTCTCTCTGTCTCTCTGCCCCTCACTCTCTCTGTCTGTCTGTCTGTCTCTGTCTCTGTCTGTCTGTATGTCTCTGTCTGTGTGTCTCTGTCTATCTGTTTCTCTGTCTCTGTCTCTGTCTGTCTGTCTGTCTGTCTCTGTCTCTTTCTCTTTCTGTCTCTCTGTCTCTGTGTCTCTCTGTCTTCTCTGTGTCTCTTTCTGTTTCTCTGTCTCTCTGTCTGTCTGTCTGTCTGTCTCTGTCTCTCATTGTCTCTGTCTCTCTGTCTCTCTGCCTGTCTCTGTCTCTTTCTCTTTCTGTCTCTCTGTCTCTGTGTCTCTCTGTCTTCTCTGTGTCTCTTCCTGTTTCTCTGTCTCTGTCTCTCTGTCTGTCTGTCTGTCTCATCCCTTCCCTCTCTTTCTAGTCCCTCCCTCCATCCTTTCCCTTTTCTTCTTGTTTCCTCCCTCTCTCCTTAGTTCCATCTATACATCCACAACATACAAAAAAATCAATCAAATCAATCTCATGACAAGTACTAGTGTGCATGCACACGTATCTCATCAACCCACAATCAGGGTATGGCTCCCCACAGTGGCCCCTGGTCTCACTTCCCTAGTAACACTTCCACAAAGGCCTCATTGTCTCTGCCTTGCCTTCTATCTTCTATCAATTAGTTTGCCTGCTCTTGAGATTCACAAAAATCGATTCAGTCGGAGTATCTGCTTTTATGCCTGACTTCTTTAATCAAAACATAATTAACATAATAAACATAAACCCGTGTCTAGTTATGTGGGTGTCATTTATTTTTGATTTTCCCATATTCCACTGCCTGGATGTACCAGCTTGTGTGTTAACCCACCCTCTCCTCACGTGTGTGCACCATGAGGCACGCTCTTAGGGACACAGTTGCTATGAGCTTTATATGCTGGCCTCTGTCACATATAGGAGTAGAGCCGATGAAGAGTTTTGCTCCCGTTCTTAGGGCCTCAGTCTCCTCCTTGAGAAACGGGGAGCATCATGTTATTTTTCTTCTAGTGGTGCTTGGCTCAGTGGGCAGATGTTCTAACATACAATAACTTTGAGCCTAAAGAATACTGTCTGACACTGAATGCCTACGTCCAAACCCATGCTGACTCTGCCTCCCTGTACAGTGCAGCTGGGTGGGGCAGATGGGGTGTTGTTCATTGCTGTGACAAAAAGCCAGACAAAAGGGTCTTAAGAAACAGAGGACTTATTTTGGCTGATAGTTTGCGTCAGTGAGGAAGTCACGGCAGGAGTGTGAGACGGGTGGTCACATGCCAACCACAGAGGAATGAAGGCCTGTGATCAGCTTGCTTGCACTCTCTCTCTCTCTCTCTCTCTCTCTCTCTTGTTTTTTCTTTCTTTCCATTTTTTTTTTTCATTTTAGAGATTTTATTATTTTTGTCAGTTGGAATGATTCTGAATCCTAAGGACAAAGTCCCCTACTCAACATGGACATGCATTGTCCGGTATGACCCAGAATCCTGCCTCACGGTGGGCATCTAGGAAGTTGAGTTATTATTATAACAACGCTCTCAACATTGCTGGTCTTTTATTTTTTAATTATTTATTCACTTGACATCCAGATCCCGGGTTCCGCTCCTCCCTCTCCCCCCAGCTCCTCCCTCTCACCTCCCCCACCCCACCCTCCTCCTCAGAGAAGAACAGGCTTCCACGGGAGATCAACCTGCCTTGGCGTATCAAGTTGCAGTAAGTCTAGATGCATCTTCTCCTGTTGAGGCTAAAGAGGCAGCCTCTGTTCCTGCCTTAGGTGTCCCATGACATGGAGACCCAGTGTACAACTGTCACAGACGTACAGAGGCCTAGGTCCTGCCTATGCCCTCTAGTGCAGTTCATTCTGGGTGAGCCCTTATGAACGCAGGTTAGTTGATCTGTAGGTCTTCTTGTGGTCTCCTTGACAGCCTGACTGCTTTAATCCTTCTTTTCTTGCACAGGGTTCCCCACCTAATGTCTGGCTGTGGGTCTCTGCGTTTGTCCCATGGGTGAAGCCTCTCTGGTGACAGGTATGCTAGGTCCTGTCTGCAAGCCTAGCAGAATATCATTAACAGTGTCAGGGGCGGGCTTCCTCTTATGTCATGGGTCGTGAGCTAGGCCAGCCATTGGTTGACTATTCTCTCCAATTCTGCTCTATCTTTTACCCCTGCAGACTTTGTAGGCAGGACAAATTGTGGGTCTAAAGTTTGTATCTGGGTTGGTGTTCCAATGCCCCCACTGGAAGTCTTGCCTGGTTCCAAGAGCAGGCCAGTTCAGGCTCCATATCCCCCATAGTCTTAGCTGGGGTCATCTCAGAGATACAGCCCTAATCCAGTTGTCTCTCCCAGTACCCTCTCCCTTTGGCCTCCCCCATTCTGATTCTTCTCATTTCCATCTCCCCTCCCCAACCCAGTTCCCTCCCTCCCCCTTCCCCCCCTCGTTGTCTACAATGTATGGAAATCCATCAATGTAGTCCACCATATAAACAAACTGAAAAAGCCCTTGACAAAATCCCAAACTCCTTTCTTATTTTAAAATTCAGTCTGGAACCCTAGCTAGTGGCATGGTGCTGCCCAAAATTAGGGTGGATTTTTCTATCTCAATTAGCATAGAGGTAACCCAGCCCTGTTAACAGCATCACAGCAGGCTTCTCCTCCGTAGCTCTATCTAGGAAGCATGGGTGTGCTACTCACTACAGAGATGCTGTCTTAGTCACCTTCTATCACTGGGGTGAAGCAGGAGGACCAAAAGTAAGTTGGGGAGTATAATGGCTAGTTTTGTGTGTCGATTTGACATAAGCTGGAGTTATCACAGAGAAAGGAGTTTCAGTTGAGAAAATGCCTCCCTGAGATCCAGTGGTAAGGCATTTTCTCAATTAGTGATCAAGGGGGGAGGGCCCCTTGTGAGTGGTGCCATCTGGGGGCTGGTAGTCTTCAGTTCTGTAAGAAAGCAGGCTGAGCAAGCCAGGAGAAGCAAACAAGCCAGTAAGAAACATCCCTCCATGGCCTCTGCATCAGCTCCTGCTTCCTGACCTGCTTGAGTTCCAGTCCTGACTTCCTTTGGTGATGAACAGCAGCCTGGAAGTGTAAGCTCAATAAATCCTTTCCTCCCCAGCTTGCATCTTGGTCATGATGTTTGTGCGGGAATAGAAACCCTGACTAAGACAGGGAGGAAGGGGGTTATTTGGCTTACACCTCCATGCCATCGTCTGTCATGGAAGGAAGTTACAGCAGAAACTCAAGCAGGGCAGAAACCTGGATGCAGGAGCTGACACAGAGGCCATGGAGGGGTGCTGCTTACTGGCTTGCTCCTCATGGCTTGTTCAGCCTGCTTTCTTATAGACCCCAGGACCACCAGCCCAGGGATGGCCCCGCCCACAATGGGCTGGGCTCTCCTGTATCAATCACTCTTAGGAAAAATACCCTACAGGCTTCTGTACAGCCGATCTTTTGGGAGCATTTTCTCAACAGAGGGTCCCTCCTCTTAGACGACTCTAGCTTGTGTCAAGTTGACATGAAACTATCTAGCACAGATGCTAAGTTGAAAGTGGACTTTCTCCTTAGCCATTTGCGCAATTTCTTCCGGCCAAAGAGGAAGGCAAGAATGGCCTTCAAACCACAGTCTCTAGACAACTCCTTTGTATGCTGGCATTTATTGTTTGAAACCTCTAACCTTCAGAGAGACAAAGCTGATGAATTTCTAAGGGGTTAGGAGTAGCAAGACTTCAATCGGAAGAGTTTTCACAAATGTGAAGGATCCCTGTGGCCTCAAGAAGGCACCACGTTCAGAGGAGCGTTTGTGAGAATCCCTCAGCCCCTTCTATGCCTCCAGGGTGAAGCACTTCTTTTGTCTGAACAGGATCTTGGGTGGATCCTGAAGGGACTGTAGTAGGAGCCAGAAGCCTGTGTCAGTAGTACCATAAATCAAGAGTAATTTTAAAGGGGCTTTGTGCTTGGGATGCTGTGACCCCTCTGGATACCACCTCCCTCCAGACATAGAAAGTTGTAGATACGTGGTAGACAGCACCCAGAGCCGCTTGCCTAAAAATGACGGGCTTGTATTTTCATCTCCAAAAATAGTGTGTTGGGCTTGGAATGCTCTCTTTCCCTCGTTGGGACTCGAGGATTATTGGATTACGAGGCAGAAAGCTTTTCCTGGCTTTGCTGAATGGTGTTTGAAGCCTGGAAGACAATGGTGACTGAAGTGTGTAGAAGCTTCCAGATTTAACAGCATTAGGCACGAGTGTTCTGATCACTGTCCTGTTTAGCTTCAGTTGTCAGCTTGACACAGCCTACGGCCACCTGAAAGGAGCTGAAGGATTGTCTCCATTAGATCAGCCTGTGGGCCTGTGTGGGGGTTGAGAGTGAGTTGTCTTGATTGTTAACTTATTTAGAAGGGCTTATCCCATGGTAGGCAGCAGCATCCCTTGCTGGGTGGTCCTGACTGTATAAGAAAGCCGTAGAAGCATAATCCTGCCAGTGAACCGGACATCAAGTAGCATCCTCTCTGGTTCCTGTTACACATCTATGGCTGTGGGGAGACATCCTCTGCGGGAGGTGATCCCACATGGAGTTGCAATCTAGCAGGCACTAAGTTCCAGCACTTTCAGACTTCAAACTTTGGGGTCGCATTCCTCATTGAACTGTGTGTTCACAAGTGGATAACTATTATTAAATAGCACATTTTAAAGATTTTTCTTTTTTTGTGCACTGGGTGTTCGCAGGTGACTAAGGACACAAAGCATGTCTGATCCCCTGGAACTGGAGTCACGGATAATTGTGAGCAAACTGATCTGGGGGCTGAGAAGCAAATTCAGATTTCCTTCGAGAGCAAAGTGCTTTGTGGTATGGAAGCGTCTCTCCAGGTCCCCGGATGGCAAATTTAAAAATATTACTTCATTGGCAGAACATAGAGTTGGATGGACATTCTTCATCCATCTTCCTGGTTTTTTGCTGAACGGCTCCTCCTTGTATCCTGAAGTTACAAAGCATTGGCTCAGCCACAGGGTGTCCACCTCTCTCCAAGTAGTTACTCCTCATCTTTTGGATCTAAGGAGTTCTCCTCCCTCAAGAAAGATGGAAAGATCACCCACATCCTGAGCTCACCTAAAATCAACGTCACCTTTGCAGATGAAAAGTGGAATGTCGGCTCATATGATTCCAGGTTTGAGGACAGGGGGATGGAAACAAACCCTTACTGTTTCAAAACAGCTGCTCTAGCGTCGTGGACACAGGCCTAGGTGCCGTGAGCGTAAGAAGGAAAAATAAGCTTCAGTGAAGAAGAAATTATGATGGATGCCATGTAGGTAGGAAGAAGAGAGCACCAGGGCTCCACACAGAGCCCTGCTCTGCCGTCCCCAATGACCAGCCAGGCTGCAGGGCATCACCTCCTGTTCTGTCCAACCTTGACAGTCATCGACGTTGCGACAAACCTTGTCATCTTCAAAGTTCACACTCGAGAGCTACGTAGTAAAGGCGTGTGGAAAATCAAATGTTTCAAATAAGAATCTAAGTTACTTTGATGAAATATAACAGAGAAGGGGGGATTTAATCAAGGATGGGCTGATTTCAGCTTATTGGAGCCGTTGTTGATGACGCGGCATCCCCAGTCAGGAATCAGATAGGAACCGGAAGTAGGACCCGTCTATCAAACCTTAAGACCCACCCCTCTGCGACCCACTTCCTTCACAACCGTCTCAAACAGTGACACCATCTGGTAACTAAGTGTTAAAGATACAGGAGTCTGTGGGGGACATTCCACATTCAAACCACAGTGGGGAGTTTCACATTCTGTGTTGGCTGCACACATAGCTGTCTAGGAGAGCGTGGAGCCAGCAGGCTGGACACCCCTGCAGAGAGTCTAGCTCAGGAGAGAAAATTTGGATGAAATAACAGGGAAAAAAAAAAAAAAGAAATTGCACTTTAGACCTTAAAATCCCTGTGGTCTGAGAGGCAGCCCAGTGCCATGAAGGCAGCCCAGTGGAGATAACGGCCTTGAAGTTCAGGACTCACCAGAGCTGTGGATTTAAATTTCAATGTCATGTACAGTTTCAGAGTTCATGTCCTCTTGCACCCTGTCTCATCAAGGGCAACTCTTAATCACTTGCTGTTTAACGCTCATAAACACTCTTAAGAGGAATAGTCAGAACCAGGGTCTCTGAAAGACCCCTGGCTTCCAAAACAGCTTTGAAGCCTCCTTGAATGGCAAAGGGCAAAAGAATAAGTCAAACAAATTGCCTGCCCAGGGCCAACACAGGGGAGGCAGGAGAGCTGGATTCAGAAGCGGGAGGTGGGAGAAGCCTGTGGACCTGACACAAAAGTCCTGTCTGAGGCAGGAGGATGGAACAAACTAGGGTCGATGGAGAGAATTCTCAGACTGCCAGGTCTCCAAGAAAATAGTACCAAGGTCCCAGAGCAAAGGTGGCCATCAGAGATGCTCTGGGTATGGACACTATGACAGGCCCAAAGTGGCGGTAGTTGGGGATTTTCAAATGTGCTCCTGCTCATGGACCCCGGAGAGATGAGAGAGGAGGCAGGCACACATGGAGCCAAATTCCTCTCCTCTCCCTTCCTCCCTCATTTCTTCTTTCCTCTCCTCTCCCTGTGACTCTTCATATGCATGCCTGGTTATTTCTTTCCTCTCCAATGGCTCTCTATTTTTTTTTTTTCTGACATGAAACCACAGACAGCCTTCAACAGCAAGAAGCTTAAATTATCCCTGGAGAAACCCATCATTATAGGAAGAGGAAATCTGCTTGCTCTCAGCATACATCTTGACCTCAGCAAAGGGTCCCCAGCCACCATGATCCATCCCACTAAACCCAAGGGACTGGGGACTCTTAGAAGGAGGAGGCTGAACAGAGAAGAAAAATAAGGAGTTGCTGATTTACGGTCCCGTCAGAAAAGATCCAGACAAGTCCAAAAAGCTGGAGAGTCATTAAAGGAACCAGCGTCCCCTGTCACTGCCTCAGTAAGAGGGAACCAGAGGGACGCGTGGACTGGAGGACATCTGGAGGCTGTGAGTGCATGCCATCATCGCAGGGGCCTCCAGATGGAGGTGAGTTAAGCCAAATCATCACCATGGTGTTATTCTAGGCACTGAGTCAGATGTAGACAGATAGAAACAGATAACCAAGTCACTAATAGGGAGATAATTGATAGATGATAGATAATAAATAGACAATGGGTAGGTAATATATGGCTAGATGCCAGATAATTTTAAATGATAGAAAGATAGTCAATAGCTAGTATGAGGATTTTTGTTTCAGTGGTAGTTTTTACTTACACTCATTGATTGATTGATTGATTGATTGATTGATTAGGGCTGGAGAGGAACACAGGGCCTCCACATGCAAGGTAAGCATTCTTCCATGAATCCACAGAATCTGCATCTCCATCCCATGAAGCCACTTTTAAAGAAGGCTGTTCTGCCAGCTTCCCTGCCCCTCCCAATTTCCTGTTTCTCATTCACGTTCTTAAGTGACTACATGAATAAGGGCTGGTTTCTCAAGTCCGACCTTGCCCCCATGCCACCCCAAATCTCTGGTACCCACATTCTCCTAGGTGTCTGGGGGTTAAGTCATATTCCAGAGCTAAACCTACTTCTGCAGGTCTTTTCTTAATTCTGCCCTATTTCCACCTCATACACATCTCACAGGGCTTTGCTAGCCTCTGTGTCTGACTATCTATCTATCTATCTATCTATCTATCTATCTATCTATCTATCTATCTATCTATCCATCCACCCACCCATCCATCCATCTATCTATCTACCTATCTATGCATCCATCCATCCATCCATCCATTTATCTGTCTGTCTGTCTGTCTACCTGCCTACCTACCTACCCTACCATGGCTGTAATGATGGCGATGGTGGTGATGGTTTTTTGTTGGAGATCATAGTGGTCTGGTGGTGATTGATAGTGAGGGTTGTGTCGTGTTGTTGTTGTTGGCTGTAGTGGAGGTGACCATGGTGGTGCTGGTGGCTATGGCAGAGGTGATGGTGGTGGTGATGGCCATGGTGGAAGTAGTCACAATTGTGCTGGTGGTTGTGGTAGAGATAATAGTGGTCTGTGGTGATAGTGAGGGTTGTGTTGGTGGTGGTGGTGGCTGTGGTAGAGGTCATAATGGTAGTGATTGTTGTGGTTGAGGTGATGGTGGTGGTGACAGTTGTGGTGCTGGTGATGGCCAATCTTTCACGACGGACGCTATTGTATCCAATGATCATTGGAACCAAATTCACGAGAACCTGGTAGAATCGCACATCGTCACCAAACATCCACATGGCTGAAGGAGAGGTTGCCTCTGTCTGGGCGACTTTTTCTAAGGCAAAGAGGCCACTTGAGACACAGGCTTCTCAGAGACCACTGGGAGGAGAGAGAAAAGACTCCAGACACCTGGCTATTTTCACCCTGCCTGGAGGCAACCTCCACTAACCTTTGCTATCTGGTCCAGTTGTCTTCCAGCCTTCATTTCCCTATTGGCCAAACAATGCTGGGCTTCGCAGTAATTATAATTAGCTAGTAGAAGGACGCATGTAGAGAGCACAGCACAGTCCGGGCACAAAGTGTGCACCAGGCCTTGGCATCTGCCACAGGAAAGTGCAACTCCCACAGGGGGAAGAGAAGATAAAGGGAATTTACAACAACAGTGGCCCTCAAAGATGCTAAGCATTCTGCTAACCGTCATCATTTAACCCCATGGTCACAAAGTGCACGTAGGACTGTGTGCAGGTTGTTTTTTGTCAACTTGACACAAAGTAAAGTCACCTGGGAAAGAGGAACCTCAGCTGATATTGCCTCCGTCAGATTGGCCAGTGGGGCACTGTATTAGTCAGGGTTCTCCAGAGTCACAGAACTTATGGGTAGTCTCTCTATAGTAAGGGAATTTGTTGATGACTTAAGTCTGTAGTCCAACTCCCCAACAATGGTCAGCAGGAGCTGTGAATGAAAACCCGAGGATCTCGCAGTCGCTCAGTCCCACAGGGCACGCAGGCGAAGAAAAGCGAGTCTTCCTTTTTCCAATGTCCTTATGTAGGTCTCCAGCAGCAGGTGTGGCCCAGATTAAAGGTGCGTACCACCACACCTGAAACTTGTATCTTCCAGACTCACGAGCTAGATCACAGGTGAGCCTTCTCATTCTGGATTGTAGTTGACTCCAGATATAGTCAAGTTGACAATCAGGAATAGCCACTACAGGCATTTTCTTGATTAATTGTTGGTGTGGTAAAGGGGCACGTGCTGACCCAGTCATTGCCGTGATGCCGCCAAAACACTGGTGAAGTGGGGCTTATATAACTGGCTATCTGGTGAGGAGTTCAGAGGGATGCGTCCACCAACTCTGCCCGAGTTCTCTCACTAGGTCTTTCCTGCATTCATCCAAGTTTCTCACTTCTCTTCCCTGTCCTGGGGCTAGAATCCAGGACCTCACATGAGCTAGGCAAGTGCTCTACTTCTGAGTCACACCTGCAGTCTCGAGGTTCCTGACCATGTGCTTGTGTGTGTGTGTGTGTGCGTGTGCGTGTGTGCGTGCGTGTGTGTGTGTGTGGGGGGGGGTCTGGGCCAAGCTGGGGTGCCTTGGCAAGGAAGTTTACAGAGAAGCCATCTCCCCCATCCTGAGAGGAACATATTGTTTACACGTTTAGGGCTACAGAGACCCAGCTTCAAATGGATTAGCCATTTAAGAAAGAAAATCAAAATAAAGTTTACGCTTGCTCTCCAAGGAACAGCAAAGAGAGCACACAGCAGCTTTTCTCACTGTTTGTGGCCAGGACCAAACACACTCTGTACTTGGCTTCCCTGGGCTGCTGGATCTGGCAGCTCATAATTCAGAGACAAAACTCTTATGGAAATTTAGGGTCCTCACATGCTCCCTCAGCAGCCCAGTGGATTCCCAGAGGGTATTCTGGCTGGGACTTCTTGGCTTGTCTTGGCTTGGCTAGGAAGCTGAAGGCTTAGAGGACTGAGGAAGGAAGGAAGGGTCTTCCCCTTCTACCCCCGCCACCCCTTCCACCCTTTTTGACCTGTGCTGGTGTGTGTTTGCCGAGCGTTCTTCGACGGGTCTCAGGGAAGTGGGCTGGAGGGATAATTATGTGCCTGGTAATTACAACCAGCCATGGAGGAAGAGCTGAGTATGCCAAGCGGTGGTCCTGCCAGCTGGAAGACGCCCTCAAACGAGGGATCTGCGGCTGGCTCTGCAACTCGGCAGGGCTTACGTTTTTTTGGCTGTGCACTTGAGAGAGTTCAGCCTCACCCTCTCTGTTTTAATTTTGTTCATTTTTCTTTCTCCTTTCTCTCTTTAATTTCCACTTCAGAAGGGAGCTGGTGAGTTGGTTGTGAAACTCACTTGGATTCTGAATCTGGGCTTTTTCAGATCTGTGGAGCAGCGGGGGAAAGGGGGGGAGCTGCCTAGGGCTTGTTCTTCATTCTCTGGGTGGAGGGCGCTATATGGCTAATAGTTCTTGAATGAAATAAAGGCACCCGCAAAGTGGATTGATATTAAGGTGCACTTACAATGCACCCTGGGCATGCTGGAGCTGTTCTGTGGATTTTTTGCATGTATGAGCGGCAGGGTCTTCTTGCCTCCCCATTCAGGAAGTCAGTCATGGCACAGTAGCCTGGGTACTTCCCAGCTGGGCTCCCCAAGTACGTGGTGTTTGAGTCCCACCTCGGTTATTCTGCTCCAGCAGTCTGCCCTCAGGGGGAATTTCACTCAGACACGGGCTGCTGGTCCAGCGTGTTTAATGGAGGTCTCCTGGTCCCTCCGCCTTCTTTCTCCTTTCTCCTCCTCTCTCCTCTTTCTCTTCCTGGTCCCCACCTGTGACCCCCAGCCAGGTAACTAAAGCCTATCTCTATTCTCCTCAGCCATTGGCAATAGCCACTTTCATTTAACCGATACCTTTACATTGAAGATCAAGGTTTACACAACAAAGGCCAGTGTATAGCAGAGTTCGCTCATCTGGAAGCAACCAGGTCTTGAGGTCCAGAATCTAGCATTTGTATACACATCACTAGACTGCCCCCCAATAGATGGAGGGATGAGTGTTGGAAAGGTAGATGGAGACTTTTGGGCTTCCACTCAGTGCCGTAGCCAGCAGGTGGTCGTGACATTTTGGCCAGAGCTCCTGGCTCATCTCTCTTGCCTTGTGTTGTCCTTGTCTATGAAAGTCTTAGGCCCCACCAGAAATCCTCCTTCACTGGGTTTAGGTACATGAAGGGAAACAGATGTGGTAGTTACTCTTGACCCTGTGGAAAGAGTCCAACACTCCCAGATTGCCATGGGCTGCAAAGTCTCAGAGTTGAGAGATATTTATTTAAGACTAGCAGCAGGGCTGAGGGTGTGACTCAGTGGTCAAGCATCTACCTAGCATGCCAAGGCCATGGGTCCTAGTCCTAGCACTGGAAAAAAAAACCAAACAAACAGAAAATGGGCCATCGTGGCCACCGTAGCCCCCAATGACTTGGTAAAGTCTGCAACGTGAGCCCTTGAGGACCATAATCTGCTGTGAGGCTTTGGGTGGGACTAGTGTGATATCCTATCTGCAGGACTTATCAACGGGTGACACTGGGCAGGGGACCCAATTCTCTTCATCTGTGAATTGGGAGTGATGCTTATGTCTGTCTCAGAGGACTGGTCTGCAACGATGCTTGAAAGACACCCAGCGCTGAGGCCTCTGAGGAAACATGACGCTGGGCCCCTGGCTGTAGCTTTCACTTATAGTTAGTGGCAGAGTCTAACATCCCTGTCTTCAGCAGGCTGCTGGCTGATTTTCTTGGGCATAGCTGCTTTCTCAGTCTTATTTTCTGGGGTTGAAATGGAACAGCACATGTCCTGTTGAGACTGACTGATGTGTTCGTATTCTGCTGCTTTCTATATCCACGTGTGTATATGTGTATGCATATGTATGTATATGTATATGTCTGCGTATATGTCTGTGTGTGTGCATGTTTGTATATATGTGTTTGTATGTCTATTTATGTGTGTTTGTGTATATGTGTATGTGTATGTTTGTATGTCTATGTATATATGTGTGTGTATGTGTTTATATGTCTGTGTATGTGTATATGTGTATCTATATGTTTATGTATGTATATGTATGTATGTATGTGTGTGTATATGTGTGTGTTTGTATGTCTGGGTATATTATGTGTGTGTGCATGTTTGTAGGTCTGTATGTGTGTATATGTGTTTGTATGTCTATGTCTATGTATCTGTGCATATGTGTGTACATGTGTATGTGTATTTGCAAGTCTATGTATATGTGTATGTGTGTATGAGTGCTTATATGTTTGTGTGTGTGTATGTGTATATGTGTTTGTATGACTCTATGTGTGTGTGTGTTTGTATGTCTGGGTATATTATGTGTATGTGCATGTTTATAGGTCTGTATGTGTGTATGTGTGTTTGTATGTCTGTGTATTTGTACATGTGTGTGCATTTGTGTGTATGTTTGTATGTCTACATATATGTATGCATGTTTATATATCTGTGTATGTGTGTTTGTGTCTGTGTGTGTAGGGATATACACTACCCGTCATGGACTAGGTCTACTGCCCTTTGTAAATTCCCCATCATCCCTCTCTGAAGTCAGGGTGATGGAATGGGTGGCTTAATGATCACTGGATGGGGAAGGCTCAGAAGATTCCAAGGAAGTGTGGCCAGCGTGTTCTTGCTGCTGCTCACACTTCAGCTCCCAGGCTCCTTGGAGGAAGGTGATCTGATGACCCTGTACAACTCAGAATGACCTTGAACCTTGAGCCTTTCCCTGGAGTCTCTCTGGCCTGACTTGTGTGCATCTCTCTGACGTCATCTCTACTCCCGGTTCCCAGACCCACCCTGGTGCAGCTGCAGTTCTCTCTCTCTCTCTCTCTCTCTCTCTCTCTCTCTCTCTCTCTCTCTCTCTCTGCACACAAGCACTTTGATAGGCTATATCTGTTTCCACCTCAGGTCCTTGGCACCAGCTACTTCCTCTGCAAGTCTACCCATTCAGAGTTCTTTTCGTAGTTGATTCTTCTGACTGCTTAAGGTTGCTGCTCAATGCCCTTGCCTCATGGAAGCCTCCTGGGTTACCCTATTTCAGGAAGGTCCCTGTACTTCAGATGCTGTCTGTCACATTAGATTAGCTCATCTGCATTCTGGAAGATGCTGTCTCACCACGCAGGATGTGAAATCTCACTCATTTGTGGCTTTGTCTCCTTACCTAAGATAGGGACCTCAAATATCTTGGTCCTAGGCATAGCTCCAGCAGCTTGGATGAGACTGGGCATCCCATATCCCATAAGTATTCGTCAGAAAAATGATGTCAGAGACGATCAGTCCACGTGAGAGCTAGGGGGTGATCAGAGTAGGGAGAAAATCTGGATGCAGAAAGGAGTTGAAAACATGTGTCCTATGCTGAGTGCCAGAGGCGTGGCTAACAGAGACATTGTAACAGCCCTAGATAGAGGGTATGCTGGAGCTCTGAGGTTTCCTGCAAGGCCTGATATTGGAACAAGAAATCAAGAGTGGAGAGAGTGCCCGGAGAGAAGGCTCCGCGGTTAAGAGCAGACTCCTTGCCGCTCTTGCAGAGGACTGGAGTTCAGTCTCCGCGTACTCTGGGCAAAGCCTGGGGAATCTCTCATGAACATTTAACAGGTTCAGATGGCCAAGCATGGGCAGGGAGCTAGAGGAAGCTGGCTTCAACCTGCCATTGAGTAGCCTCAGGATTGTCTCAGCCAGCTGTTACTACATGACAAACCACCCCAAATCTTAGTGGACAACTCCATAAATGCTGTACTGATTTGGAGGAGGCTGCTGGAGCTGTTCATGGGTCAGCAGGCAGTTTCTGGGTCAGTCCGGGGTGGCTGGGCTACCACAGTTCAACACTGCGGTTCACTTCTGGACCACGGTGACTCTTCAAGCTTTTTATGCCCAAGTTTAGAGCTAGCATATAGACCTGTGTCTCCCTCTGATAGTCAAAGTGAATCCAAGCATCATTTGGTTCCAGTTTAGAAGGTTGAGAAGATTCACTTCTCAATGGGAGCTAGCTGCAAAGAGTGCAGGGAAATGACTGCAGATTTCTGAGCCTCCTGGAACCTGAGCTAGGATGTGCAAGTGTCTTCCTAGAGCATTATCATGAGTTAGCACCATCATGGCTATGGCTTTGGTTACCATGGTGATCAGTATATGGTGCCCAGGCAGAGGCAGAGGCAAAAGAACTGAGTCCAGGACCTGATAATCCACAGATCTAGATTAAACCAGTTGGGCCTGTTTTGGCCTTCCATTTACTGTCTGTAAAATGGGCTCGCTCCTTCCTGTCCATTGTACGGTTATGAAAGTCCTTTGCAAATCCAGCAAACAATTCAACACATTGTCATATTAATTGAGCACCACTGAGAGCATGACATTTGGAAAGACAGAACTCTTTGGACTTTAGAGGAGGAAAAGAGTGGACAAGCGCTCTTCCATGCAGATCTGTGTCATGTTAATGTAGATACAGGTGGTGGTGGTTAAGCCACGCCTACTGTTTTCTGAGGGATTCCACCCCCTGGGGTCTGTGCTAAACATGAGAGCCGACTCATACAGTTACCATGGCCCTTCCTCGGCCTGGCCTCTGCCTTCCTCTGCAACTTCACCTCTCTGAGCCTCAGTGTTCTTCTCTGTAAAATGGGATTAGTATTAATGATGACCCTATAGGGCCGCAGTGAGATTAAATAAGACAGCCCTCCAGAAACCCTTGCACCCAGCCTGGTGCCCACGGCTTGACAATGTGAGCCTACGTCTTAGGTTGCTGTGTGTTTCTTAGGTTGCTGTGTGTTTCCTATAACCCCTCAGATGAACAAACAGTCCCCACTTCACGGATGAGGAAACAGAATCCACAAGGACCCCAGAGATGCAGGCAGCTACTGGAACGCCAGAAAGAAATCGGAAAATCCGTGATCATTGGTGAATCCCACCCACCAAATTCCAGAAAGAACTGTAATGAGTAAAACCCCTGGTTGGGTTGGTCCCTCTGGGCAGCAGAGGGCTTCTGCCTGGTTTTTTGATTTTGCAACTCAACACCCACCCCCGGTGGTGTGGCGGATCTGAGGCCGTGACCTTCCTAATGCTGTGGCCCTTTAGCACAGTTTCTCATGGTGTGGTGACCCCAACCATAAGGTTATTTTCATTGCTACTTCAGAACTGTCATTTCGCTGCTGTCGTGAGTCCTAATGTAACTAGTTTTGGAGATAGAGGTCTGCCGCAGGGATTGAGACCCACACGTTGAGAACCACTGATCTAACGTGACCCTCTGCTCAGATCCTCACGCCAGCCCCTCTCCCCGAACAACAGCTGAGACTTCGTAGAAAGAGGCGATGAGGAAGACCCATCCACGTGACTACATTGGTACCTCAGCCTCTGTCCTAGACCAGACCGCCAGCCTCCATGTTGGCACCTGCATGGATGGAATTCCCTGTAGAGATGACACATGGCAGGCAGGGGACTGTGGGTTTTTCTCGGGATGAGGAGGACCCCAGCCTTACACCCATAAGCCACTGGTTTCTGTCACAGACAAGCAAATGCCAGGACATCTGCTTAGCTGAATGTTCTCTGCAGGCATGGGAGACCCCCGGTGAAGGCCTGTTGGGAAAACAGGAGGTGCTGGCCGTGGACTGTTGATAGCCTCCTGGGGCAAAGTGGTTTGTCACACAGCCGAGGAAAGAGCTCTCGGCTGCTGGTCTGGCCAGCCTTTGCTTAGGATTCATGTCACTGAAATGCACTGAGCAGCTGTGTGTGTGTGTGTGTGTGTGTGTGTGTGTGTGTGTGTGATACATGTGTGTGCATGCGTGCCTGTGTATGAAGGTGGAGGGGGATTTCCACCTCCCAGGCTTGACATCACATGAATCCTGCTGTATCTTTGAGTCCATTTCTCACCCTCTCTGGGTCTTGCTTTCTTCATCTCCAAGATGGGGCTGGATAGAAATAGCTGATAGGGCGATGTTACATAGGGTCAGATGACCAACAAATACCTGTAAAGACTTAGAAAAGACATCTAGGTGGACAGGACTTAAAATTATCATAGCACTGGGTCATGATGGTTGGCAAGCTGCCCGTTTTACAGATGGGAAACTGAGGGCTAGCAACGATCGTTGGCTTGCCTGAGGTCCCAGATCATGACTAGACCATCTGAAGGACCCATCTTGCCCCGCTCTTCTCCTATCTGACTTTTTAAAATTTCTCTTTGCTCCTTTTCTTTTTGTGACAGGGTCTCTCACTCCCTACAACTTACTTAGGTGAGGCTGGCGTGCTGAGATCTTCAGGGACCTTCCGGACTCCATCTCTCTAGATCTGGGATTACAAACTTGACTCAGCTATTTTTCTTGGGGTCTGGGGACTGAACTCAGATCTTCACGCTTGTGATCTAATATCCGACAGCCCCAGCCCTCTCCAGATCTCTCTTTATTTTTCATTTTGAGACAGGTTTTTACTCTGAAGCCCAAGCCTGCTTGGCCTTGCAATCTTTCTGGCTCAGCTTTTCAAGTGGCTGGGTTTATAGTCCTGTACCACCAGGCTCAGCGATTGAAGTATTTTTTTGGTCCAACCTCAGACCATTGTCTCCTGTTCTTGTAGGAAGCTGAAACAGCATACTTCTCGTAGTGCTGGGCAGCTGCCCCCATCCTTGTGACTGTCTTGCCTCTGGGTCTTGGCTTGTCCTGTCCATGGTCTGGATAATTCCTTCCCCATTCCCGGAGGGCCATATTCCATTCTTTCTGGTTTGCCCCACTTGGGCCCCTTTTGCAGACTTCATCACAGCTGTCTGACATCTGGGAACCCATTTATTTCTGAATCTGCAGGTCTTAGCTCAGGGTCCCAAGAAGCCACCGCTCCCCCATCTCGGCTCTTCAGAGGTCAGCCAAATCTAGATCTATTTACATCTTGGGCTCCTCAGAGCCTAGATGGGTATTTGTAGTGCCCATTGCATGTAGACTCTGTTGCAAGGAGATACTGGGAACAAATAGAGTCTCACGGAAGACCAGACCTGGGACCCCTGCAGATATTGGGCTTTCTCT
Source organism: Uromys caudimaculatus (assembly GCA_028551405.1). Lineage (NCBI taxonomy): Eukaryota > Metazoa > Chordata > Mammalia > Rodentia > Muridae > Uromys > Uromys caudimaculatus. The sequence goes on from CM052721.1 coordinate 41,087,881, forward strand.
TGTCTTTATACTCTTTCCATAAGCAGGTCCTCAAGCAGTGTTTGTTGAGTGAATTACTAAGTGTATCCATGGGTGAAGCTAGCAACATGAGGCAGGAGCTGCCCAGCATCACTTAGACTCTACAATCCTCAAGCCAAGAGATGGCGTTAGGATCCATATCCTATCCTGCCTATCCTCCATCACCCCCCGCCCCCCCAATGGCTGGCACACAGTAGGTCCTCAGATCCCACCTGCCCCTGACCAATTCACCATAGTGTTACATAGAAAAGCTGCCCAGCCTTGGGTCCCCCAGGGGATGTTTTCTAGCCAGCACCCACCCCCACCCCCACCCCCACCCCCACCCCCACCCCCACCCCCACCCCCAGCCACTGCTGAGTTCTTCTCGCTTCTGTGGTTGGAAGCCTGTTTCTGAGCATTGTGCAAACATGGTTTTGTGTGGTTGGAATGCATTTTTTAAATGTCACTAATTACTCAATAGCCTGTGACCACTCTTTCAGGGTTATAATTGGTCTGTCATGTAAATAGCTAATTAGGGGCCTTGAAGAAGGGGCAGAGGGGAGGCCTGCCCAAGGCCTTCTGACTACTTCTTTCTCTCCAGACCCCCATGGGAGACCCTGGGGTCTCTTTCGTCATTGGCTGGAGGAGAAGTGACATTCTCGGGCCCCAGCAGGGACTGAAGACCTCAGACCTCCCGGATAGGCTGGGGTCGGCACATATCCGCACTCAAGGAATTCTCAGGCCACCAAGTTTAATGGGAACCAACTGTCCGTGCCCTCCGCCCACTCTGGTGCCCAACAGAGCCTACTACTTCCCAATCCAGACGGCTCACATGTGTGACACCGCAGTGTGCCAGTTGGCCTTTCTCCCCGGGTAGCCGGGCTGCTCTGGTCCCGTCTGGTCTTTTCCCTGTGAGCATCCACAGTTGGGTCTGAAGATATGGAGCTTACCTGAAAGCATTTCACAGAACACATCTCGCATTTGCTTTCCTTCTTCTTGGTGTCTTAAAACACAGGATGTCTTTTGCTTTGCTCGAGTGAAAAATAGGTTTCGGAGTCGGCTAGTGGGTGAAGCACATGCCACCAAGCCTGGCCATCTGAGTTCCGTCCTCTAGATCTACACAGTGGAAGAGAACCAACTGTCCTCTAATCTCCACGTGCCTGCCATGGAATACGCGTGTGTTCGTGTATGTGTGGGCGTGCATGTGTATGTGTGTACACACACATACACGTACATACAACCACAGAAGTAAATAAATTC
>CM052721.1:41091637-41132652 GCA_028551405.1 Uromys caudimaculatus
CATTGTGTATCTGCATCACTCCCCCACGTCCCCTGCTCCCCTCCTTCATGTCCCCCATTTCCCCCTTCAAATTCACAATCCGTTAACTATTATCAATATATAACTCTGTATGTGGGACATGTATATGAAACAACAAGATGTATATGTGAGCGTATATGTGCACACGTCTATAAACTTGCTGATTGGTGGGTCTTTTTAGCGTTACTTAGATGTATTCGTGCTCAGGGCGGTCCCCTGGGATTGGGGATCTTGTTCCTGCAGAGGACTGGCTTTAAAGCCAGGACATTCACTGTGAGGCAGTGCCTTTTACCTATGACAAGGAAACTGCCCCCAGGAAATCTCAACGATGTGGTTGCCTACACAAGGCAGTGACAACAACAGTTGACATCCCAAAGTGGATAAGAGGAATCTCACTAGGTCCCACCCCTAACTGAAGAGCTACAGGTGATCCATAGTTGTGTCTTTCTATAAAATGGAGGGCTTTTTCCTCTCTCACCTCTTGTATTTTCCTTTAGAAAACATTTCTCTCTCTCTGTCTCTCTGTCTCTCTGTCTCTCTCTTTCTCTCTCCATCTGTCTCTGTTTCTCTCTCTCTCCCTCTTTCTCTCCACCCCCCCCCCCGTGTGCATAAATGCTAATGCCATATCAAGCTCATGGAGATGACAGGCAACTTGGGAGTTTCAGCTCTCCATAATTGGACTTGGGTATCAGGTACGTTTACCCACTGAGCAATCTTGCCAGCTGGTATTTTCTTAATTCTTGGAGTTCTCTCTATTTTTAAAAATATAATTTGGGGAGCTGGAATGATGGCTCAGAGGTAAAGAGCACTGGGTGCTCTTTCACAGAGCCTAGGTTTGATTCTTAGCACCCACATGACAGCTAATAACCTTCAGGACTTCCAGTCCCAGGGGCCCCGCAACACCATTTTCTGGCCTCCTTGGGCGCCAGACATGAGTCCGGTGCACAGATATACAAGCAGGCAAAACTCCCATATACATACAAATAATAAAATAATTAAAGTTTTAACTTAAATTTGTTTTTATTATACTTTTTCTTTTTTCTTTATACACCTCTCCCTTTTCTAACTCTTTCCAAATTCTACTCAATATGTACCTCCTAGCTTCAAATCTTCCATAGTCCACAGAGTTCAGTTAGAGTTGCCCACATGTGCGTGAGTGTGGGGCCATCCATCGGAGCGTGGGTGCTCTGCCAATGGGAACACCCTAACAAATGGTTCTCCCTGCCCAGCAGCCATTAGCTTCCTTGGTAAGGTGTGGGCCTGGAGAGCCCCTCCCCCATCTAGGCTGGCATTCTCTTTTGGAAAGGTTCTTGGAGCTACTAAACCCAAGGTGAGGGCATTTTAAGAATCTGGATTCATATTGTTTTTGTTTTTTTTTTTAATTTGATTTTATTTTTGCTAAGATACATTCCATGTGACATCTTGCAGTTTCTCTCCAGTTTCATCACCAGAAGGAACATGAATTCATTCATTCATTCATTCATTCACCACCTATTGAACACCCACTTCACTCCAAACCTTGGCCTGCCTGGTTTTTCCGGTTAGAATGATGGAGGCTTCCCAGCTGGGAGTCAGAATTCACACGGAGCTGAAGCTATGATTCCTTTCTCCTTGGCCTCAGACATCCCCTGGGGCCCTCTGCCTCTTTGGAGGAGGCGCCTAGTGGTCTAGTATTTTCAAGGTGTAAGCTAGCCCCATGCATCCAGGAGACAGAAGCAGAAAGCATCACTTCTCCAGCCCCTTGGAGTGGATGCTTAGGTGTCTACCAGAGCATTAAGCACTTGGCCTCCTCACTCCCTCTTCACTCCAGCAAGGCTTTTACACGGAGCACGAGTGCCCATAAATAACAGGCTAACCTATAAATAAATACAAGCTGGGAGCCCACAAAAGCCCCTGACAAATGCTGTTTATTTAATTTCTCAAGTGTGGTCCATTTGGGTGCAAGGAGAAGAGGGCCTGAGCTTTAACTAGGCCCGTCGGCGAATCGCTGAGGCTTGCCTTTCCAGTGGAGGGGCCATCTTGTTCTCTCCCTGATACTTTGTTGCGCTTTGTGCAACAGCTGAGCTGTCTGAAGCTGGGGGATCGGGGACAAAAGAGGGTTTTTTTTTTTCCTGATGAGGCTTATCTCCATCACTTTAGCCTGGCTGGCACCAAGCCAGAATGATCTGTGATCTATGCCAGTAGAAAGACCTAGAGCACACCTCGCTTTTTACTGAGGTGGAGATGGACAGCAGCATAAAGCACCTGGACTTTAAAGCACCTAGACTGTTCCTTATTTCAGGAGCAGGTATGTAGTGGGTCCTCTGTTTCCTGCCCCAGGGCCTTTGCACGTGCCCTGCTTAAGATGCCTGTCTCTTCTTTTTCCTATAACCAACTCTTCCCAACCTGCTCCCCTGGAATGCTTTCTCTGTCTGATAACAAGCAAGGGACCAGAACCACTTGTTTGTCTTGTAGCATCCCGTGTGGTTCTTTTAAAGTCCCATTCACCATTCCAGTGACATTATCTGCTCTGTCGTTACTGGTTGATCACTTGCCTAGCTCACCTGAGTAGCAAGTCTTCCCCCTGCTCCTCAGATCTGCACCCCTATGGCCTCTCATCTGAGCTTCCCCATGCTCCACTTCCGTGGCCTCTGCTTATCAAGGCAGCCTGAGAAGAATTTTGGAAACGTGGGTCACGTTGTGTTCTCTGCTTGGGACCTCTACGGTGCTCCTGTCTTACTATCAATGAATAATAGAGACCTACCCATGGCTTGCTAGATCCTGAGATCTGAGCCCACAAACTCTCTGACCTCGTTTCCAGCCACACCCCTTTTGATCACTCTGTTCCAACCACGTTGCTCTTCCTGGAGTTCTAGAAGAGTCCATGCACAACCCATATAGAGAAGAGTTCATTCCTTAAAATGTCAAGATCAGCATCCAGACACTGGCCTTCCTTGGTCATCTTCCCAGAAGCTCTCACCATGTGCTGACTTCGTTCCTTCATATGCTTCATGTCATGGAGCACGCATTTAACCAGCTCAGTATTGACCTTCCCCTACACAGTATGCTAGTCTCCACAAGGACAGTGTCTTGTATTCCTCTCCTCCTCTCTTCCCACGGCCTAGACCAGTCGCTGACACATAGAGGATGCTCCATGGGACTACCTGGCTTATACAAATGTCATATTTCAACCAATGAAAAGCCTCTGTTGAGGCTGACCAACTAGCACAAGCGAGGCGGCTTCTGTTGCTGGGGGTTAATCCGAGGTCGCCTGCTTACCTTTGTTTTATTTCTTTTTCTTTTTTTTTCTACTCCAGATAAGGGCAAAGATTCTCCAGCAGAGGTCTTAGCAATTCATGGTGGAATTTGGTTAAGACATGGAGATATCCTCCCCTCAAATGAAATAGGACAAGAGCAGTATAGCTAGAACCCTGGGCCAAAGGAAGCAGATTACCAGATGAAGTCTAGACAGGTAGAATCTTCCAGAAAGTTGTGATATCTCTGGGGCTAGGGAGATAGTGAGATTGGTAAAGTTTTACCCTGCAAGCACAAGAACCAGGATTTGATCTCTGAAACTCACATTAAGCCCTTTTAATCTCGTTCCCCTGAGGTAGAGACAGGTGGATCCCTGGGGCTTGCTGGCCAGTCAGCTTAGCCTAGTTGGTGAGTTCTAGGCCAGAGAGACCCTGTCTTTAGAAACAAGATAGACAGAGCCTTAGGAACAACAACTAAAGTTGTCCTCTGACCTCCACACACATGTCCACACACACATACATTGCCCCCTCCCTTCCCGAAGAACACACACACACACACACACACACACACACGCACACACATAGGCACACGTGCACACAGTCACATTTAATTTGATTCTTAGTGGGTGGCTGATAAAAGGTACTTCATTCCCAGGTGGCAGCTGTATGCTACTTGGTAGTTGAAGGGTGCTTTCAGTCTGGCAGCTCTGAGTTTGAGCATGGACTGTGGGGCGGGGCCATGTGTTGACCAGAAAATCTGTCCTCGCCGTGCCTTGGACAGCCATATATGTTCACAGTAAATGTTGTTTGGCTTTGCACATGGTCCTTGGATGGACCTCAGGGTCAAAAGAGCGTTGAGGTGTCTTGGCTCTTTGCTTGATCTGAATAATGTATGCATTTTCCTGCTTCTGTGATATGTTAGGGCTCTGATTTATGACCACGATGCGCCCCTCCACTTGCCCTGGCTTTTGTTAATGACCTCTCATGAATTATCCACGAAATGAATGTTGGATGAGCTAATTAGGCATTAACCTTACATTAGTGATCAACCACACAATTGGACCCTTCACAGCTACTAAAATGCCAGCACAGAGCGGTAAGTATCCTAGAGAAGAGAGTCAAATGACAAGGTGCGGAAGCAAGAAGATAGGAGAAGTTTGAGCGTGCCTGGAGGAGGGGAAGGGATCAGGGAGCGGGCAGACGTCATGAATGTTAGGGACCGGACAGGTTAGCTGTGTGAGAACGGGTAAGTAAACACCCTTTGACTTGACAACCAGCATGCACCAGGCTTTGGGGAAGGTTCCTCTCTTCTGTGCATATGGAAGCTAGAAGCTGATGCTGGGATGTCTGCCTCTATGGCTCTCCACCTTAGTTTCTGAGACAAGGTCTCTTTGCTAAACTGGAAGCTTATGATTGGGCTACTCTAGCTGGCTAGTGAACCCCTGGGGTGTACCCGTCTTCTCTCCTAACTGCTGGGGATACAGGCATGTGCCCCTGCCCCCACCTTTTATGTGGGTGTCAGGGATCTGAATTCAGGTCCTTGTGCTTGTATGGCAATCATTTAATCCACTGAGCCACATTCCTGGACCCTTGTGGTTAATAATAATAATAATAATAATAATAATAATAATAATAATAAAATAATAATAATAATATGAACGCAAACTTACCCTATAACTTAGTTTGGATGTAGACACTCAATCCTCTTGCCTCAGCCTCCTGAGTCCTGCCTTGTCCAGTCTCTGCTTTCTACCCCACCCCTGCTCTCTTTCCCTCTCTCTGGAAAACTTGTTCTTAATTCTCAGAGTTAAAGAATGTGCAGCCAGCTTAGGGCTGGAGAGGTGGCTCAGTGGTTAAGAGCACTGACTGCTCTTCCAGAGGTCATGAGTTCAATTCCCAGCAACCACATGGTGGCTCACAACCATCCATAATGAGATCTGTGCCCTCTTCTGGTGTGTCTGAAGACAGTTACAGTGTACTTATATATAATAAATAAATCTTAAAAAAAAAAAAAAAAAGAACACCCAGCCCATATTGTCTTCCCTGAGCCACCTTGGAACAGTCAGCCATGTTTAAGTCCTGGTAGAATTGAACGAGTATCCTAACTTGGACCAGGGATAATTGGTTTAGCAAAGTTGGATGAAATCCTTCTAATAAGTATCTAGGAGACCTTAGATAATTAATGTAAATAGATAAGTTACATGGTGATAAATGGTTACATTGACACATATCAAACACATGTATGTGAACAAACACGTACACACGTTCAAACAGGCTGCTTTGCCCTTCCACTAATAGAAACTGTCCTGTCAGGCAGGAGACTGCTGTGCATCATGTGACCAAAACCCACCATTCACCCTAGCCCATGACTGATTGAAAGAGAGGCAGGTACCTGATCAGAGGCAGACAAGTCTCAGGTTTGCTGTGAATCGGAACCAGACAAGTCGAAGATCTGTCTTAGTCAGGGTTTCTATTCCTGCACAAACATCATGACCGAGAAGCAAGTTGGGGAGGAACGGGTTTATTCAGCTTACACTTCCACACTGCTGTTCATCACCAAAGGAAGTCAGGACTGGAACTCAAGCAGGTCAGGAAGCAGGAGCTGATGCAGAGGCTATGGAGGGATGCTGCTTACTGGCTTGTTTCCCCTGGCTTGTTCAGCTGGCTTTCTTATAGAACCCAAGACTACCAGCCCAGGGATGGTACCACCCACAAGGGGGGCCCTCCCCCCTTGATCACTAATTGAGAAAATGCCTTACAGCTGGATCTCACAGAGGCATTTCCTCAGCTGAATCTCCTTTCTCTGTGACAACTCCAGCTTGTGTCAAGTTGACACACAACCAGCCAGCACAATCTCTTAGAGGCATGAGTTAAGTGGATATATAGGCAGCCCGTGAGTCAGGACAAGAGACTGACATGGGACCAAGACAGACAGAAGGCAGGCAGGGGTGGGGAATTGTGGGAGTCACTGTGACTACCAGGGCTAGGTAGCAGAGTGTCAATCTGTGTGAAGCAAGAAGGAAGTCCAGTTCAACAGGACTTAGCTGGCAATGGTTCAAACTTCTAGAGTCTGACATTGCGTAGTTTATTTTAGGCATATTTAAGTACAGAACAATTTTCCTCATGTGACGTAATCCTCTGTGTACTACATCAAGACTTTTCTCAAAGTACTTGTCATTTCTTCGAAGAAGATGGGTTCTCTAGATAAGCTACATGGGTTACCTTAAGGACCTAGGGAAGGATCTGGTGTGGTTCAGTCATTCAGAGAGCATAGAGGTCATTTGGGCTATTAGCTACCTCTGGTCCTGGTTGTGGGAGCTGGTGTGGATGGAGATCATGACAGACACATGAAGGGGGAAAGGGGGGCAAAGAGAAAGATGAAGGAGTGATAAGGAGGACAAGGGGGAAGAATTAGAAGGAGGAAGAGAAGGAGGAGGAGGAGGAGGAGGAGGAGGAGGAGGAGGAGGAGGAGGAGGAGGAGGAGGAGGAGGAGGGGAACATCTGGGAGGAAAGACTGTGTGGTTGGGACACTACCTTAGTGTCTCATTGCTAAGACTCCATCTCAACTTTCTTACTTGGTCCCAACCAAGTAAGCTTCTGTTCCAACCTCCTCACTCAGATCTCTACTCCTACATCTGCTTGGAAACCCTTGGGGGGGCTGTGAGCTAAAACACGAGATGTTACAGTTAGCTTTAATGGTCAACTTGACAGAACCCAGAAAGTGACGGGAATGTCAGTGAGGGACCATTTGCTTCGTATCGGCCTGTGGGCATGTCTGTGAGGGAAATGTCTTGATTGTTAATTGTGGTGAGAAGATGAAGCCCAGTGTGGGCGGCAGCATTCCCTGGAATTGTGAGCTGAAATAAGTTCTTCTCTAGGCTGAGCTGCTTTTCGTTAGAGAAGTTTATCCCAGCAACTGAAATAAAACCAGGACACAGGGCTTCCTGGACTCCATAGCTGTGTATCACCAGCACAAGACGGTAGTGAAGAAGACATTTATTGAAAACTGTCTCCTGAAGTTTGTCATGTGTTCACGTGGATGTGGATGAGGCAGGAGACTTCCTGGTCCTCATGGAATTGATCATGGCTTCAGGCTATGGGAACCAATAAGGAGGATAAATTAACTATCAACGTGGAGTTGTAGGCTCTGCCTGGTAGATAACTAGTTCTCTAGGTGTGGGGTGCTCCCCACCCCAACTCACGTGAATGTTGTCCCACACAGTGTTAGATGTCCTTGTAAGGTAAGAGTAAACAAAAGACCCCCGTGTCACAGCAATCAGACACGACCCCCAGGCAGTGTGGCAACAGGTGATCAGCCCAGAGCAATGTCAAGTGACACGAGGCGGTTTGTGCCTTCTTGAGATCAGGATGGTCCCCTTCATTCCCGTTCTCACGCCTGACCCTCGGCCAGCGTGATGGTGACTCTACCTGGCATTAGTTAAATTTCTGCCACGGTGACAAAAAACCCTGATCAATATCAACTTAAGAAGAAAGAAAGAGGGTGATTTTAGCTTCAGACTACAGAGGGAGTAGAGTCCCTTATGGTAGGGAAGATGTGAAAACTGGCTGGTCACACTTTCATCCCCACACAGGAAACAGGAAACAGAGAAAGCTATCAGGGGAGGAAAGAGAGAGCAGGCAGAGAGCGAGAGAGCGCGAGAGAGCGCGAGGGAGCGAGAGAGCGAGAGAGAGAGAGAGAGAGAGAGAGAGAGCGAGAGAGAGAGCGCGAGGGAGCGAGAGAGCGAGAGAGAGAGAGAGCGCGAGGGAACGAGAGAGCGAGAGAGCACGCTAGTGAGAGAGCGAGAGCGAGAGAGAGAGAGAGAGAGCGGGAGCGAGAGAGAGAGAGAGAGAGAGAGCGAGAGCGAGAGCGAGAGAGAGAGAGAGAGAGAGAGAGAGAGAGAGAGAACACAAACGAGCAGGAAGTGAGGAGAGGTTATTTAGCCTTCCTCAGTGCCACACTTCCTCCAGCAAGGCCACACCTCCCAAAGGTCCCACAGCCTCCCCCAAACAGCGCCACCAACTGGGACCAAATGTTCAGACACCAGTGCTTATGAGGAACATTCCCCATGGAATCCACCATATTACTGTCATCTTGACTGGATTTAGAACCACCTAGGAGACTCAGACAGGCTTCTGGGTGTGGTTGTGAGGAAAAGATGCCCTAAATGTAAATGTGAGTGTTTTTCCCCCCCCCCCCCCCCCCCCCCCGCCCTCAGGCTCAGGACCTTTGGGTCTGGATGGAACAAAGGGGGGCAGAGGGGAAAGGAGCTGAATTGGATAATTCCAGCTCCACTTCCTTACAGATAATACTATGATCTGCTCTGCTCCACCACAGCATGGCAGGCTGAAAGTGGGAAACTTGCTCCCATCAGTTCTGTCCTTCAAGTAAGTTGGTGGGGAACACACACACACACACACACACACACACACACACACACACACACACACACACCAACCAAACAAAAAAGCAAAAATGGTCTGTGTCTAAATTCCCTCTGCAGACTGTTGAGCTAGAGGTATGTTGTCTCAAGAGCTGAGACTGGGGCACACAAATAGTGCTTTGAGTTTTATTAAAATTGGAAATAATTCCACATCCAAGACAAGGGATGGCTAAACTTGCCTTTGCAAAAAAATTTTGCTGTGGTTTTTAGACTCCTCAAGAGTGCTTCTGGGGAAAGCATATTTGAAACCACCAAATTACTCTCATCACTCTGCGATTTTTCTTTTTTCTTTTTCCTCTTTTTTAGTTCTGCATGAGCGAAGGCTTTGGGGGCGCGAGCTGTGTGGGTTAGTTAGGGCACTTGGGATGAGGCCAGTCGGGGCCACCTCAGGTGTGTGGGGTGGGTAGTTATTTTTCATACCCCCTGGGCGTCTAGAGATGGTTTTTCATGATGGAAGTGGCTAAGGGACCTGTAACAGAGAAGGAAGAGATGGAGGCACTTAGTAGCCAGGTAACCCACCTCTACCTGCCCTCTGGACTGGTCTAACCTCTTCCCAACTCAACTCTACTTCCATGTCCAAATTGGAGTTTGCTTTTTTTTTTTTTTTTTTTTTGGTTCATTATCATTCTTACCTCCTCCTCCTCCTCTTCCTCCTCCTCTTCCTCCTCCTCCTCCTCCTCCTCCCCCTCCCCCTCTCCTCCTTCTTTCTTCTTCTCCTTCTCCTTCTCTCTTCTCCTTCTCCTTCTCCTCTTCCTCCTCTTCTTTCTCCTCCATATGTGTGTATGAGAGAGAGGAGGGAGAGAGAAGAGAGAGCTTGTGTGTGTGTGTGTGTGTGTGTGTGTGTGTGCGCGCGTGTGCGCGCGCACGCATATAGAGGCCAAAAGTCTAAAGGTCACCCTGAGGTGTCATTCCTCAGGAGCCATCCACTTTGGTTTTTGTTTTTGTTTTTGCTTTTTTTGTTGTTGTTTGTTTGTTTGTTTGTCTGTTTGATATAGTTCTCAACTAACCAGGAATTACTGATAAATGAGTCTAGCTGCCTAGTGAGCCCCAGAGATCATCCCATCTTCCACACTGGGCTTAAATAAGCACACGCCCACTTGATTTTTTTAAAAAATGAATTCTGGAGATTTGAAATCAGGTCCTCAGGCTTGGTTTACCTCTGAGATCTCTCCCCAGCCCCACTTTTATCTCCATCAGCTTTTCAGAAAATAATGCTAACAGACACACTGCAGGAATGTGAGCACCCACACTTGAGCTCATGGGAAGCATTTGAGCCAGCGAACGAGAGCCCATCCGTTGGCTGCTAACCCACCACACCCATCTCCAGGTGCTCCCATCTCTCCACACTGAGACACTTGCCCTATATCCATAAATTACCCAGGCCCCTGGGGAGTCACCACCCTACTTTCTTTCTCTAGGGAATTGACCGTTCTGGGTGTCCTGCACAGGTAGAATCGGACACGGTTGATCCTCTGCTGCCTTCTCTCAGCACATTGTCATCAAACTTTCTCGGTAGTTGTATGTATTACGATTCTTTTCCTTTCTAAAGTCTGTGTAATATCCCCTTGTGTGATGGTCACTCACAGACGGGTATCGGAAGTTGTTTTGTTATCTTGGCTGTCACAAGCAGGGCTGGAGTGAAGGTGAGTGTGTGGTGGGCGTGTGTTTCCCTGTGCCTCCACTGTCTCCTCCAGAGAAAGAGCTGAAGTTCACAACATGGATTCTAGAACTGACCCAACTGCCTCTAGCTCTGCCTTTGGGCCAATATCAAGGTCATTTGTCCCCAATCCCCTCAGCTAACTCTTGATGTAACAGGTACTGTCTGTTGGTCTGGTACCAACTTCTACAGAAGATGGAATAAAGGAGAGAGAATAAGGAAAATATTTGTCCCTTAGGACAGTGTGGGGAATTTGGTGACACACAACTTAGGATCCAGTCCCTTACCAGCCTCAGTTACCCTCTCTGAAAAATGGAAACAATCCTTACCCTGCTCTGTGTACAGCTTGGAAATGGAAAGAAACAGCTTGTGCTACAGAGCAGGCATGCAGAGATACTGAATTCCTTATTCTTTGTTCAGGACCACAGAGACTCAGGGCCATGAAGTCTTCCACTGTGGTTTCAGGTAAGGAAGTATTACTTTGTGGGGATTTTCTTCAGGAAGTGGTGGTGCCATGTGAGGTGAGGCCAGACCTCCAGCTTCCTGCAGGGAAGTCCCTCTTCATGGCTTCCTGCCCTAGGAAATATCATCAGCTTCCCAGGACTTGTGGCTTGGTACTAGGACATCCCATGGGCAGCTTGCAGCTGGGATGCTGCCTGGGAACCTGTAAGCAGAGTCTGCCTTTCTCTGTTTTGAACTCCCCAGCTTTGTGTAGTGTGGGCATGTGGGCTGTTTCCTGCCTGGCACAGGAAACCAGACAGCTCCTTGTGGAAGCAAAATGAAGAAAATCCCAGCTCTCATGTCCTGGTGAAAATGGAACCTCTGTGTATGTATGAACATACATGCACATGTGTGGAGACCATAGCTCCATGTTGGGTGCCTTGCTCAGTCGTTTACTTATTTTGAGGCAAGGTCTCTCACTGAACCTGGGGCTCAGCTATTGGCCAGCATGGCTATGCTTCTCAGGGATCCTTCTGTCTCCACCTCCCCCAGCGCTAGAATGACAGATGCTTGCCCCTGTATCCAGCTTTCCCATGGGTGCTGGGAAACCGAACTCAGGTCCTAATGCTTACGTCTGTCGCAAGCACTTCCCTGAGTGAGCCGTTGTCCTACAGACCCCCTTTTCCAGAGTCTCAAAGTCTGTGCTTTCTTACATCCAAGATGGAGGGACTCTGATGCCATCTCTTTTGAAGCATAAGGAAGGCACAGTCCTGCTTCTGTGACTTAGGTAACAGATAATTCTCGAGGTCCATCAAGATGGTCCATTTGATGGTAAGTGTGAGGATGGGGTGGTCAGAGTTGGTTTGCTGATTTTCCTACTCCCAGATATTTCAGGGATAAGAGACAAATCACACACTATCTGCTCTTCATTGGGATGATCTGGCGCCCTCTTCTGGCCTCCATGGGCACTGCACTCAAGTGCACATGCACATACATAGATGCATACACATAAAAATAAAACACAATCTTAAACAAAAGGAAAATCTCTCGGGGAAAAGAGTGTGACTTCCCTCCCTGAAACCTAAACAGGGCAGACATAGTGCTTCATTTATAAACACAGTGCCTGGTGCACAGACAGCTCTGCATGTGCAAGGCAGAGTCAGGACCTTCACAAACTCAAGCCTGCAACAGTAACATCCTGTCTCAAAATGAGCAAGCAAAAGTCTGGAGCTGTGTAGCTAGAGCCCTGGATTGACAGGCACAAAGTCCTGTGTTCTTTGCTCAGCAATGCCCCTTCCCCCAAATACTGGGTACCAGAGAGAAGAAAGAGAACAAAGTGAAGAAACTTGGATCTGCATGGGAATGTAGGGTTTTGAGAGTTAACCACAATTTAATTTTTCTGGGCAGGGAAAGCTACAGGGTACAGGGAAAGAAAGAGAGGCAGCCAAGAGGAGCTGCCCATCCCCAAAGCTAAAGAATTTGGGTTCCATTTGGACTATGGGAGCTACTGGAGAGGTTTTTTTTAGGAGGAAGAACCTGGGCAGTCATGAGGACAGTCCCTTCAACTGCCACCACACAGGGAGGCTGGGGTACAGGAGAGTGACGTAGACCAGGGATCGTCAAACGACAAAACTGGGTCCCATCTTTGGGATAACGGAACCATGAGATACGAGGCGCACTCCAATCAGCTCATTGCCCCGTGCCTTTACAAAGCACCAGCTGTATACTGAACTTGGTGTAGGCTCCTGGCTGCAGCGGGCAGAGTCCGCCCCAGATGGTTGATGCAGGGACAAGTGGGTGCCCTAGTTGAGATATGCTGGCCCAAGAGGAGAAAAAATAGATGTGAAGATGCAGGCGCGGGCGTGAGGGATGCAGGGGGAGGAGAGGTCAGTAGGGTCTGGGCTTGGTACTAAGATTTATAACCTCCTCGCTCTCACCCCCGCCTCCCCCTCGCCCACCCCTTTCTCTCTCTGGCGGCACGTTCTAGAGACACACATTATCTCTATTAATACCAGCCACAAGGTCGTTACTCAGCCACCAACTTTTCCTTCAGCATAAATATTTATACAGTGCTGACCTGTGGCTGCCGCGTTTGCCTTTTATTTGATTCCTGCCGCCTCTTGTGCCTTGCTTGTCTGTCGGCTAACGTGTTTAGCTCCACTGTCTGGAACCTTCGGAGCCAGCCAAGTCTCTGTGAATGGCTGTGGGGGGGGTATTAGGGGGAGAGATGGAGGAGGTGGAGGAGGAGGAGGAGGAGGAGGAGGAGGAGGAGGAGGAGGAGGAGGAGGAGGGAGAAAGAGGCACCACTTTCTAATAGCTAAGGAACCCATGATCTGAAATGAGTGTTTAATACCCAAGTTGGCAAAGTGATGGGGTAAGGGTGGGGGAGGGGGGCTCTATTCTCTTTCATGACCACAGGACTTCTTGTCTGCCTCGCTTCATGTCAGAAGCTAAAGAATCTGAAGCTGAATGCCCCACATTTCAAGAAGCCCCTCCTCAGGCTCTGAGTGGGGACAGAGCACAATGTTACCTACAGACTTATTCCTGAGAAAAAGTACACAGCAAGATATTTCTGTGAGTCCCTATTTGAAGTTCCCTCTGAAAGGAATGAGGCACAGGACACGGCCCCCTACTTAACCTGAATCAATCAAAATCTCTCTCTCTCTCTCTCTCTCTCTCTCTCTCTCTCTCTCTCATGGTTTCAATTACATATCGTGTGTGTGTGTGTGTGTGTGTGTGTGTGTGTGTGTGTGTGTGTGTGTGTGTAGGTATATTGTGTAAAAGTCAAGATGGAAGTATGGTCATGTTGAAGCGATTGTGCTATCAACGCTTACAAAATAAACAACCACAGCAAGCTTTACCTGGACAGTGCTCAATACATTCCTGGATCTTTCCTGTAATTCTCATTAGTGTCTGCAGACAGACAGACTAGGGGATGTCGCTGAGCCTCTAGCTGGAAAGGGGAGGAGGCCTCGGACCCAGAACCAACCTCTAAAAGCAGGGCTCAGGAAAACACCAACCTGAGTGCCTGTTAGTCACCAGGAGTTGCACATGCATGGATAGGTTTTTTAAGGCCCCCATCAAACAGCCCAGCCAGGGAGAAAGCACACATTGACTTTATATATATTTTGTAAAGGCGAACCCAGACACTGTGAGGGGTGTGTGACATTGCTAAATCAATACAGTAAATACATCAACAGTTCAGACTCAGAGACCTGATGTGTCTGGCTCATCCTCAGCGCCAGGACCCCGACGTAGCTGCCGACAACCCTCTGGAAGAAATTCACCATAAAAGGAATATTACATCTGTTTGTGCGACATGGAGTGAGTCTCTTGTTGGTTTGTCCTTTTCTGGTGTTTTGGCAATTTCCTAATAAAAATTGCATCTGTTTGCCAAAGGTGAGATGAGGGTGCTATACAGTCCCTCCCTCCCTCCCCCTCCCTCTCCCCCTTCCCCTTCCCCTCCCCTTCCCCTCTCCTCCTGTCCCTCGCTCTCCCTCTCCCTCCCTCTGTCTCTCTCCCTCTTCCTCCCTCCCTCCCTTTCTGTCTCTCTCGCGCTCTCTCTCTTTCTTTCTATCTCTCCCTCCAGCTCTCTCTCCCTCTGCCTCCATCTCTCTCTCCCTCCCCCTCCCTCTCTTCCCCATCCCCCCTCTCTGTAAATGCGTTGGATGTGAGGCCAAGATGAGGACTGCAGACCCGGCTTTGGGGTGATGTGTGTTGGAGTGTTGGTGATGCTGGGACAACTGACATGCAGAGTGGTGGAGCCATTCTCCATTCCAGTTTCTACAGGGCAATCTCTGCAGCGCATCCCCCAGCCCTGTACTTCCTGCTAAGCCGCCATGGACCTCCACCATTGTCCTGTAAGGGTAGGGTCATTTGTTCCAAACGTACACTCATCCTCAAACATAGCTTAGTAGCTTAGTATCTGACACAGTGTTCATAGCATGGATGATGAATGAATGAATGATGCAGTCTCTGAGAAGCAAATGAATGTTGGCGAAAAACTCAAAATCTGAACGGTCCAAGGGGTCTTCCTTGGAGTATGAAAGATACCGACCCAGAGCTCAGCCTTGGGTGGTGGGATGTGTGGTCAGACCCAAGCCACCTCCTCTGATGAGTAGCTGTGACTTTCTTTTATTCCCACATAGTACACGGAGGGGCATACATTATGGAGAGATGAGGGAGGGAGGGGTAGACTGATGGAGTGGTGAGGCAGGGGTGAGGCAGGGAGTCCAGAACAAAAGTTAGCTATCCTGGGCTTAGGTTACGACTTCACAAGGACTAACTGTGTATCCAGTATGCAAAGCGATTCAACCTCTCTGGACCTCAGTTTCCCCGTGTAAGAGACAGACTTAGTCATAGTTCCTGTTTGGTTAAGATAGTGCATGGATCAACTGAATACAGACAACACATAAAGTCATTAGAACCACAAGTAGCAGGGAGCACATGGCCAATTCCTGGTGTCCATGGCAATTAGCTGTCTCTATGGATTGGGAGGTATTGTGCTTATGGGATATCCATGATATGGTCCACAGTAGCTGTCACTGGCTAGAAGCGTACAATGTGTGAGGCTTGAGGGGCAGATTTCTTTGGGTACTGGTTTTAAAGGGATCATGACAGAGAAGGCAGGCTGGGAATGTGTAGCCGGGGCTTCTCACATCTCAGCAGATAAGGAAGCTAATCATAGACCTACCCACATCTATCCAATCTATCCCATCCATCCATCCACCCACCCATCCATCTGTCCATCCATCTGTCCATTAAATCCATCCATCTACCCATCCATCCATCCACTGCTCAATCCATCCACTCATCCATCCATCCATCTACCCACCCACTCATCCATCCATCTGCTCATCTCTCCATCTATCTATCCATCCGTCCATCCATCCGTCCATCCATCTGTCCATCTGTCCATCCATCCATCCATCAATCCATCCATCCATCCATCCATCCATCCATCCATCCATCCATCCATCCATCCATCCACCTATCCTTTCTTTGCTCTCTCCCTCTCTTTCTCCTTTCCTCCCCCATCCCTTCATTGTTGGTCACCCATTTATTTATTCATCTGCCCCCACCAACCCATCTATAGATCAGCCCAGGCACCTCCACCATTTACGCATTTGCCCTTCTCTCCACTTTCCTTACTTCCCGCCCTTTCTCCTTCTCTCCTTAATTCTGCTCCCCTTTTTCTTTAGGTCACAATTTGGTCTCTTCCTCACTGTGGTCCTTCTTGCAATGTTACCTTTGACCTCCTACAGTCTCCTTTCCATGACTGGAAAGCTACAGACCCTGTCTGAGATGCCTTGAGGAAGCTGGTCAGAGGAAAATTAATCTGTGTCTGCTTTACCCTGCATGACCTTTCTTTGCCAGGGAAGTCTCTTATAAACCCTTCCAGGCCTGGAGGATGCCAAGAGTTTGGAATGACTTCTTCCAAAGTCAAGGGACTGTCTTGAGTGCATACCTGGCACTCATTGGTCTGCATCCCGAGGAGGTTGAAGTGGGCTGTTGCTGGTGTGACCCAGGTCAGCCTCTGTTGCTGGTGTCACCCAGGCCAGCCTCTGCTGATGGTGTGACCCAGGTCAACCTCGGGGTTTCTCCTCTCCACCTAGACCTGTCAGGTGCAGGAGATTGTTGGACAGCTGTGAAGGCAAGTCCTAACCTTCAAACAACTGTCTGCTTCAAGAGACTTGGTGCTGGGGATGTAGTCCAGTGGCTAGAACTTGCCACTGTATCATCTACAAAGAATAGCTTCCTGTCCCTGGCACACTGACATGTGTATAAGAATATGTGCTCATCCTGGTCACGTGGTGGACCGGTCCTATACCAGACACCCTGCCTTGTTCAGAAGACATGCTTGGCTCTTACACTCAGAGCTCATTGGTTAGAACTAGTCACATGACTTAAACAAAAGCAGGCGGGAGAAAGAAGCCTTGTTCTGTGCATCACCAGCACAAACAGAAATGACAGGCACCTGCAAGGACCCTTAAGACAACTTGGAAAATGCAAGAAAGTATCAAATGGAACAACTCTTGTTACATTGGTAACCTTTGGCTTTGTGACCTTTGACCTCTCTTTCTAAAGTCACACAGTCAGGCACACACACAAGGACAGGATGACTACTATGCGCCATGTGATGATGTCATTTTGCAACATTTTCTCCCTTAACTTTTCTAAATTTACACTTTTCATTTTTTTTTTTAAACTTGTAATTTTCATGGTTAAAAAAAATCCTTTTGTAGGACTAAAACGCACTTTATTTCCCTGAATTGTGTTTATTATGTCTTTCTATTTACCTATAACTTTTGCAATAACTACCTTAAATGTAAATCTTGGGGCTTTTCCCGATCCCTTCATTTTCTGGCTACTGTAAGAAAATGCTGGACAGAAGCAACTTGGTCTAGAAGGGTTAGTCTATGCTTATTGGTTCATGGAGATTTCAGTCCATCACAGGGGGAGGGTCTCCTAGTTTCCACTGCTAACCTGACACAGCACAGAGTTATCTGAGAGAACCCCAGTTGCTCTGTTCAGACTGGCCTGTGAGCATGTCTGTGGGGGCATCTTATTGATTGACGGCTGAGGTGGGAGGGCCCAACCCACAGTGGGTGGCGCCCTTCCTGGGCTCCACAAGGAAGGAGGCTGAGCAAGCCACAGGAAGCTGGCTAAGTAACCGCCTTTACTCCATGATTTCCGCCTCTGTTCCTGCTTCAGTTTCTTTCCTGACTTCCCTTGATGATAGATTGTTACCTGAAATTGTAAGATGAAACAAATCCTTTCCTCCCCAAGTTGCTTTTCCTGCTCAGTGCAGCAGCAGAAGAGCCGCCAAGGACAGGAGGGGCGTGGTGGGTGGCTCAGCGCATGGCAGGAGCTGGTGGAAGGCCAGGAAGCAGAGATCCCGGTAGGAACTGGATTCAGACATAACCTCTGAGGACACACTGATGCCCCGGAAGTCCTACAGCTGAAAAGTTTTGCAACCTTCCAAAGCCGCACAACAGCTGGAGAGCAGCTGGATTTGATTGACATGAAGGTTTCTGATAGAGGTGCAACATCTGCACTGGAGGACTCTAACGATTCTTCCTCCCTGTACAAATTCATTTTCCCGATAGCAGTAGGTGAGGGTGCTCTGTCCCTACCCTCTGTGTGAGACTTGAGCATCAGGTTGAGTCCTCGTCACCTTTGGGGAGAAGAAACCGTTTCCCTGTGAGATTCTCCTCTCGCTGTGGAAGGTGGGCTTTCCCCTGTTCCTTTCAGCTTTCACGGTGTTTCTTTTGAGAATAAAAAAAATATATATATATTTTTGGAGTGTATACCTGATTCGTTAGTTCATTTTAATTCATTATAACCATACCCATGATATGATTAAAGTCTATTTATAATGTATACAATTACAGTATATGATAGCTACAATGAACTCATAATTATTAATGATTGTGAATTAAACTGTTGCTCTCATAACTTGCAAATAGATTCTTTCAGTTCTCTTAACTGGTATTTTGTTGTTGTTGTTACTATATTTTGTTTTTAAGATATTTTATGATGGTAATGATGATGACGATAACGGGGTGTGTGTGTGTGTGTGTGTGTGTGTGTGTGTGTGTGTGTGTGTGTGTGTGTGTACGGGCACCCAAGGAGGCCATGTGAATACAGAGGAAGGGGTGTGGCTACAAGCCAAGGTACACCATGGACCTGGAGTTGGGAGAGGCAAGAAGGCAGGTCCCTTGGACTCATCAGAGGAGGAGTGTAGCTTTGCTGACACCTGGTCCTAGACCACGACAATGAATTCCTTTCATTTTGGAAGCAGAAGAGTCTGTGATGTTGTCACTGCACTCCTGGGTGACAAATGCTGTGGTTGGTTCAGGAGCGTCAGGGGAAGGCGCAGTGGGTTAAGGGACAGGAGACCTGGGGTCCAGATGATCCTGATGACCTCACTTGACCTTTCTCTTTCTATGAAATAGAGAGGAACAAGCTTCGGGTACCCCCCCCCCCCCTTTTCCTAGTTGGGTTGTTCACTCAGCAGGTGAAGAGGTTCTGGAGTGGGAGTGCTGTCGCCAGATGGGAAAGTTTTCCTTTTTCAAGAGAAGAGAGAAATCAAGATTTCTTCTCATGTACAAATCTGATTTTTGAGTGCTTGTGATTGATTCCAAGCACGCCATGGGCCGACCACAGCAACCCTGAGGGCCAAAAGCAAACCCACATTACCCTCATCTTCAAGGCTTCTCTTCAGCCCCCTGAGAGTTCTGGCTTAGGGGATCCCCCCCAAGCCTCAGAGCCTTGTTTTTGGAAGGCTTGTCATGGCAGCCTGGGGAGGGGTAGCCAGGCAGAGTTGGGGGGTAGGAACCCAGCAAGAGAGAAGAGCCATTCATGTTGCAGAAATGGATCGGGTTTTCAGACTGGTTCTCACGTACAAAGCTTCAGCCCACGAGTCAGCCTCGGTTCCATGGTGCCCCATAAATCCTAAGCTGTTTTTATTATTAATAATTAAATCCAGCTGACAGTAGAAGCACCAACAAAAATGTCACGGGACAAGGCAGAGCACTGGAGAATTCGGGTTTTTTCCATCGGAATAAGGCTGGTACTGACATTCACCCACTAGGAATTTCCCAAGCACTTAATGTGTGCCTTATTCCTCATGGGTGCTAAGGAGACCCAAATGGTTCCTAATGAAGGGCCTTCTTGCCACCACACAACTGAATCTACAGCAATCGGGGAGTGGGCACTTCAGGAGAATAATTAGCCAAAGCAAGGAGAAGGTGTTTGATAGAGCGGGGGTTATGGGAGAGCCACAGGAGGGATACAGATGATATTCTCAGGGGGATTGACACCCATGCTCCCTGGCAAAGGATGGCATGCATGAAGCCATATGTGCAAAGAGTTTCGGAAAGGACTTGGTTGGAGAGCCATGGAGCAGTCATGGATTAGGGGGAAGTTACAGCAAAAAGACAAATCTGTGAATGGCTCTTTCAAAGCCAGCACCCTGTCTGGAAAATGGGGTCATTTGAGTTTGAAGACCTTATGAATCTGGGGGCCAAACTGCAGAGTGACTGTTTGCCCTTTGTCCATCCAAGCAATGGCCTGGATGGTGGTTCTGGGAGCTGCTGAGGGCAAAGCCAGATCCATGCAATGGCTGGTGGCATCTCCACCCACATGGGTGGCAAGGACACAGGTGCCCTTAACCATCTCTCAAGACTCTGAGATTTGGAGCAGCTGGGAGGCTTTCTTTGAGGATGCTCTTGAGATGGTATGGTCCATAAGGTGCAGCTGTCACATGTAGGACAGATGTTCCCAATGTCACCCTGGCTGTGAACATTGGTCTGGGCGCTGGCAATGCAGTAGCTAAGTAGCCATGAGAAATGTGAGGCACAGGCTGAGGAACTCAGAGGGAAAAGGAAGTGAGCAAGAGAGCACCAAGGAGAGAAAGGAGGGAAGGTAGAGAGTGAATGGGGGAGTGGGAGGGGGAGGATGGGGAGAGAGAGAGAGAGAGAGAGAGAGAGAGAGAGAGAGAGAGAGAGCAAAAGCAACTTGAAGAAGAAAGGGTTTATGTGGCTTATGCTTCTGTCTCAGTCCATCACTAAGTCAGAGCTGGAATCAAGGCAGGAACCTGGAGGCAGGAGCTGATGCAGAGGCCATACAGGAAGCTGCTTACTGGCTTGCTCCCTGTAGTTTCCTCTGTTTGCTTGCTGGGGAATTTCACCGCCCACAGTGGGCTGCACCCTCCCACATCAATCACTGATCAAGAAAATACTCCACAGCTTGGCTTACAGACCATCTGATGGAGACATTGTTTCAACTCAGGTTTCCTCTTCCCAGATGACTCTGGATTATGTCAAGAATGTAACCAAGGCCTACCAGTGAGAAGGCAAGGGAAGTGAGGGAGGGGAAGATGGAGAGGAATAGGACGGGAGGGAGGGAGAGAGATAGGAAGAGAAGGAGAGAAAGGAGACAACATAGTAGAAATCAGAGGAAGAAGAGGAGAGAGAGAGAGGAGGGAGAAAGCCTGACCTAGGGAATCACTCAAGCTGCACAATCCCCGAAGATCTACCTTAAATGGTGATGCTTGTGCAGTTGCCATGACATCCATCAAGGGAGAGTATGGGTGGACTTTCTGGGCAGAGAACAGTCCAGGCTATGGCTCTGAGATAGCTTTGGCAAACTTGAGACAGGACTGTAGCAGGGAGCTGCTGCTTAGCGAACCAAAACTTGAGGCTAGGCTTGAGAAGTGGGGGTGGGGTGGGGGCTTGGCCAGCAGATGGGGACGACTGTCCACAGTAGGGACTCTCCTGAAGGGCTAATGGTCTGGTCTGATTTCGGCTCTGAAAAGACAACCTTGACTTCTGGGTGACCACTGGATTGAGACATGGCAGGAAAGGGAATAGAAGGTCCAGGTAGGAGACTAAGGCCATTCAGTAGGAGTGGAAATGGGGCCTGTGGCCATTTGGGGGGGGGACATTCTTTGCAATAAATCTGATATAATTTGCTGAAAGATGGAGCACACAGAGCCAGGCATGGTGGGTCATCCTTAATTCCAGCACCCGGGAGGCAGAGGTAGCCAGATATCTGTGCATTTGAGACAGCCTGATCTGCACATCAAATTCCAGGCCACCTTGGGCAATATAGTACGGCCCCATCAGACAACAATAAAAGAGACCACAGGTGACCACACAAGCCAGGGAAACCATTCCTGATGATTCCCCAAATGGTCCCTATGTCTTTAGCTCATTTAACTCGATGAAATCTCATGCTTAATGCTCTTCAACACCCTTGGATGCAAATGCTACTGCCTTTATTTCATGGCTGGGAAGAGACAGTTCCAAGTGACAGAAATGAGGAGCCAGCTTTCTGCTGGGATGGATGTCCTGCTCCCCCTTGCCCCTCCGTTCACATCAACACCTTTCCCAAGGTTGACTGTGAAATCCAGAATCCAGCCCATTTTCCCCGTGCTTCGGGTGAGAGACCTAGTTGGTGCAGCCTGGTTGGGCGACTCCTGACATGCCAGATGGCGTCAAGTTTTCCCAAGGCAGAGATCACCAGGGCAGACTGTACCTCTGGAACCCGCTCTGGGAAGTGCTCTCACCAACCCTTTGAATGCCACCCTGGATTCCAGGCTCCCCCCCCCCCCCCCCACTCCTCCACTGGCTTCTAGCTTTCCACTTGTGACAGTTTCGGTGATATCCTATGACAGGGGGAATATGCAGCCACAGGGATGCAGCGCGGTGCCCGGGAAGTGTCACCTCCAATTGATGTCACCGAGGAGAGAGAAGCAATTAAGGCGCTAGCTCATTCTTGAAGCTCTGGCTCCAGGCAGACTGTAGGGGGTTGAGAGAAAGATGGAGGAGGGAAGCCTGGGAAGGCTTGGGAACAGGGGCTGGAAGCAGGGCAAAGAGGGGAGGGGAGTTTGTTTCCCAGCACGGGGCAGGTACACAGGAAGCCTGTGCTGAATGAGTCAGTGAACACTCTAACAGATACTATGACCCAGGCCACTGTCTCTCTCCCTTCAGACCCTCAGGACTGCCAGCTCCGGGGTGTGAGAGCCATTTAACAGCTCCCAATGGAGTCCCTTTTTGTCCTCTTCCTGGCTGCCCGTTCTCTATAGCAGCTCCATACCTGTTGACTTAGAGGTCCAAAGACCAAACCTCTTGAATGTCATGCAGAATATCTGTGATGAACCAGCTCAGCTCATGGGCCCCTTGTTAGAGATCAACACCTTTATTTATGTTATAGTTTGAATATGCAGTATACCTCCATAGGTTCCTATGTTGAAAGTTCTAATGTGGACGGTTCTGGAAAACTTAGAAGAAGTAGGCTGTTCTGGAGGGGATGGCTTTGAAGGTTACACATGGTCTCCAGTCTCCTCTTCTCACTGTTTCCTGTCAGGACATGAAGGTTCCCCCCCCACACACACACCCTCATTGTTTCTCTGGTGTTTGTTTCATAGCTGACCACATGACCGACTCAAGCCAGTCTTGGCATCATTCAAGCTGCCCTGCTCGAGGCTCCCTGTGAGGTGAGCAAACATAGATGGATGGTCTTTGCACAAGAGCTGACACGACTTGACCAAAGAGTAGTATGTGGATTAAGGCAAAGGCCGGCAGCCCTAACAAACCTTAAAATGCCACTGACCCAGAAAGTGTTTTCGTCTTCTGTAACCTGCCAATCATGAATGGGCTGTTTGCACATCCACCCCACAGTGATGAGCCATCCTAAGCCGCTTCCCTCTCTTCTTCTCTTGTGAACTTGGCGGCCATCTTTGCTCTAAGATGGCTGCTCTAGCTACCACATGATGTCTCAATTCTAAGCAATGAGGGGAGGGGACACCAAATCCAGTCTCTCCCCTTTCGGGGATTTAGCTGGAGTTCTGACCTAGGCTATCATTACAGTTGCGAGACAGGGTCAGAAGAATCTAGGGAGGGACTACAGAAATGGGGTGTTTGGCAAGTCAATAACATTTTCAGTTACTCAGGGGCCTGGGGTCTTTCCCCGTCCACCATCTTCAGCCTCACTGCGGCTAGCTCCACTCGTGGTGACAACATGAACCAGCTCCCATGAGTTCCTTCACTGAACCTGGCGGTGGGTGGGGTGAGAGAGAGAGAGAGAGAGAGAGAGAGAGAGAGAGAGAGAGAGAGAGAATTATTCAGATCCCAGATTGGATCACAGTACCTGGCCAAAGCAACCTCCACACCTGTAGCTAGAACAGGGGAACTATGGGTAAAATAGGTTCTTTGGAGCTTCTGTTGAAAAACCTACAATTTCCACTCACCTACAAAAACCCTATTTTTCTTAAGGTGGCCAAAGAGTGCTTCATCCTAGAAACACAGAAGACATAATACACAGCCACCTGAAGACTCAAAGGTGAGGTGCTCCTCATGTAGTAGAGAACACAAGGGGGAGGGGGAGGAAGATTTGTCTGTATGTCCCATCCAGATGGCGAGAGGCAGAAGGACAATTTGTGTGATGGAGAGGTGACGAGGCTTAGAGTCACAGGAAGCATGTTTGGAAGAAGCCCAGAATGTTCCAGCAAGCGCTCAGGCCACTGGATGATGAGACATCCACAGAGGAGTGAAGGATCCTTCCCAGCATGCAACTGGGACCGCAGCTTGACATCCACATACCAGGAGATGAATGTGGGAGCAGTGGCCTGACCGGTGGTGGCACATCTTGGGGAAATCACTGAGGTTCTTGGTCTTCATGATGGTTAATATTGACTGAGGTATGAATTGATTGAGGCACGATGTCATCAACTGGACAGGCTCTGGAATCACCGTGGAGACAAGCCTCTGGGCATGCCTGTGGGGAAGTTTTTTGGTTAGGTTCATTATATAGGAGCACCCAACTTATTTGTAGGTGATGCCTCCCCAGGACTGGAGTTCTGGACTGAATAAAAGGAGACAGTGAGCTGAGGACCAGTATCCATCTCGCTCTGCTTCCTGACTGTGGATGCCATGTGACCAGCTCCTGCTGCCATGTCTTCCCCACAGTGATGGAGTATCCCTTTAAACTGTGAGCCAAAACA
Organism: Uromys caudimaculatus; assembly: GCA_028551405.1. Taxonomy (NCBI): domain Eukaryota; kingdom Metazoa; phylum Chordata; class Mammalia; order Rodentia; family Muridae; genus Uromys; species Uromys caudimaculatus. The sequence continues at coordinate 41,115,938 of CM052721.1, forward strand.
AACCTTTCTTTCCTTGACTTGCATTTGTCAGGTGCATTTTTGCCACAACAGCAACACAAGTAACAAGGAGAGAGAGAGAGAGAGAGAGAGAGAGAGAGAGAGAGAGAGTTGGTAGTTGGTTTCTTGGGACTTGCTGGACAGAGAGCCTATTTAGAGACCCTGTCTCAATAAACAAAGCTGGATAGCACCTGAAGAACACTATTCAGCATCCTCTGGCCCCCACATGCACATGCATCCTTGAACACACATGCACACACACGTGCACATGTGCATGCACATGCATGAAAGAAAACTAACTGGTACAGTTTTATTCTAGAACTTTCTTTCTTAGGTCTTCCCTGAGCTTTTGCAAAGGGTTCTGTCCTATGAATCTCTAAGGGAAGGCTGTGTGTCCCTTGTCCTGAATGTAGATGATAAAGGACAGTCTCTGAAATGGGGATAGACCCAGCTTCAAACATGGTTCCTTACTCAACCAGCCAGATGACTGTCAAAGCTCTCTCCCCTCTCCAGGGCCTCAGTTTCCCTATGTGCAATGGAGAAAGTAACATGTGCTGAGATGGATGACCCACAGGTCAGAAGTCACGGACATATCCAGGACGTTGGGGGTATCCAGGATGCTGAGTTGGGAGGGACTCTTTCCGAGTGGCTCTTGGTCTGTTTTCTCCGATCTACAATAGCACAGGAGACATTTTGTTCCAAGAGGTCCCTCCGTCAAGCCCTTATACTCACTCATGACACAGGCACAGCTGTGCTGGGCAAGAGCATTGTACTGACCTTCTCCTCCTCCTCCTCTTCCTCCTCCTCCTCCTCCTCCTCTTCCTCCTCCTCCTCTTCCTCCCCTCCTCCTCCTCTTCCTCCTCTCCTCCTTCCCTCCTCCTCTTCCTCCTCTTCCTCCTCCTCCTCTTCCTCCTCCTCTTCTTCCTCCTCCTCCTCTTCCTCCTCCTCTTCCTCCTCCTCCTCCCCCTTCCTCCTCTTTCTCCTCCTCCTCTTCCTCCTCCTTCTCTTCCTCCCCTCCTCCTCCTCTGCTTCCTCCTCCTCTTCTTCCTCCTCCTCCTCCTCTTTCTCTTCCTCCTCCTCCTCCCCTCCTCTTCCTCCTCCTTTGCTTCATCCTCCTCTTCTTCCTTGATCTCCTCTCCTGGCTCCTCCTCCCCTTTTTCTTCCTCTCCCAGTTCCTCTCCCTCCTCCTCTCCTTCCTCACCTCTTCCCTTCCTTAAGTCTAAGGCCTAGTGCTTGCTGAGCAAGTGACCACCATAGACTGCTATTTCCAGTCTTTTTATTTGACTGTTTGAGACCAAGTCTTACCACGATGCCTCAAACTGACTGTAGCTCTGGGAAAATGTGCGATCCGCCTGCCTCAAACTCCCAAGTAACTGGTGTAGACTCACACCATCAAGCCTAAGCCTCTCTTCCATTTCCTTCGATTCAGGATTTTCTTTCTGTAGCCCAGGCTAGCCTCAAGCTCATGACTTTCTAGTCTCAGCCCTCCCCAGATGCTGGGATGATGTGAGCTTGAGGGCCACCATTCCTGCCAGATCTCGAATTGGACTTTTCTCTCCACCCTGGATCTCTCCAGGCCTTGGCACCTTCTGCCATCTTTCTCCGAGGGCTCATATGTGGATGGGATGAAGCAGCTCGCGGGAACTCCGGGGCAGGTCTAGCTTGGGTGCCTATGAATACATTTCTTTTTGATCAAGCCAGAGCTGGCAAAGAGCAAAGGAAGCGGTGTGAATGAGGAGGTCATTTGAAGTCACCATCCTTTTCAGAGCTTATACCTCATCTGGTCGCTCCTGCTGAGAAGCCGGCTGGGCACGCAGACCTGAAAACCTATGCCAGACGACCAGCTAAGTCCCAGAAGTCTGCTCCTGATGCTATTTGGCAACCTCAGGCCTCTCTGGGCCAAGGGTTTAGTGCCAAGTATAATTGTGATTTACACCCCGTACCCCTTTGGGTGCAAAATGGTTTTGATTAGGTGCATACCATGTTTATTAAGCCTTGCACAAGGCAGGCTGAGGGCTTGGCTTCTCTGCTGTAAGAGGGAGGGAGATTTACACAGCTCCCTGCAGGATTCATTTAATCTCTTGGGGATTTACTGACCTTCAATTAGAACTGTTAAGTACTGTTTACACGGTCCCTAATTCATGCAAGACCCACGTAAGGCTGCCTTTTGCTTTCATTAAGGACCCAAATCAGGAAAATAAAACGTAAAGGGTCTCTGCCAAGCAAGATGTGATGGGGTTTCAAAAAAGAAGAAAAAAAAAAAAAGTAAATGAAAAAGAGCAACCAAAATCAGAAGTTGTTAGCAACCGAAAGCATTGCTTGCTTGTTATTTAGTGCACAGAAAAGTTAATGCATTTTAGAATGAGTTTAAAAACTAGCAGACAAAAAAGTCACCTGGAATGAGAGTGTTGGGACAAAGAGGAGATTCAGAGTTTGAAAACTTCTTCTCACAGATCTGAGAGAAGAAAAAGCCTGAGAATCTTTTTTTCTCTTTCTTTTTCTTTTTTTCTTTTTGTTACTGTGAAAAAATCAAAACTTCCCCTTTGTCTAGCAGAAGGCAGAGTGTCTGGTTTTCTCCAGGAGTGAACTGACCGGATTTTTAAAAAAATTTGCCAGGAGTCCTGTCTTCAAACCATGGCTCCCAAGGGACTTCTCGTAAAAAGAGCAGGGACCTGTCAAACCTGTGTGTGTGTGTGTGTGTGTGTGTGTGTGTGCGTGTGTGCGTATGTGTGAGTGTGTGTGTGTGCATGTGTGTGCGTTTGTATGTATGTGTATGTGTGTATGGTATGTATGCGGTGTGTGTGTGTGTGTGTAGCCAGGGTGCAACTCCGAGTGCTTTCTCACTCACCTGCTATGGTTTGTATGAGAAGTGTTCCCCACAAATTCACATATTTGAACACTTGGTTCCTGGTTACTGACACAGATTGGGGAGATTATGGGACTTCTGTTTCCTGGCATGCAGACAACCTGTGACTGGCCAGCTTCCTGCTTCCATGCTAACCTGGTCATTCTGGGCTCTTCCCTTCGAGGACCGTTAGCCACAAGCAAGCCTTTCTTCTTTTGGACATGGCATTTTATCACGGCAATAGAGTAACAGTGAATGTCAGACCGTGTCTCACTGACCTTGGAGTTCACTGATGGGATTAGATGAGCCGGCTAGCACTCACTTCCTGTTTCCCCCTACCCAACACTGGGATTTACAGGTTTTGTATCGCCGTGCTGGCTTTAGAAAACACAAAGACATAGGAAGTACACAAAGACATAGGATCAGTAATCACAAATGCTTACAGTGTTTGTCTAAGAATGAGGAGACTGGGCCGGGCTGGGAGCCATTGTGAGCCCATGAGCTTGTGATCCATCTGAGAGACACCCCTGCCAAGCTGTAGGCACTGGAGAGATGGCTGGACGGATTATTAGAAACAGTCGCGTTCGTTCTTGGAGGAGATCCCTATGCAAATGACTTGGAGTCACAATCTTCTGCTGGGGGAAGTCATCCCCAATTCTCTGACACATCCTATGCATTGCTTTCAATTTCAGCCTTGGAAACAGAACACTTAAGCCCTGACAGCCCCAGGGTGGCTACAACAAACTCAACCACAGGAGTGAGATAATGAGACTCACAGCCAGCAATGAGACTCACCAGATGTGCCGGGTGCCTTGTTTTCCATCACGGCATCCAAAGTCCCCAACTGTCCCGTGGTTTGTCATGATGACCCTAGCGTGACATGACCGGCTGCGGAAGGTGAAGTCACTTGGGCAGGTCACACAGACCCTGAATGGCAGGCCAAGCCTCACACACACAGTCCAGGAACCCGGAGCCTGTATTCGTAGCTACAGGAAAGCATCAGACAAGGACTGTATGGGGTGGAAAATTTCTATTTCATACAGCCTTATTTCCATTTGCGGTGGAAGCTGGGGTATCTCTGTAACCTCATAGGAGCCTGCCTGATGGTGACTCTTCCCCTGGAGCGAATTATTTTCTGAAACTTGAAGGGCCTAAGACCCATTGACAAGGGTGCCATGTTTGGGTGATCATCTCCAGTGTCCCAGTGGGCAGGAGAATTTCCGCACTGGGTGGGACAGAGACCTGGATTGCTAATGCCTGACATGACCTGGGGTCTCCTGTGCTTTCTTTCCCCACAATTTTCATGTGTGTGCTGTGTGTTTGCAAGCGTGTGTGCGCGCATGTGCAAGTAGGTACAGGTGCTTGCATGTGGAGGCCTGAGGTGACCATCCTCATTTGCTCTTTAGGCTTATTCCTGGAGGCAGGGATTCTCAATCAAACCCAGAGCTCACGGATATGGCTAGTTTTGCTAATCAGCTTGCTAGGGGATCTCTCCCTTCTGAGGCCACAACAACAGTGGGCTGCTGTAACCTGCTCTGCCTTTCTAGGAGATTTTGGGGACCTGGGCACCAGGCTTCACTCTTGGGGTGCAAACACGTTAACCACCTAGCAGCCTCCAGAGCCTCCATGTTCCCAACCCCCAGCTCCTGACATTTGACTATTTTAAATGAGGGTATTTACTGATTTGCATGTCTTTTGTATGGTGTTGACCATGGAATCCTGGGCTTCTTGAATTCTAGACAGTCTCATTATCTCTAAACTACACAACTGGGCCCCAGTTGATATAACATTCTTCAGTGTTATTCGTGTCAAAGGCTCCTTCTCTGCTGAGACGACTATTTAATTGTGCGTGGAGACCATGTTTTCCGAATCCACTCAGCCATGCCTAGATTGTCGCTTCTCCCCACCCCTCGACCATCTACACCATCCCCTGTCAGGGATGTGTTAGTGTGGGTATGTCTTCTCGGAACAATCTGTCCTCATTCTCTGCCTGATTTTTAACGGGGTCATTGGTTTATGCTCACTCTTGAGATATATGTCGACTTCTTACCGGTTGGATTTTTGACGGATTGTTAAGTCTAGGACTCACCAATATTTTCTCCCACTGTATAGCTTGACTTCTTGGGATCTTGACTATTTCTTTGCTGTACAGGGCACTTTAGTTGAAGGCTGTTCACCTGCATGGGCTTGGATATGTTGCTGATGGTGAAGTCATTGCTAGTGACCTCAGCATTGACCAGATACATTGCATAGAGTTATTTGCATATGTATGTACTTACTTAGTTGTTTATTGACACAGGGAGGGTCTCACACATACCACAGTGACCTCAAAATGCTACATAGCCAAGGATGATTTTAGACTTCTATTCCTCCTCCCTCTCCCTCTCCGTCTCCCCTCCCCCTCCCCCCCTCTCCTGCTGGGCTTACAGGCCTGCACTGCCCCACCTGGTCTATAAGATGCTAGGGATGAATTCAGGGCATTCAAGCTTGCTGAGACCAGCTGAGCCACACACCCAGCCCTGCAGGCTCTCTTATCTCTGTCTTTAGTGGTGGGAGATCAACGTGAAGTTGGGTTCTTCTAGAAACAGCTAGAGTTTGATGTCAGGTCAGTGCAGCCCTGGTAGGGGAACAAAGATGAGTAAAGACTGCGTTAATGGGTAAATCAGAACTGTGGGTATTGGGGCTCCATCCTAATGCATCTGGGGAGATGGTGGAGTCGTGGTTCAGCTACGCCTCATGATAAGTGGGAGGTGGGAAGGTGTATGCTCTCCTCTACTTTCTTCACGGGTCAAGGGTCACTCCCAAACTCGTTAGCTCGCTGGCACTTTTAGTGTGTCCTGCATGAGTCTACTCTGGCTCCTTTAGATGAAGGGATCCCTGGGCAGGAAGCCGGAGATGCTTAGGCTTCTAACCCTGCTGCCCACAATCGGGGGCCCGAGACTGCAGGACTCTTTTTCTTCATGCTGGCTCAGCCTCGGCTTGCAGGACAAGGCCTCTGTGGGCATGGCAGAGCCACATGCTGCATGCTGTAGATGGACACAACACTCACCAGAGTCTCTCTCATCAGCCAACCGCCAAGGAGCAGGACTGAGCACTGAAGGATTGAGGGACTGAAGGATTCGCCCAGACGGCTATTCTGTGTGCCGTGTGGCAGGATTGGGCTGGAACTTTAGGTTCTTCTAAAGTCTGCACATACTCCATTCCCTGGCTAGGTGGCAGATGTGCAAACTTCTGGTGCCTATTCTGTGAATGAGAATTGTCCTTACTGTCTGTGTGGCATGAGACGTCAGAGAAGTGAGTCACACTGTGACTGACCCCTCCCCATAGCTGGCTTATCTGTCTCACATGTTTCCTGGTCTTTGCACATGAGTATGTGTGTGGGTGAGTGTGTGCATTGGTGTGTGTGAGTATGTATATGTGTTTGTCCGTGTATGAGTGTGCGTTTGTGTGTGTGTGTATGAGTGTGTGTCTGTGTGTGTATGAGTGTGTTTGAGTGTGTGTATGTGTGTGTATGTGAGTGTGTGTGTCTGTGCGTGTGTGTTTGAGTATGTGTCTGTGTGTGTATGAGTGTGTGTCTGTGTGTGTATGAGTGTGTGTCTGTGTGTGTGTATGAGTGTGTTTGAGTGTGTGTATGTGTGTGTATGTGAGTGTGTCTGTGTGTGAGTGTGTGTCTGTGTGTGTGTTTGAGTGTGTGCATGTGTGTGTATGTCAGTGTGTGTCTGTGTGTGAGTGTTTGAGTGTGTGTCTGTGTGTGTGTTTGTGTGCATGTGTGTGTATGTGAATGTGTGTCTGTGTGTGTGTGTGTTTGAGTGTGTGCATGTGTGTGTATATAAGTGTGTGTCTGTGTGTGTGTTTGAGTGTGTGTGTGTTTGAGTGTGTGCATGTGTGTGTATGTGAGTGTGTGTCTGTGTGTGAGTGTGTGTTTGAGTATGTGTCTGTGTGTGTGTATGAGTGTGTGTCTGTGTGTGTGTATGAGTGTGTTTGAGTGTGTGTATGTGTGTGTATGTGAGTGTGTGTCTGTGTGTGTGTGTTTGAGTGTGTGTCTGTGTGTGTGTTTGAGTGTGTGCATGTGTGTGTATGTGAGTGTGTGTATGAGCATGTGTGAGTATATGTGAATATGTGTGTGAGTGTGTGTGTGTGTGTGTGTGTGTGTATCTTCTCCATCATCCTAACTCTGGCCTGAGAGCAACAATCCAAAGTAGAAGATAACTCACAAGGAGAAACTGGACTCATGGGCTGGATAGACTCCTGTTTGGTTGACCTGGAAGTGACTTTTGCTTATCTCTAGATAATTAATTCCAGACAGGGGCAGCAGGGCCTTTCCCCAGTGGGTTAGGATAGCTGTTTTAGGGTACAAATCTCCCTTAGCAACTGCAGTTTGAGTGTAAGATGGGAGGGGACGTGATTCCAGAAAATACCATTGGTAGGGAAGCAAGAAAAGGTAACAGGACCCAGCAAAAGCTGCTCCACGGAGCTCCATAGTGACCAAGGCTCCTGCAGCTGGAGTGGCAGTTGTCTCTCCAGCGTCATGCATAGACAGTGAAGTCCTTGGGCTCTGCAGCCTCAGACATACTTATCTCCTACCTCCCATTGGCTGTTATTAGTCACGTGACCCAACGCACGCACACGACATAAGATGGTGCCGGTGCCCGAAGAATCGGAGGAAAAGCGTCATTAACACTGAGGGGAAACTGGGTCACAAAGAGGTTGAGTATATAGCTCAGTGGCTGGGGAGATGACTACTTTGGTACTCACAAAGTTCTGGAGCTACATAAAGAAACAGTGGGGTGCACTGTAGTCAATCCCAGCTGCGGTGAGATACTGGACACAGATAGGCAGTAGGTCACTTACACTGGGAAACTCTAGGCCCATGAGAGACCCTGACTCTAACAAAAGGTGGGACTTGGGGACTCAGTCCGAGGTTGTCCTCTGACCCCCACGCGAGTGGGCCGCTGGTCCACACCCTCACTCATATTTGCACCCAACCTTACCCTCGATCACCCGTGAAAGTTTGCAGCTGAGACTCTCCACAGAGGATAGGGTGGGTGTCCTGCTATGACACCTCCTGTCTGCATCTCTCACAAGAAACAGGGGAGGCCTCTCCGAATACTCATAGAATGAACCAGAGTAATTCTTTCTGACTTCCACTTTATCTTGTCAAAGGCCTCCGAGCTTCCCCTTTATCTAGCATGCCTTTCCCCCCAAATGGTGATATACACAAAGTTGGCATATCCTCTGGTCGCTTAGCTATTGTCTAGAATTCCAGGATTTAACACCCCCCATCTCTGGCCCTGATGGTCTCTGTGAGTCCTTCAATCCAGAGATCTTTCTGGTACTTCAGTTGTACCACCAGCATACATGTGTAAGTACCCTCGCATCTCCTGGTGTGAAAGGAGTGCAGTCCACTCCAGAGACAGCACAGGCTCTTGGCAAACCCCTTACGGGCACTGGAAATTGCTTCTCACCTGGAATTCTGGCCTTTTCCCATCTTTAAAAAAAAAAAAAAAAAAAAAAAAGCATTTTGAAGGCCCTTTGGGGAAATACCAGCAGGGCTGGCTGTGACTCCATGCCTGTTAACATTGTGTTCTGAGGAAAGCCCCCTCCTACACAGCAATTTTTTTTTAAAGACTGTTTTGGGGACTCAGTGGTCAAAGGAGACAAATAAAAATAATCCCGAGATTATCGGAGAGTTGACATCACGTACAATAGTAGTAAGAATTTTTTCCAAATTTAAATCCCTCATGGAGGAAGTGGGTTACAATAGCAGTGACCTCTGCCCTGGCCAGTCATAATGGTTTCCTGGATGCAGGGATATTATGGGCTGGAGCCAAGGATTTCAGCAAAAAAGAGCACAAGATGTGTTAAACTTAGAACACAATGTGCGAATTCCGGGAGGGGCTACCAAGGGTCATCTCTTCTTCTGAGGAAAGACAACCCTTTCCCAAACAAGGACCTGGATCTTTCTCACTCTGGAGAAAGCACTTTTTATTTTTCTGTTACTAATTTGAGTTGGCCTTTTTTTTCATTCCTTGAGACCTCAGTGAATCGGAAAGTCTTCACCAGGCGCCATTTCCAGGACTGATTCATCACCTAAATAATGAAGTGTCTCCTAAGGGCAGGCCCCGTTCTAGATGTTAGGATGTAGCACGCAAGCAAGAAAGCAGCCCAAAGGACGTCTACGGTTCAGCTGCTCAACCTTAGCACCACTGACATGTGGGCTGGAGAACCCATCCCAGGAGGCTGTCCTGTGCGTTACAAGGTCTTTTCCAGCACAGTGATGGCAGAGCCTCCTGGAACTCCTTCCCAATGCTCACAGCTAGCCACGTCTTCAGACACCCTTCTTGCACCCAAAGATGTTAAATGGTATATCTAGAAGTTGTTCTGAAGGAAGAGCAGTTCTCTGAGAAGACAGACCATACATGAAACTAATAAACAGGCAAAGAGATGAGTTAGTCAGTCTACTGGCAGTGAGCCCCCCTGTCTCAAAGAATAAGGTAGAGAGGAAACGAGAAAGACACCTGACGTTGATCTCTGGCCTCCAAGTTTATGAACACACCACTACCCCCTCACTATGTGATCTGTGAAGGAGACTTGAGTCTTGACAGTGGGGTCAGGATGAAAGACTGTCCTTTAAGCCGTGTGGCTGGTGAAGACCTTACTGAAAAGGTGACCTTTCAAAGACTTGAAAGAATTGTCAAAGTGGGCCATAAGGCCGGGGAGGAAGAACATTCCAGAAGGAGGCTCAGTCAGAGGTCACATCGCCCAGAATAATCAGTTGGAGGAGATGCTGAGATAGGTCAGGATATCAGGGCATCCAGGGGGCATGGGCCAGGGGCAGGCTTTGCTTTCCTTTGAGAGGAAAGGAAGCCATTGTTGGATGAGCACAGGCATGAGTCATCCTGATGTGTTTGCAAGATGGCTGTGGTTGATGCCACCTTGAGAATAGGCTTCCGTAGGGGAAGGACAAACATTGGGGCCTCGATGACTCAGTGTTAGAGTCTGAGTAGCCAGAGACTTACCCGGTCTTCTGTCCCTTGGTGGGTTCATTCTTCCCTTCATGAAGACCCACAAATGGACAGTCTGTAATTGGCTCCTTTCATGAAGATATAACTGTAATTGTTGTGTAGACACAGAGAAAAACATAAGTTGAACTTGCTTCATTTATCCCATGGTTTTTCTTGTTAGAGACTCTTTCCCAGATGATGGAAATGTCATAATTCTTACTAATGCCTGACACAAACAAGTAAGCATTCAGTCTATACAGGAAGCTAAGTCCCCCTTGTTCATGACCTCCATGCCCCCGGTGGAGGGGGGACTCATCACACTATTTCCTCCACCATCTGGTTGTGGACACAGAGGCTCTGAGTGTTTCAGTGAAGTCTACAGAGTAGCCTCACTTTGAGCTTCAGCAGGTGCCATGACTGAGGGGCAGGCATGGAGTTGTCGCCATGGAGTGTGGAGTCACAGAATCTTCCTGGTTACCAACCAGGAAGTTCTAAAACATTTCTCACCCCACTTCCTGGGACTCATTATAGAGACCCCAGTGGGTGATGGTGAGGAACGTTGGAGTCCAAGATGGGGGGCTGTTGGGAGGATGTTAGGACCAATTCTCAACCCTAGAGGACATGTTGGCTTTGTAAGCAGTAAGGACCTGATTCCATCTCCAGAGCTCACGTGAAAGAGTGTGGCGACGAGTTTTTACTTCTGGGGAATCACACAAGCAGAGCTTCTACCACTTGGGAGCTCTGGGGTCTGAGTCCATGACTTCACCCTTCTGAACGTCAATCATTCCATTCCCAGTGTTGGACAGCGGTGATATTGGTACCGTTGTGCTGCTCATCTCTGCCTCTTGCCTCTCACTTTGCCCCAGCGACACATAGCGAACAGTTCTCAGCAGTTCCTCGGCCCAGCAGCTTCCTCCAGCTGCAGATGGGTATCCATCCAGAACAGGGTGGGCAGAAGTTTCCAATCTCAGAGATGATGCCTTGGGAACAACTTCAGTCCGAGACAGAGGAGTTGGGGCAGAGAAATCTCCTTCCTTCCTGACCACCTTTCTTCCTTGATCATTTAGATATGTGTGTCTCCACAGTGTCTCAGAAAGGGCATGTACTGGCTGGTTTTGTGTCAACTTGACACAAGCTGGAGTTATCACAGAGAAAGGAGCTTCAGTTGAGAAAATGCCTCCATGAGATCCAGCAGTAAGGCATTTTCTCAATTAATGATCAAGGGGGGAGGGGTCCTTGTGGGTGGTACCATCCCTGGGCTGGTAGTCTTGGGCTTTATAAGAAAGCCAGCTGAGCAAGCCATGGGAAGCAAGCCAGAAAGCAGCATTCCTCCATGGCCTCTGCATCAGCTCCTGCTTCCTGCCCTGCTTGAGTTCCAGTCCTGACTTCCTTTGGTGATGAACAGCAACGTGGAAGTGTAAGCTCAATAAACCCTTTCCTCCCCAACTTGCATCTTGGTCATGATCTTTGTGCAGGAATAGAACCCCTGACTAAGACAGGTCACATCAGAACTGAGCCTTGTGACCCAGGCCCACCCTACTGGTTGCTCATGGACATGGTCTTCCTTTCTTTCCCCAGGCTCACAACTGCTACTAATCTCTCCTCCTGGTTTGCTTTCTACTGTTGTGACAGAACATTGAGGAAGGAGGGTTGATTTTTATCCTATGCATCCAAATAACAGTCAATCACTGAGGGAAGTCAGGGCAGGAACTCAAGGTAGGAACCTGGAGGCAGGAGCTAAAGCAGAGACCATGGAGGGGTGCTGCTTACTGGCTTACTCCCCATGGCTTGCTCAGCCTGCTTTCTTATAGAACCAGGATCATCTGCCCAGGGATGGCTCCACCCACAATGAGCTAGGCCTTCCCACATCAATCATTAATCAAAAATGTTCTCCACAGACTTGCCTCCAGACAAATCTGATGGTGGCAACTCCTTAAATGGGATTCCCTCTTCCCAGATGTATAGTGAGAATTTTGGTTTCCTTAAAACACACAGAAATAGTATGGGAATATGTTTTCATTTTAAACCCAGGTGTGGGATTTCAGACTGTCCACAGCAACTGACTATGATTTGCCTTATGCTGTATCGGAGGCGTGATTTTGCCAGCTACAGATGGTTTCTGTGATTGTGTGACATTTGGAATTCTGGGAACTTTTCAGAGGGTATGTAAATGCTAGGGAGCATTGGTGGTGGTTGTTGGGTTGGTGGCTGGTTGCTGTTGGTTGCAATTTGTTTAGTAGTCATGTGCAAAGAAGAAACAGGAAGAAAAAGAGGAGGAGGAAGAGGAGGGAGGAGGAAGAGGAGGAAAAGGAAGGAGGAAGGAGGAGGAGGAGGAGGAGGAGGAGGAGGAGGAGGAGGAGGAGGAGGAGGAATAGAAATTAGATAGATATCCTGCCAGTAAAGATCAAACTTGCCCCAAGGGACTTGTCACCCCTAATCAGTGGGAAGCAGTCTAATGATGATGTTGTCCCCTTTCCCCTACGTCTTTTCTCTCTCCTGTCTAGTGTTAGGGATTGAAAGGGTGGAAAAAAAGAGGTGGAGATGGGTGGAAGAAAAAAGAACCCACAAAGTAGCTAAAGACCAGTTACACAGATGACCCCGGCTTGTGTTGACAACACACACGCACACGCACAGAGAGAGAGAGAGAGAGAGAGAGAGAGAGAGAGAGAGAGAGAGAGAGAGAGAGAGACTTCTAGCCATGGTACTCCGCATACTTCCTGGTGCCACCTACTAAGTAAAGCCTACCCAGAGCCTGTCCGGAGTTTTCTAGGGGATGAAGACATGACAAGGGAATAGGAATCACCACCTTAAAATTCTGACAGTTTTAGGAAAGTCAGTGCAGAAGGACTTAGCACATGGTCACATATACACGTGTGTATGTGCATATGTGTGTATATGTATTATGTATGTATGAACGTATGTATGTACATATGCATATATGTATATATTAGAACATGAAACACTGGAAATAGCATGATGGTGAGGGTGACAATGAGTTAAAGGAGGAAGAGCCAAAGGAGGAGGAGAAAGGGAAGGAGAAAAGAGATGCAGGGCAGAAAGCAAGATGGTGGCATTCCAACCAAGGCCAGAAGGGGTGTGGTCAGTGACAGGCACAGAGCACTGGCTCATCTAGGTCTGCCCCAGTGGTCAGTGTTCTCTAGGAGTCAGCCTGTCCCTTGCACCCCCACCGCCCCCAAGCAGCTGACAGTCCACTAGTCCGTCATTGGATTCTTTGGAAGCCAGTTCTGCACAAAACCAGGTCCTTCTCTGAGGGGCCCTCCCTCTCCCAGCCTGCGAACTCCCTTTATCCACGAAGGGTTCCCTTGCTTCACAATGAATGTCTTGTCTCCCTCGTGCTTTGCACTGGACCCATCACCAGACACGAAGCAGGTTATCCTGAGACAGAGATTGAGCTTCCCGGGTGGGGTGGCTCGTTTCCTATTTGAGTCCTTTCCTCAGAGCTACTGACCTGTTAGTTTCCCGGTCGATATTTTGTGTATTTTAACTGCAGAAAACTTACTGAACTCAATCCAAACGAAGGGACTAAAGATCACGTAGAGAAATAAACTCAAAACTCATCACGTTTGGCTCAAGAGAAGCTCGGAACTTGGAGGGTCCTTGGTGGTCACTTCTTCCAGCCCTCCCTCACCCTGTAGGAGAAACATGGAGGCACAGACATGACGCTAGCAAGACATGACCCATAGCATAGACCCTCAACCTTCCTAATGCTGTGACCCTTTAATACAGTCCCTCGTGTAATGGTGACCCCAACCATAAAATTATTGTCATTGCTACTTTAAGACTATAATTTTGCTACTGTTATAAGTAGTAATGCAAATATCAGATACCCAGGATATCTGATATGTGACCCCCCAGAGGTCATGACCCGCAGGTTTAGAACCACTGCATCGTAGCAGGTACTACAAAGACCAGCCAGAGAGTGACAAAGACCAGAATCCCCCCTCCTTCTGTGGACCTTCAATTGCTTCACTTCCTTGTTATTATTGTCCCTTGTGATTCAACTCATGGAAAAAGTCACCATGAGAGTTCTCTGGTCAAGGACAGCTCTTTCTGTAAGTAGTGCCTTCCACATTTAGTTCTTTTATAAGCCATGGGGTTTTTTTTTTTTTTTCATTTCGAGGGTTTTTTTTTTTCTTCTCTTCTCTTTTTAAAAAGTCAGAACAACACTATGCTTTAACATAATGGAGTCCTGAGGAATTTCTATTTAACCTCAATGTCACAGGTGCATGCAAATCTACGTGTTGAAAATGAATGGTTGATATTTTTTTTCATTCTGAATAAAATGTAATTTATCTAATTGATTCGGTTGAATCTGTGCCTTCTGGAGCCTTTCTCCCTCCTCCTCCCCCCTTCTCCCCGTTTCTGAGCTCTGACAAGAGGGAGGAGGGCTGGGGAGAGAAGGGAGAGGAGCAAGACCACCTGTCACTCAAAAGCTGTCTCCGTAAGGCTAGGGGAGACTCATTGGGAATCATATTTTTGCAACCTCTGAGCCTCAAATTATTTATTTGTGCTCATCTCTCTCTCTGTTGTTAAGGAGCCAACGGCTTGGTGCCCCTTAAAAAAGATTCCCAGCATGTAGTGGTCATTTATCACCTGCAGAGAGTGTCCTGTGCAGACGCCATATAACTTGTGTTTCTAAGTTGCAGTGCAGAGAAGCTGTCGCTATCTCTGTCTGTAGAGGGTTTGATGGTACCACTCACCCCCAAGAGCTGTCTACCTGGGACCTGGAATGCCCGTGGACTTGTGTCTTTGCAAAGCGATCATGTGTGTGTATGTGTGTGTGTGTGTGTGTGTGTGTGTGTGTGTGTTTGGAGGCAAGGGATTGACATCGGGTCACCTCCTCAGTCACTTTTTGTTTTGAGACATGCTCTCTCACTGAACCCAGCATCTTATCTTTAGCTAGGGTGGCTAGCCGGTGATCCTCCTGTCTCTGTGTCCCCAGTGCTGGGATTGCAGGTCGCTGAGATCATGCATGCCTGGCTTTTAGATGGGTCTCAATCTCAGGCTAGTTTTTTAAAAAAGGCTTACTTATTCTACTTATGTTTTACTACATGTATGTATTTGTACTACATGTGTGCCTGGTGCCCACAGAAGCCAGAAGAGCTTACTTGATCCTGTGGAATGGGCTGTGAGCCATTATGTGGTTGCAGATAAGCAAATCCAGGTCCTCTGGAAGAATAGCCAGTGCTCTTCACTGCTGTGCCATCTCTGTATCCCACAAACTCAGGTTCTTGTGCATGGCCTCAGACTTGTGGGTCAGCTACCTCCCTAGCTCCAAGTGAAGGATCTTGATGTGAGATGTTTCTGGAGCAAGTTCTTCCCCACCAGGATGGATTAAATTCTCTCAGACCTAGAGTAACAATAAACCTTCGTGACCTTAAGTGATCGGTTGGCCGTTGGACCACAGAAATATAAAATCAGCTAAATAGGGAGACCCTATTCTCTTGTGCTTCCAAATGAATGAAATTTTTTTCTGTTGACAAGTTTATTATTTATTTGGTGTTTGACACAGAGTCTCACCATGTAGCCCAGGCTGCCTCAAACTCTTGATCCCCCCGAGTGATGGATTAAACCTATTTATCCTAAGCTACTTGAACCTGAGTCTTTGTGGCTTGGAATGGACTTTCATCAGCCTCATGGTTTAACTAAAAATACAGGTAAGATTCTGGCTGGCCCTTTCATTTAGTGAAGTCAGGTCAGCCACACTGGGAGAGCTGAGGATTTAGAACCCCGAGTATGGAAGACTAGCCTTGAAGAACTTCTTACCTCACCACGTGCTCAGCACGTTCCATGACACGTGGGCACAGTTTCATGGAAGTTTGTGGATAAGCCTCAGAGGTCAACTCTGTCTTCTCCAGTGTTGGGGAGAGGGGGTGAGCCTCAGTACGTCAGGAATATTTAATATGACAGGACCTGGGACTGAGCAAGAAGTCAGTCCTCAGACCTTTTCCTCCAACCCCCAGCACTGGACACTCAGTCATGTGCAGGAAAATAGGAGTACACACACACACACACACACACACACACACACACACACACACACACACACACACACACAATGTTTCTCTTACACTCTCAGGAGATGTGTGCTGAGCAACAGGCACTATGCCCAGGCATTAGCCATGCCAGGGGAGAGGTCACTCAAGAGAAGGCAGGAGAGGGTGATGGGGTTAATAGCAAGCCTGGGAAAGACATCTTTCTACACCCAAGATTGCTTTGCACCACAGAGTGACCCTGGAAGGGCAATCTTCTCTATGGGCCTCAGTTTTCCCTTAATGGCTGAAAATGTTCTAGAATCACTTGGGGGAATCTTTTAAAAATATACGTTCCAATCAGAGATAGAAATTTTTCCTTAGCCCCAATTCGGTAGAAGCTTTAAAACAGACCCACAGAATAAAAAAACATATTGGTGGCTGACAGAGTGCCTGCATGTGTGTGTGTGCGTGTGTGTGCACGTGTGAATGACTGTGTGTGTGTCTGAGTGTGTGTGGTGTGTGTATGTGTGACTGTGTGTGACTGTGTGTATGTATGTCTAAGTGTATATGGCATGTGTATGTGTGGCTATGTGTCTGTCTGTGTGGGGGTATGCATGTATGTGTGTGTATGTGTGTGACTATGTGTGTCTGTGTGTATACGTATGCCTGTATGTGTGCTTATGTATGTGTGTGTGCATGTCTGTATGTGCGTGTATGTGTGTATATATGTGTGTGTGATTGTGTGACTGTGTGTATGTGTGTGTGCGGTATATGTGTGTGTGTACATATGTGTATGTCTGTGTATGCCTGCTCATGTATGTGAGTGTGCATGTATATGGGTGTATGTGTGTGTGTGTGTGTGTGTGTGTGTGT